>OZ025299.1:29972370-30384870 GCA_964019185.1 Maratus speculifer | reverse complement strand
TCAATTTATAGCACGTGCGAAATATTTCCAAAGTCAAGATATCAAGCAGCAGCAGCAGGTCTTGACTCCACCGTGTCCGAGCGAAAACTGACTGTAGATCGCTTAAGAGCTTAAAAAAAAAAAAAAAAAAAAAAAAAAAAAAAAAAAAAAAAACTTTTTTGACTAGTTTTGTCGTCAGTAGGATTTCAACTTTCAACGAGGCAAGACGTGCTTTCGATGCTCTCTTCATATGCGGACAGCGGCATCGAGTAACCGGGGCGCATGGATATAAACAGCCGCAGCAGGTGTTGACTCCACCGTATCCGAGCGAAAACTGACTGCAGATCGCTAGAGAACCCTCCTTTCAAAAAAAAAAAAAAAAAAAAAAAAAAAAAAAAAAAAAAAAAAAAAAAAAAAAACTTTTTTTGACTAGTTTTACCGTCAGTTGGATTTCAACTTTCAACGAGGCAAGACGTGCTTTCGATGCTCTTTCCAAATGCGAACAGCGGCATCGTGTAACCGGGGCGCATGGATATAAACAGCCGCAGCAGGTCTTTTCACTACCGTATCCCAGCGAACACTGATTGCAGATCGCTCGAAAACCGTCCATTCCGAACCATCCATTCCGAACAGGTATAATTATGCGAGCGTCCTTCGTAGAGCACACATAAACACTCATTCCAGTAAACAACAAGTATTCAACGGAGCAGCCGCAGTAGGTCTTGACTCCACCGTATCCGAGCGAAAACTGACTGCAGATCGCTGGAGAACCCTCCTTTCCGAAAAAAAAAAAAAAAAAAAAAAAAAAAAAAAAAAAAAAAAATTTTTGACTAGTTTTGTCGTCAGTTGGATTTCAGCTTTCGACGAGGCAAGACGTGCTTTGGATGCTCTCTCCAAATGCGAACAGCGGCATCGTGTAACCGGGGGGCATGGACACAAACAGCCGCAGCAGGTCTTTTCACTACCGTATCCCAGCGAACACTGATTGCAGATCGCTCGAAAACCATCCATTCCGAACAGGTATAATTATGCGAGCGTCCTTCGTAGAGCACACATAAACACTCATTCCAGTAAACAACAAGTATTCAACGGAGCAGCCGCAGTAGGTCTTGACTCCACCGTATCCGAGCGAAAACTGACTGCAGATCGCTGGAGAACCCTCCTTTCCGAAAAAAAAAAAAAAAAAAAAAAAAAAAAAAAAAAAAAAAAAAAAAAAAAAATTTGACTAGTTTTGTCGTCAGTTGGATTTCAGCTTTCGACGAGGCAAGACGTGCTTTGGATGCTCTCTCCAAATGCGAACAGCGGCATCGTGTAACCGGGGGGCATGGACACAAACAGCCGCAGCAGGTCTTTTCACTACCGTATCCCAGCGAACACTGATTGCAGATCGCTCAAAAACCATCCATTCCGAAGGTCCATTCCGAACAGGTATAATTATGCGAGCGTCCTTCGTAGAGCACACATAAACACTCATTTCAGTAAACAACAAGCATTCAACGGAGCAGCCGCAGTAGGTCTTGTCACCACCGTATCCAAGCGAACACTGACTGCAGATCGCTGGAGAACCCATCCTTTCCGAAAAAAAAAAAAAAAAAAAAAAAAAAAAAAAAAAAAAAAAAAAAATTTGACTAGTTTTGCCGTCAGTTGGATTTCAGCTTTCGACGAGGCAAGACGTGCTTTGGATGCTCTCTCCAAATGCGAACAGCGGCATCGTGTAACCGGGGCGCATGGATATAAACAGCCGCAGCAGGTCTTGACTCCACCGTATCCGAGCGAAAACTGACTGCAGATCGCTGGAGAACCCTCCTTTCAAAAAAAAAAAAAAAAAAAAAAAAAAAAAAAAAAAAAAAGACTAGTTTTGCCGTCAGTTGGATTTCAGCTTTCAACGAGGCAAGACGTGGTTTCGATGCTCTCTCCAAATGTACGCGCTTGAATGCTCAATAATACAATGTTATACTAATGTTTGCTTTATAATATACTTTTCCAATTGATATAAATGAAAAAACTCCTCTTGAGACTTCTCACACCAAAGGCAAAGTGACCCGAAAATTTCATACGCGACACGACCCGGATCGAGTCGAGGTGACCGCTGGTCAGCGGCGACCGGACATCGCGGAACGGCAGAGGCCGGTTCTCGACTCCGAGCGAGAAAGGCCGCCGACTCTCTCTTTTTTTGCAACGCCACGGGCACACGAAATCGAGTCGAAGTGACCGCCGGTCAGCGCGGTCGTCCGAACGAACGGGACCTTTCGATTCCCCGGTCCATTTCCGAAAGTTCGACACGCGACACGACCCGGATCGAGTCGAGGTGACCGCTGGTCAGCGGCGACCGGACGGACACGGACATCACGGAACGGCAGAGGCCGGTTCTCGACTCCGAGCGAGAAAGGCCGCCGACTCCCTGCAACGCCACGGGCACACGAAATCGAGTCGAAGTGACCGCCGGTCAGCGCGGTCGTCCGAACGAACGGGACCTTTCGATTCCCCGGTCCATTTCCGAAAGTTCGACACGCGACACGACCCGGATCGAGTCGAGGTGACCGCTGGTCAGCGTAAGTCTCGCGTCGCGAAAAAAACATAAAGTCCACAACCATGTTTATTTTTCATCAAAGTATCAATTCTCTCGAAGTGGAACCGGCATCCGGACAGCAGCGTCAGTGGATCTCGACTCCACCGCGTCCCAGCGAAAACTGACTGCAGATCGCTCAAGAGCTGCCTATTATTTAAAAAAAAAAAAAAAAAAAAAAAAAAAAAAAAAAAAAAATTTTTTGACTATTATTGCAGTCAGTTGCATTTCAGCTTTCAACGAGGCAAGACGTGCTTTCGAGCCTCTCTCCAAGTGTACATACTTTAACGCTCAATAATATAATGTCATGCTTATGGTTTACCTTTTCCAATTGATGTACACACATATGTATATATAGATTTACAAAAACTGAATAAAACCATAAAATATTTATAAAAATATCAGTTTATAACTCAATGTAGCTAAAATAATAAAAGATTTTCGAGTGCGTACTCGAATATTTGTTGTTTAGCACGCTTCAAATCAGGGACCGGAAATAAAACAATAAACAAAATATTTTTTTTTAAATAATATACTTATAAAGACATTTTCAATTTTTTATTTATCTATACGAATCCGCGGATACCTTACTCGAGGGTTAATAACTCTCACTTACTTGTGGTCAGTTTCGGACAGGCATAATTATGCGAGCGTCCTTCGTAGAGCACACATAAACACTCATTCCAGTAAACAACAAGCATTCAACGGAGCAGCCGCAGCAGGTCTTGTCACCACCGTATCCGAGCGAACACTGACTGCAGATCGCTGGAGAACCCTCATTTCAAAAAAAAAAAAAAAAAAAAAAAAAAAAAAAAAAAAAAAAAAAAAAAAAAAAAAAAATTTTTTGACTAGTTTTGCCGTCAGTTGGATTTCAGCTTTCGACGAGGCAAGACGTGCTTTGGATGCTCTCTCAAAATGTACATGGTTTAACGGTTAATGATACTATGTTATGCTTATGTTTTGCCTTTTCAAACTAATATACATATAAGTACAGTAATATATGCATACGCACACACATATAAATATATGAAATACAAATATAAATATAAATATATAGTTGTTGTTTTGAGTCAATTTTACCATTTAATTGATACATTACGTGACGTAGGCGTTAAAAAATGTCATCGATGCAAAAAAACGCATAAGATTTACAAAAACTGAATATAAAAACATAAAATTAATATAAAATATCAATTTGTAACTCAATGTAGCTAAAATAATAAAAAGATTTTCGAGTGCGTACTCGAATATTTGTTGTTTAGCACGCTTCAAATTAGGGACCGGAAATAAAACAATAAACAAATTTTTTTTAAAAAAAAAATAATATACTTATAAAGACATTTTCAATTTTTTATTTATCTATACGAATCCGCGGATACCTTACTCGAGGGTTAATAACTCTCACTTACTTGTGGTCAGTTTCGGACAGGCATAACTATGCGGGCGTCCTTCGTAGAGCACACATAAACACTCATTCCAGTAAACAACAAGCATTCAACGGAGCAGCCGCAGCAGGTCTTGTCACCACCGTATCCGAGCGAACACTGACTCCAGATCGCTGGAGAACCCTCCTTTCCGAAAAAAAAAAAAAAAAAAAAAAAAAAAAAAAAAAAAAAAAAAAAAAAAAATTTTTTGACTAGTTTTGCCGTCAGTTGGATTTCAGCTTTCGACGAGGCAAGACGTGCTTTGGATGCTCTCTCAAAATGTACATGGTTTAACGGTTAATGATACTATGTTATGCTTATGTTTTGCCTTTTCCAACTAATATACATATAAGTACAGTAATATATGCATACACACACACACACATATATATAAATATATGAAATATAAATATAAATATAAATATAAATATATAGTTGTTGTTTTGAGTCAATTTTACCATTTAATTGATACATTACGTGACGTAGGCGTTAAAAAATGTCATCGATGAAAAAAGAATGCATAAGATTTATTTTAGAAAAACTGAATATAAAAGCATAAAATTAATATAAATTATCAATTTGTAACTCAATGTAGCTAAAATAATAAAAGATTTTCGAGTGCGTACTCGAATATTTGTTGTTTAGCACGTTTCAAATCAGGGACCGGAAATAAAACAATAAACAATTTTTTTTTAAAAAAATAATATACTTATAAAGACATTTTCAATTTTTTATTTATCTATACGAATCCGCGGATACCTTACTCGAGGGTTAATAACTCTCACTTACTTGTGGTCAGTTTCGGACAGGCATAACTATGCGGGCGTCCTTCGTAGAGCACACATAAACACTCATTCCAGTAAACAACAAGCATTCAACGGAGCAGCCGCAGCAGGTCTTGACTCCACCGTATCCGAGCGAACACTGACTCCAGATCGCTGGAGAACCCTCCTTCCAAAAAAAAAAAAAAAAAAAAAAAAAAAAAAAAAAAAAAAAAAAAAAAAATTGTTATTTTGATCTACATCTCGCGTCCGGTGTAAATCTCGGGTCCTTTCTCACCTGACTCCATCGGACACCCCTCGAAACGGCCATTAAAGTTTTCCCTTTATAAAGGATCATCCCGGACTTAAACATTTTTTTGCCAAAAGTCGGAAAAAAACACAATTTCGAGTAGAAATTCCAAACTCGGTACAGACGTTCCTCTATGGTAGAGAGTTCGTTTCCACTGACTTTCGACCCTCTCTCGGGTCGCCCGGGGGGGGGGGGGAGGAGGGTGAGGGGAACCGTTGGAAATTTCGGGTTCGAACGGTCAAAAGGTTCCGCCGTCCGCGTTTAGGGACGGAAACATTTCGTTTCAGCACGGCGAAGAGATCTCGACCTTCCCTTCGATCCGGCACCGCGAAAGCACGGCTCTCTCTGTAAATAGAGGTCATTGACCCCTAAATAAGCTTTCTGTCGAAATCGAGAAACGGGGGGAGACAGGTGAGAAAGGACCCGAGATCTACACCGGACACGAAGTGAAAAAAAAAAAAAAAAAAAAAAAAAAAAAAAAAAAAAAAAAAAAAAAAAAATTTTTTTTTTTTTTTTTTTTTTTTTTTTTTTTTTTTTTAAAATCTACATTTTGCGTCCGGTGTAAATCTGACATCCATTCTGACCTCTCTCCACGGAAACCCCTCTCAAACGGGCGCTCAACCTTTCCCTTTATAAAGACAAGACGCTGGACTTGTAATATTTCAGAAGGCATGAAAACGAAAGGGGCCGTAGAGAGGTCCGTGGGTCCCAGAAGACACTCGGTAGTGTTAAACGTCACAAAAAAAAAAAAAAAAAAAAAAAAAAAAAAAAAAATTTTTTTTTTTTTTTTTTTTTTTTTTTTTTTTTTTTTTTTTTTTTTTTTTTTAAGGGTACAAATAGGGGGGAGCTCGAGCGATCTGCAGTCACTTATCGTTCGGAGATGGAACATTCAACACCGACCGCCGTTGTTAATGCCTGCGCCTCAGTGCCCGATTTTGCCGACGAGGAATCATCGTCTCGACTTTGGTGTCGCTTATGCAAAGATCCCAGAAAACTTTCGAAGATAATTTTACACGGCTGTGGTCACGAATGTCATGCCGGTTGCCTCGTAAGAAAAATAAAACAAGATTTGAAAAATCCAGAATCCGTGCTCACTTGTTTCGCGTGTTCCACCGCCGTCCATTGGAGTGACCTGCGCGCCGCGTGGCCGATAATGCACCCACCTCCTGTGACCCAAGAAAAATGACATTCAAACTACTTCGCTCGGAGTCGACGCCGGCTGCTGCTGCTGAGGACGACGATGACCGTGCTTCGGGCGGACTTTGGGTGACCGTGCGTTCGACGTGACCAGCGAAGTGACCAGCGGTCACTTCGACTCGACCCTATCGGAACCGGGTCGCGTCGCCCGTCCAACTTTCGGAAATGGGACCGGAGAATCGAAACGTCCCGTTCGTTCTGACGTCCGCGCTGACCGGCGGTCACTTCGACTCGACTTTGGACGCAGAGAGTCGGCTTTCTCGCTCGGAGACGGCGGCGGAGTCGAAGAGCGGCTGCTGCCGTCGTCGATGACCCTGCCCCGCCTCTCCCCCCCGCAGTCGCCGACAGACCAGCGGTCACCTCGACGACTCGGGTGCTCGCATAATGCACTCGAAAGTCGCTTTTCGCTCGGAGTCGAGACCGGCTGCTGCCGTTGACGTCCGTGCTTCCAATGCCGCTGACCAGTGATCATCTGGACTCGATCACCCCGACCGGGTCGTGTTACCCATCAAACTTTTGGAAAAAAAATCAGAGAATTGAATGCTGGTTTTTGTATATATTTAAACTGTGAGATTTATTTGTAAATAAATACGTGCAGTAGCACTTTTAAAACTTTACAAAATTATTTGTCTATTATTAAAACAACTAAGTTTATATTTAAAAAAAAAAAAAAAAAAAAAAAAAAAAAAAAAAAAAAAAAAAAAAAAATTTTTTTTTTTTTTTTTTTTTTTTTTTTTTTTTTTTTTTTTTTTTTTTTTTAATAAATCAAATATAAAATATTTTCTAAATGTGTTATTCAGAAACGGATCAATGCATTATAAAATAGTTTCTAAATAACTCATAACTTCTTTGTGTCAACAAAAAATCTAAAGAGGTCATTGACCTTTGACCTTCAGTTGTTTGATCGGTGTTGGTATTTCCTAAGCGATGCAGTAGTTGTTAACTGTGTAAAGACTCAAAATATTATGTCATGAATATTTAAAAAAAAAAAAAAAAAAAAAAAAAAAAAAAAAAAAAAAAATTTTTTTTTTTTTTTTTTTTTTTTTTTTTTTTTTTTTTTTTTTTTGAATAAATCAAATTTAAATTATTTTCTAAATGTGTTATTCAGAAACGAATCAATGCATTATAAAATAGTTTCTAAATAACTCATAACTTCTTCTTTGTGTCAACAAAAAATCTAAAGAGGTCATTGACCTTTGACCTTCAGTTGTTTGATCGGTGTTGGTATTTCCTAAGCGATGCAGTAGTTGTTAACTGTGTAAAGACTCAAAATATTATGTCGTAAATATTAAAAAAAAAAAAAAAAAAAAAAAAAAAAAAAAAAAAAAAAAAAAAAAAAATTTTTTTTTTTTTTTTTTTTTTTTTTTTTTTTTTTTTTTGAGATTGTGAACATTATAAATACTTTCAATCGTACCCCCCAAATTGACATTTTGTCAGATTGTTTTCTGTCTCATCGTACCCACCACCGCATCATGCCGCCTTGTCAAAACAGATCTTCGAAAGACGGACGTGAGAAATTAAGACTTTATTGGAATTTTCTCAAGCGAAACCCCACCTCCTTCCAGTGTCCTCTCTGTAACGTTTCGCTCGTATCCATCCAATTCGAAAAACATTGCTCCGCATCGCACAATTTAAATTCCAGACTCTGTTGCGTCTGGTGCCTCGGGAAAACCTCGTGGTCGAGCAAACGGAAACGCGAGCACGTCGATCATTTGCTTCAATGCTGGAGAAAATTTTTAAAACTGAACACTCTCGTGGCCAAACCGGAGCCCGTTCCCTTCGACTCGAAGCCCATGGCCCAGGCCAAGTGTCTGTTCGACCACCGAGCGTTCGACCCGCCGCCGCCGCGAGCCCTCGACCTCGTCTGGCCCATGCCCCTCGACCCGAACCCCCTGACCTTCGAGGACGAGTCCCTGGACAGGGCCGTCTCCTGCGTCCGAAAGTACGTGGAACTCCGAGGAGAGGCCGAATGGTTTCACGCCGCGGTGCGAATTCCCGCTTTTCCGGGTTTCCTGGAAGCCGTGGACGGGGACGAAGGGCGGACGCGCACCCTCACGTTCTCCTGCTGGTGCGACGGCGGCGGAAAGCCCTCGGAAGCACGACTCGGGCGGCACAGGCACATGATCGTAGTTTCCTCGCCACCGGGACACTTTCTGAGAGACGTGTGGTCGAAAATAGAGGTGGGAGAGCGACGGCGGCCCCGCAGAAATTTCAAGTGTCTGTACTGCAAACCCATCGACTCGGCCATGCAGCTCGTCCACGCCATCGGCTACCTGTGCAAACGCGAGTCCCGGTGCAACTTCTCTTCGGAACACAAAGACAATTCGCCCGAAAAACTGAACCACTTTTACTGTTTCGAGAGCCTCCCGAAAGACTACCGGCTGCCGCTCGTCCTGCAGTGGGAAGGCGGTCTCGCGAGCCTCCTCGACTCGACCTTCAAAGACCTGAAGCGAGACGAAATGGTCCGGGCAGACATGGATTTCTTCGAAAGCAAATGGCGCTTCAGAATAAAAAACATTCCCGGAATCACGCTCGGCACGGTCCTCCCGGTCGCGAAAGAATTCGAACCCTGTCCGGGTCCCACGGACATTTTCGTGCATCTCACGAAAGGTCGCCGTCTCTTTTTCAGACGCAACCCGGATTTAAAGGACCTCGCTCGGGAAGCCTGGCTCGAAAAGCAAGCCGAGACGGGCAACCTCTTCCACTACGTGGTGGCGGAAGACCACTGGACCCCTCGTCCGTATCTCCAGTCCCTGATCAACGAATTCAAGCCCATAGTCGATCGAAACAAAGAGCTGAGTGAGGAAAATGAAATGCTCAAAAGGGAACTCGAGGAATTGAAGCAGGAACTCGATAGGGCGAAAAGACTTGAAATTTAAGTTTTTCATTTATTTATGAGCCTTTAATCCCTTAAAAAAAAAAAAAAAAAAAAAAAAAAAAAAAAAAAAAAAAAAAAATTTTTTTTTTTTTTTTTTTTTTTTTTTTTTTTTTTTTTTTTTTTTGAGATTGCGAAAATGTTATAAATACTCTTAGTATAAATACTTTTAGTCACACCCTCAAATTATTCTTTTGTCGGATCTTTTTTTGCTTCCAACCGCATCATGTCGCCTTGTCAAAACAAATCTTCGAAAGACGGATGTGAGAATTTAAGACAATATTGGAATTTTCTCAAGCGAAACCCCACCTCCTTCCAGTGTCCTCTCTGTAACGTTTCTCTCGTATCCATCCAATTCGAGAAACATTGCTCCGCATCGCACAATTTAAATTCCAGACTCTGTTGCGTCTGGTGCCTCGGGGAAACCTCTTGGTCGAGCAAACGGAAACGCGAGCACGGCGATCACATGATACAGTGTTGGAGAAATTTTTTAAAACTGAACACTTTACCGCCAGAAAATCAGACTTTCGTGGCCAAACCGGAACCCGTTCTTTTCGACTCGAAACCCATGGCTCAGTCCAAATGTCTGTTCGATCACGCGTTCGATCCTCCATCACGAGCTTACGATCTCATCTGGCCCATGCCTCTGGACCCGAACCCGCTGACTTTCGAAGATGATTCTTTAAACAGGGCCGTTTCTTGCGTCCGAAAATATTTGGAACTCGGGAACGAAGCAGAATGGTTTCACGCCATGGTCCGAATTCCCGCATTTCCGGGTTTTTTAGAAGCCATAGACGGGGACGAAGGTCGGACTCGCACCCTCACGTTCTCCTGCTGGTGCGACGGAGGCGAGCCCCCGGAGGCCCGACACAGGCAGCACAGGCACATGATCGTGGTGTCGTCGCCCCCGGGCCACTTTTTGAGAGACGTGTGGGCGAAAATCGAGGTGGGAGAACGCCCTCGTAGAAATTTCAGGTGTCTGTACTGCAAATCCATCGATTCGCCCTTGCAACTCGTCCACACCATCGGCTATCTGTCCAAGCGCGAGTCCCGCTGCAATTTCGCGGGCGAAAACAAAAAGGGTGCCGAAAAACTGAACCATTTTTACTGTTTCGAAAGCCTTCCGAAAGACTACCGACTACCACTCGTCTTGCAATGGGAAGGCGGCCTCATAAATCTCCTCAATTTGACCTTCAAAGACTTGAAACGAGACAAAATGGTACAGGCGGACATGGATTTTTACAAAAGCAAATGGCGCTTCAAAATCAAACACATTCCCGGAATCACGCTCGGCACGGTCCTCCCGGTCGCGAAGGAATTTCAACCCTGCCCGGGTCCCACGGACATTTTCCTGCATCTCACGAAAGGTCGCAAACTTTTTTTCGGACGCAACCCGACTCTGAAAAACCTCGCTCGGGAAGCCTGGCTCGAAAAGCAAGCCCAGGCGGGCAACCTCTTCCACTACGTCGTGGGGGAAGACCACTGGACGCCCCGGCCCTACCAACAGTCCCTGATCAACGAGTTCAAGCCCGTAGTCGACAGAAACAGGGAGCTCGAGTCCGAAAACGCGGGGCTGAAAGAGGAAGCGGCCCGACGGAAACAGAGGCACGCGGACTCCCGGCGGGAGGTCGAAAGCCTCTCCGTCAAACTGGACGAGTCCGACGAGAAATGCGCAAAGTTGAACGAAAAAAATTCCGAGTTGAACGATAAAATCCATCAACTGAACGACAAAATTCATCAGCTGCACGAAGGAGAAATCGCGAGACTCAAAAACGAAAACGAATCGCTGAAAAAGGAAAACGAATCGCTGAAAAGAGAAAACGAATCGCTGAAAAAAGAAAACGAAACGCTGAAAAGGAAAAATGAGGAATTGGATCAGGAACTCGGCAGAGGAAAAAGAAGTAGAATTTGAGTTTCATTCATGAGGATGAGTGGTATGAAGGCGCAAAAAAAAACAAATATTTAGGTCGCGAGGCGGTCGCTGGCGCTCCCGCCTCGCGACCTAAATATTTGTTTTTTTTTGCGCCTTCATACCACTCAACTCTTCTTTGTTTTTATAATTTTTTTGGTAAAATTTATATTGTTTAACAGTCTTTTTATACATAAAAAATAATTTATCAATTTGCAATATTCATGCTGAAAATAAACAAAAAATCAAATAATTTATTAAAATTAACATGTAAAAAAAAACTTTTCCGTTACCTTTTAAACTGGAGGTGAAAAACTTCTCGACTCATGTACACAGAGTTGTAATTTGATTTATTTAATAATTGGTTTATAATTTGACCTTGGTTCAAGGTCAAAGGTCAATGACCTCTGTTACATTTAAAATTTTCTTTGCCTCCCGCCGAACACGAAGTGAAAATTTGAAACTCATCGAGTATCGAAGAATCCGTGATTTGCGAATTGCGAATTACACAGAGTTTATTTATAATTTGAACTTGGTTCAAGGTCAAAGGTCACCAAGGTCAAAGGTCAATGACCTCTAATAAATTTACAATTTTCTTTGTTTCCCTTCGAACCCGAAGTGAGAATTTCAAACTCATCAATTATCGAAGAATTCGTAATTTGCGAATTGCGAATTGCGAATATGTAAATGGCCCCATCAGCGGCCGCGAAGTTCTGATCTCCAAAACTGGTGGACGGTAGGTGGTACCGTGTCCGAACCCAGTCGCTACCGTCGGCCTAACCGTTCGGAGTTTTCCGCGGTTTTCTTCGAACGTCTTTTTTTTGTGTGAATACGGGTCAGGTTCCCTTACTACAATTGAATTCCCTGACAATTTTGTGGAACTCATTAAGTATTCAAGAATTCGCACATTGCGAATTCGCAACTTGCGAATTGCGAATTGTAATGTGTAAACGTCAACATGTCTAAAAATAATTTTTCATGTTTTTGCTTCCCACCGAACCCAAAGTGAGAATTTAAAACCCATTAAGAATTCAAGAACTCGCACATTGCGAATTCGCAAATTGCGAACTGTATTCATGTCATCATGTCTCTAAAAATAATTTTTCATGTTTTTTCTGAAACCTTGGAGATTTAAAATTTTCATTAAAAAAAAAAAAAAAAAAAAAAAAAAAAAAAAAAAAAAAAAAAAAAATTTTTTTTTTTTTTTTTTTTTTTTTTTTTTTTTTTTTTTTTTTTTTTTCAAGTCTAGTATAAATATCAGTCCGCGCATCAGACTAGCCTCATTCGACATTGCCACTCGTCGAGATGGGCCCGTTATACCAATACTCTCCGTTTTCTTTACCTGCCTCGGACATTGACTTTTCAGTCTTGGAAGACTGTTTTATTCCCGAGGATGCAATCTGGAACGTCTCGCACAAGAGTCTCTTCGACTCCTTTCCCGACTCCGAGAGCAACCTGCCCTTGATGAAAAGTTTCCCCTTGGAACAACCTTCGAGCACGCCGCCTGTGCCAGAACCTTTCGTTTCCCCGAAACTTGTCCGGGATTTTTTACTGCCCACAGCTCCACCTGTTTCTGCTCCTGCTGCTGTTGCTCCTGCTCCTGCTGCTCCTGTTTCTGCTGCTCCCGCTGCCGCTGCCGATCCCGCCGCCGCCGTCGCTCCGGGAGACGACGGCGACGACTCCCCGAAGCGAGAGCCCGAGGCGCCGCGACCGCCCGAGTCCGAGGAGCGGGTGACCGAGGCGCCGCCGCCGCCGCGAGGTCTCGCGGACTCCGAGAGACCTCTCGAAATTCCCGAACCGAGTCGCGAACTCGAGGCGTCGCGACCGCCCGAGAAACGCGTTCGAAAAGCGAAATCGAGCGGCGGCGGCGAGACCGAGAAACCTTTCGAAATTCCTAAATTGAGTCGCGAATCCCAGGCGTCGCGACCGCCCGAGAAACGCGTTCGAACGACCGAATCGAGCCACGAGCCCGGGAAACCTTTCGAAATTCCCAAACCGAGTCGCGAACCCCGGGCGTCGCGACCGCAGGAGAAACATTTTCGAGTATCTGAATCGAGCGGAGAGACGAAGAAACCTTTGGAAATACCCAAACCGAACCGGAATGCCGAGGCGTCGCGACCGCCCGAGAAACATTTTCGAACATCTGAATCGAGCGGAGAGACGAAGAAACCTTTCAAAATACCCAAACTGAACCGGAATGCCGAGGCACCGCGACCGCAGGAGAAACGCGTTCGAACATCTGAATCGAGCGGAGAGACCGGGAAATCTTTCAAAATTCCCAAACTGAGTCTGAAAAGCGAGGCGTCGCGACCCGAGGAGAAACGCGTTCGAAAGACCGTATCGGGCGGCGAGACCGGGAAACCATTTAAAATTCCCAAACTCAGTCGGAAATCCGAGGCACCGCGACCGCAGGAGAAACGCGTTCGAACATCTGAATCGAGCGGAGAGACCGGGAAACCTTTCAAAATTCCCAAACTGAGTACGAAAACCGAGGCGCACCGCGATCCCCGGAGAAACATTTTCGAACGGCCGAATCGGGAGGAGGGGGCGAGACCGGGAAACCTTTTAAAAATATCCAAAGTGAGCCGGGGCATCGCGACCTAAACTGAACCCAGGCTAGACACTGGAGTTTCGAAAACATTCAAATATAATAAACATTTTCTTAAAAAAAAAAAAAAAAAAAAAAAAAAAAAAAAAAAATTTTTTTTTTTTTTTTTTTTTTTTTTTTTTTTTTTTTTTTTTTTTTAACTCAATTTATCATAAATATCAGTCCGCGCATCAGCCTTGCCCCATTCGACTTTGCCACACTCCAGCAACAATGGCACGTTTACCCGATTTTCCTTGCTATTCTTGCCATTCTGACGTTTGTTGTTTGGACAGGTCGGTGGTCAGAATGGATTACATTTTACCAGATCTTTTTGCAGAATCTATATATCTTGCAAATGTGAGCAATGGTTCTCATCTGGACCACTACAAACCCGTGGATTTTTCAAAATTAAATGAAATTGAATGGATGATGTATACTACAATTTTAAGAATGCAAGGACGTTTCTTTCAAAAACATCCCTTCAAACTCAATGTCAGTATTGAAGAAGTGAACGTATTATCGGATATTCGTCCCATCTTAGAAAGAAAATTAAGCGAAATTGTTAAAACTACTTTAGAACTGGGAGAGTTTAACATACTTCGCCACGAATTGTCGTCGGCCGGAATATTACCAATGCCCTATCAATGCATTGTTTTAGAATGTCTCATTGTTGCAGGAAAATTTACAGTACTCTGTATGCAAAAATTTGAAGATCAAGTCGATGTAATTTATCAGGATGCGCTAAATGTGTTGCTGAGATGTTTTGAGGAAACCAATATTACATCGTGGATACTCCACACTAGTAGGGTCATGCACCCGTTCGGAACGGTAGGCTATGCATTCTAACAAGAAATTACACCTACAGTAGATGACATTTGTCATCGATTAAATCATACATTATAAATATAAGGAAAAAAAAAAAAAAAAAAAAAAAAAAAAAAAAAAAAAAATTTTTTTTTTTTTTTTTTTTTTTTTTTTTTTTTTTTTTTAACAAATTGTTGAAAACTACTTTACATATCATAGTGATATATATGTTTGACACTGTTTTTCTTAAAAAAAAAAAAAAAAAAAAAAAAAAAAAAAAAAAAAAATTTTTTTTTTTTTTTTTTTTTTTTTTTTGACATTATAAATAGGAGTCGTTTATGAGTTTAAAGTCACTTTCCGCTTGGAGATGACAAAGTTATCCTCTACTACCGCTATTGTCGCTCCTGCTGTCCATGTATACTAGTTCGACTTTGACTCAACTTAATCCAATTTTTGAAACTCGTGATCCGATCGAAATTTTGCGTTATTTTATTAAGTCTATTATTCTTTAAAAAATTATGTACTTTTCATCAAAGTTTTTAGAAAAAATCGATATAAAGTTCATTTTTCTACTATAAAAATTATGTTTATTTTTTTTTATTTTTATTATGTTGAAACCAATGTTGGTGATCAATGTGATGCAAAAAAAAGGGATCGAAAGGTTGAAAAGAATTTCTTTTTCAACCTTTCGATCCCTTTTTTTTGCCGCCTTCAAAAGCGAAACGGACTGTTGAATGAAAAAAAAAATTGTTTTTTTTTCTCCATCTCTCTTTTTTTTAAAATGATCGAGCCCAATGTTGGTAACACTTTTGTCGTAAAAAAAATGCGCCAAAGGTAAAAAGGAAAAAAAATTTTTTTTTCCTTTTACCTTTGGCGCATTTTTTTTACTTTTTTCCCTATTTCAATCCTCTGTTAAAGATTGATAAGTGGAAAAAAAAAGTTTTTTTTTAAAGTCTTTGATTATTGATTAACAGTTATTTGTTGATGTTGAGCTGCTAATGAAAAAGGCGTTGGAATTCGTTTTCCAACACCCGAATGTACGGGTGGTACATTCCCAAGTTATAGTACAGATTGGATTCCACGAAATATCCTCCTTCTAACAAATTGAGTTGCTGATAACCGATTTGTTCAATGGTTTTGTGTTTTTCTTCTTCGGCGGCTTTGGCTTCGGCTTGTTGTTGTTGTTGTTGTTGTTGTTGTCCTTCTTCTGTTGCCACGTCCCAGACGAGCGAGCGATAATTTTCGGCGACTCGAAGCTCGATCGGAGACAGTTCCGTCAGGACGCGGGTGCAGCGGCAGACTCGAAACAGGGAAGCGCAGGAACATTCGACCAAGAGTCTGTGGTCCGCGGTCAGCGTCACGTGGAAATGGCTGACACGACCGGACGTCACCGGACGCCTCGAATCGATCCGGATCTCGACTTCGGTCCAGTCGTAAAATTTCATCCTGTAGGCGTGGCGGTTCCGCGGGAAATGCGGAGAGCGACCGACGACGATGTATCCGTAATTTTTCAGGTGATAAGTGAGCAGCAGCGATCGATCCAAGCGCATGAAATCTTGGAAAAAAACATCGAGGTGTCGTTTCATGCGATCCACGGGCCCGACATAGTAGTGAGTGTCGAATTTCTCGTTGGGATTGTATCCTTCCAAATAGTAGTGATGGATGAACACGTTCAAGTTTTGCGGGTCGATTCGAAGACACAGGCGATGCGACCAGTTGGTGCGAGCCGCGTACAGTCCGGGTCGGATGCTTCGCAACAGATCGTACAGGTACTCTTTCGAAAAAGGGACGGGACGCGACAGGTAGGCCGCGCGGTCTTCCAGATAAGGTCGAAATTCCGGCATGCTCAGCAGACGATAGATTTTGTCGTGCAGCGGAACGTAGCGCCGAAAAATCAAAAACAGGATTTCGGGGGGCAAGTCGAACAGACGGACGACGGTCGCAGGAGTGGATTTCGTTACCGCCGCCGCCGCACCACCAGCAGCAGCAGCAGCAGCAGCAGCAGGGACGAGAGGAGCAGTTGCAACAGTCGCCATCTTTTTCGAAATATAAAACCCGACACGGGACTGACAACGTTAAATAGTTGAGGGTCTAAAGAAAAAAAACAAAAAGAGTCAAACCATCTCCCATCCCATCCCTCTCTCATATTCCACCTCCTCCGAATATTACACACACACAGATACAGAAAGAAAGAAAAAAAAAGAAAAACCAACTCGTAACCAATGAAAGAGCGAGCAGCAGTTCCTTGACCATCGAAACGGTTCAAGGTTTTTTTCGTTATCTCACTTTCCTCCACCACCACCACCACCATCCTCTTCTTCCCCTTTCAATTTTTGTTTCTCTGTGATTTTTGTTTTTTTTTTCGAGTGTCGATGTCTTCAAGCGAATCTAATCGGGATGTTAGAGGGGGGAAAGATGACTTCAATTTTTTTTTTCGTTTGACACGTATCCAATGTTGGTACTGAATGCGTCGCAAAAAAATAAGCCAAAGGTTAAAAAAAAGAAAAGAAGTAAAAAAAAAGAAATTGGACCAAGATCCAAACAATTTTTTTTTACTCCTTTCTTTTTTTTAACCTTTGGCTTATTTTTTTACCTTTTCCCGAGGGAAAAGAAGGCATAAATAAACTTACTTATTTTTTACGAAGAGGTTCGTCGTCATCCTGTTGCTGCTGCTGCTGCTGATCTTCAACCCCCGCCTCTCTCTTTCTCTTGTCTGCTGTTTCTTTCCGTTGCTGCTGTTGCTGCTGTTCTTCCACCCAAGCGGCTTTGTTTTCAATTTTCCACTTTTTTTTCGAAAGCGGACAATAAGTTTTACTCGACAGGGCCGCGGAAAGCACGTGACGCCCGTCTTTTTGCAAACGAAACACTTGTCGACCGGCCAGGGGAATACTCGGGACCCCCTCGGGATGGTTCCAAGTCAGGGAGGAGGAGGTTCTGAAATCCGTTTCGAATCGAAACTCGAAAGGGGACAGGACTCGAACGCGAGGATCGCAACGGCGACACGTGCGATGCAGGAGGCATTGCACCGTGATGGTTCGGTCTTCCGAAAAGAGAACCGAAAAATGCGCGCTGCCGTCGCCGCTGCTGAAATCTCTCATTTCGCGTTTCTGTCCCACTTCGATCATGCAGGTCGTGCCGTCGTAGAAGCGCATCTGAAAGAGACGGGTGGGACGACGCGGGGAGGAATGCTCGACCAGGACGTATCCGTGACCCGGGAGATGGTAGGCGAGCAGGTGATACGGGTGATAGTCCACCAGAAAATTGCTCAGGTTGGAATGCAATTGCGCGAGGGTCGCGCGATGACAGGCCACCACGCCGACGCGGGACTGCTGCTGCCAGTGGTGCCGAAAAAGCAAAGTTTGCAAGATTTCGGGCGGAAAGAGCACGTAATGACGGAGAGAAACGTGCAGCGTGGTTTCGTCGATCTGCAAGCGGAAGCAGTGCGTCCAGTCCTCTCGGGCCACGTACCATCCGGGACGAATGCGACTCAGGAATCGCAGATACGCGTTCGAAAAAGGTGCTCCGCGCGGTATGCGGTAGGCCCCGCGACACCGGACCAGAGTGCGAAATTCTTCCATTTTAGAAAGCACGTGCAATTTATCGTGCAGAGGTATGTAGTTGCGAAAAAGCGTTAACAAGATATCGGGATGTAAATCCGTGAGTCGGATAGGGGAGGGCGCGAGAGTATTAGTATTAGTATTAGTAGTAGAAGAAGAAGACATAGACGTGGATGTTTCCGCGACCGCTGCCATTTTGCCCTCTCTGTCTCTAATCTTTGTTCGCAAAAAGGATTCCCTTTTTATTTCAACTTCTAATTCTTCTAGTCGACGTTCCGCGTGTTGTTTTCTTACCCCTCCCGCCTCCTCCTTTTCCTCCTCTCATCCATTCGATGCACTGGAGCGAGCGAGCGGGCGGACGTGCGGGCGCGTCCAGTCGGCTCTCAAGGCTAACCGGCTGCGGCTCGATTGCTTCGGCATGCAAGGTCAACGGATGTTATTCTTTTCATTCTGTTTTTTCGTTCCCATCTGAAAAACATTTTTTCCCCCCCTCAAGGGCATGCATGCCTTTGTCAACTTTCTCACGAAACAGGATGGGGTTTTTTTTTTAGTTGTTGTTTCCCTACACCCTAAAAGGTATGCAGACTCTTTGTCTTTGTCTTGTCGATCCAACTCTGCGTTTTTATCTTTCAGAGAGAGAGAGATTAAATGAAAAACATAAGTTTAGTAGTCCGGTCTATTTTTTTTTGGGTTTGAAAGTATAGCTATTGAATCTCTTTCTCTCTTCTCGAGTCGAAGAATGTCTTTTCGCGTGAGATTGTTAAAAGAAGTGAATGAAAAAATTGGTGCGGCGATACACTGTCACGTCACCACAAACGGTACGGTATATTTTCGAAGCGACGATCTCGAAAGATTTTTGGGACGTCCGCTTGTTAGGTCCTTGAGTTGCGAAGGAATTTGCAACTACCGGTGTGGCAGAGGCGGCAACAGTGAAAGCGGCGACGGTGTGGAAATGTACGCGCTCGTAAGAAAACTGATCAAATTGAAATCGGGCAAAAAACTATTAGACTTTATCACCTGGGGACGCGTGGTTCCTCGAAAACAGTGGTCGAGACATCGGGGATTGACGGAACCCTGGTTGCTGGTACAGACGAAAGACGCGACGACGGGAAGGAGCTTTTTAGACTGGTTGCACCAGTTTAAACGAGAGCAAAGAAAACGTTGTAAACGACTCGGTTTACGAATTTGAACCGAGAGAGAAAAAAAAACTTTTTTTTTCCTCGGTTCATTTTTTTCCCTTTTTTTAAAAATACTTTTAGGTCACCAATATTGGAATTAAAAAAAAAAACACTTTAACATTTTCGTGCCATAATCAATAATGTACAATTAAATATTCATTATATAGAGATGAAATGTGTTTTTTTTTCCTAAATTATTCAATGAAACTTGCCTCATAAAGGTACATTACTAATTCACATCAAGATCATAAAATAATGAAACGTTATTTCAAGTTTAGTCAGATTTAATAACTAAAAAAAGCTTGATTAATACATAAATATATTCGGTAAGATTGTAATCATCAATGAAATCAGCAATATCTTTATTTTTTTTTCAGAAATAAGTTATTCTTTCTTCATGAAAAAACATGAATTCAATAACCTTAACAAAAATTACAAATGAAAAAATGTAAGGAATTGATATCAAGCTAAAAAAGTCAAATTTTGCACCTACATCTGAACTGAATATTTCATTGTTTACATCCTTAAAATATGTGAGAATTTTAGAGAGTTGCGGATTTTAGGAGTGCGGCTTTGAAGGAGTCTACTATATATATATATATATATATATATATATATATATATATATATATATATATACATGTGTATTGTATAGAACAACTTTTTACAAGTCTCAAAAACATAGCTTGAAAAATTTTAAAAGTGTTTGCCCGTTACTCCCGAAAAGGAAGCAAAAAAGATCGTTTTTTCTTTCATTCTATTTTCTGTACCAACGTTGGTACTCTGTTTGTCGCAAAAAATTGCGCCAAAGGTTTTAAAAAGAAATTGGATAAACCAATTTCTTTTTTAAAACCTTTGGCGCAATTTTTTGCCTTTCCCTTTGAACAATCTGATGGAAAAAAAAAATTCCATCAGCAATATATGGGAAAGATTTTTTTTTTCTTTCATTCTATTTTCTGTGCCAACGTTGGTACTCTGTTTGTCGCAAAAAATTGCGCCAAAGGTTTTAAAAAGAAATTGGATAAACCAATTTTTCTTTTTAAAACCTTTGGCGCAATTTTTTGCCTTTCCCTTGGAACAATCTGATGGAAAAAAAAATTCCATCAGCAATATGGGAAAGATTTTTTTTTTTGGTGGGGGGGAGGTTGGTGATGAAAAAGTTTTTTATTCCAACAGGCTTCTCAGTCGTTCGTTTCTTCTGGCGATGACTTCGACTTCTAACGAGTTATAAAACTTATAATTTACGTGATAAGTCATTTTGGATTCCATGTGGTTTTCGTCTTCTTCCAGTCGAAATTCTTGCACTCCCACTAGAGGCACGGATTCTTGTTCGTTCCAGTTCAGACTGCTGAGATTCGGCGAAACTCTATAAGTTATCGGAGACAGTCTTTGAAATCGCGTTCCGCAGTGACAGTAATAGGGCGAAGGGGTCATGCATTTGACGTAGAGGGTTTTGTTGAGTTTCCATTTGATTTTGAAATGAGTGTCCAAACGCCATCGACAGTAGATTTGTTGCCAGCGACCGGGCAGGA
Organism: Maratus speculifer; assembly: GCA_964019185.1. NCBI lineage: Eukaryota > Metazoa > Arthropoda > Arachnida > Araneae > Salticidae > Maratus > Maratus speculifer. The sequence continues at coordinate 30,364,191 of OZ025299.1, read as the reverse complement.
TCTCGACTTCGCTCCAGTCGTAGAACCGTAAGTTGTGTTGGCCGTTTCGCGAAGCGGTCGAGTCGATCAGTACGAGTCCGTAGCCTTCCAGGCGATACATGTACATTTTGGGCTGATGCTGCTGCTGCTGTTGCCGCGAAAGGGGGGGTCTGGATGCCGTCGTCTCCCCTCCCTCGTCCTCCTCCTCTAGATACTGGAACTGCGTCAAGAAACTTTCGATGTTTTGAAAAACGCGGTCGATGGATCCGCGAAAGAAACTTTGGTGCAGCACGGCGGGTTTGTAATGGCCTTCGAATCCTTCGAGGAAAAAGTGATAGATTGCGAAATTCAGGGTTTCGGGATCGAGACGAAGACAGAATCGATGGGTCCAGTTTCGCGTGGCGAAGTACCAGCCGGGTCGGATTCGGCTCAGCCGTTGCAAGTACGCGGTCGAAAAGGGCACGGGGGACGAGAGGTAAGCCGACCGGTACGTCAAGATGGGATGAAATTCCGGCATGCTCGTCAAAAGACGCAGTTTGTCCCTTAAAGGGATGAACGTTCGAAAAAGGATCAAGAGTATGTCGATGGGTAAATCCAGCAACTGCGTAGAGGCCATGATTCGTGTCGGGGAGTTTGCTTGATAAAAAAAGTCAAAACTCTGTGAAGTAATGAAAAAGGGCGCGAAGCTTCTTTTTAAAGTCTTGGCATCGCGCCCGCCTCCCCAACTGCTGCTAGAGATCCGCTCAAAAGAGGCTGCTGCGATTAGTCGAAACGGAATGCGGGGTGTATCATCCGGATGGACAGCGTTCGTGGCTTTCGGGCGGGGGGGGAGGCGAGCGAATGGTTAGTTCAAAGTAAGAGTTCCTTTCCCTTTTTTCGCTCGCTCGCATCATACAGTTTCAAGGTGATCAGGAGGTTGAAAAACAAAGAACAAAGATTCCATTGCCGCCGAAAGGCAAAAAATAAAAAAAGAAGTTCATGATGTGACTCGCATAAATTCCATGACAGAAATTAGAAAATCCCGTGGTTATGATAAGCATCGAATCGAACTGGGAAGAAAATATATTATTTGGCGGGTATTCGGGATTGAATAAATTGGCTGGAACATGTTTCGGGTACGTTTTAATTTCAAGGTTCATGTTTTTTTTTCCTTCTCGCATTGAAAAAAAAAATTATCGGCAGAATTTAGGAATCCTATATACTTAGGTATTAATGGTAAAAAATAAAAATACAAGAAACTGGGAAGAAAATATATTATCATTTAAACAAATCGACAAGAATTCAAACTTTAAAGCAAGAACAAAAAGCTTATTCTCATATTTTTCATATTAGAAATCCTATATTTGGCTGATAATAATAAAATAAACCGAAACATAAGAAACTGGAAAGAAAGTATATTTGAACGCGTTTTATAAATTCAGCAAATAATCTTTAAATATGGATTGAGAAAAAAATGAAACTATGTATTTGAAAACGTATTTCCATAAAATCAGTAAATATTTTTTCACAGATGGATCGATTGAAAAAAAAATAAATATAAAACAAGAAATATATAAAAAAAGCTCAAATAATGTTGGTGCAGATTTTGATAAACTATTTAAAATGTGTGATAAAAGCAGAAAAAAAATGAAAAGAAATATGGGAAAATGTATAATGATAAAAGAAATTTACAATGTAAAACAAGAAAATAAATCATATAGTGCTGGTGCAGATTTTGATAAACTATTCAAAATGTATAATGATAAAAGAAAATAAAAAAAAAGAAATATGGGAAACTATTCAAAATGTATAGTGATAAAAGAAAAATAAAAGTAATTTACAGTGTAAAATAAGAAAAATAAAAAAGAATTCATATATTATTGATAAAAATTTCTATTATTCGTGGATTGAACATTTTCGATGTCATAGTTTCTCTAAATCTCGTCTCAATTGCAACTTTGTGAATATCTGACTGAGATTTTGAGAAATGTATGACATCGAAAATCTCCAATCTAAGAATAATAGAAATTTTCAAAACAGTTCCTTGAAGCCAAGAAGAAATTTTACGAAATAAAAAAAATCCAAAACGGGAAGAAAAACTTAAACTTAATCTTGAAATTAAAACGTACCCCATTGTCCAAGTTGATTTTAATCGCTCGTAAAATAAATCGAACATCGCATCTAATATTTAGCAAGAATGAAACGTGAACTCATTGAGAATCTATATATACCGTCAACCACGCGTACCTCAATGACACAGTGAAACAAACAGTTACGCAAATAAACGAATCAATTATTAAATTGTTTAAATTATCGAAAAAATGACGCAATACTGAAATTGAAATGCAGTCATCACAAATGTATGAAATTCGTAAAGTATAATGTCATAGCGTTTAAGTAAACATCGATGACAAAACAGTGTTAAAAACTGACTCTTTTACTACATCATCACTCCATCGCTTTTATAGAAAATGATTACTTCATCCTATCGTAGAGCAGTTTCATTGGTCAAAAGAGAGCTATTCTATAAAAGCAGAGGAGTGACGATGCGGCAAAAGGTTCAAATTTGTTAAAGTGTATTTGTAGCCAGATTGAAAAAAAAATTGTTAAATATGTAATATTTCCTAATGGCACATTATGAAATTGAAATGCAGTTATCGCAAATGTACTAAATTCATAAAGTATGACGTCATAGCGTTTGAAGACGAAACATTGATAAATGACAGCAGCAAAATTTCTCTTAAATAAGTTGAAATGCAGTTATCGCAAATGTACTAAATTCATAAAGTATGACGTCATAGCGTTTGAAGACGAAACATTGATAAATGACAGCAGCAAAATTTCTCTTAAATAAGTAATATTTTCTCATTGTGCATTCTGAAATTTTCTGTGAGGGGTCCGGCGCTCAAATCTTTTTGCAGTTGACTGTATGCATCTTTTGAGCTTTTTATCGACGAAATTTGTGTTTTTTGATCGATTTATTGACATTATTTGTGTTTTTATAGGATTTATGAATGTAATTCGCTTTTTTTTACCAATTCTTGGACGTAATTGGCATTTTTTGCAATTTCTGAACGTTATTCGTGTTTTTTTGCACAATTCATGGAAGTGATTCGCATTTTTTGAGTGATTTATGAACGTAATTCACGTTTTTATGCAATTCAAGGATGTAATTTCCGTTTTTTGAGTGATTCATGAACGCAATTCACATTTTTTATGCAATTCATGAATGCAAATCGCTATTTTTATGCGTTTTATATAGGTAATTTCCGTTTCAACTTTTTGCTGCCAAAATTCGTGTTTTTTGAGCGATTTATGAACATAATTTATGTTTTACTACACGATTCATAGACGTAATTTGCATTTTTCATACAATTTATGAATATAATTCTCGCTTTTTTACATGATTCATGGACGTAATTCACATTAAGCAATTTGTGGACGTAATTCCCATTTTTTATGCAATTTGCTTTTTTTTTTAGCGATTCATGGACGTAGTTCACAAAAACACCCCCTTGGCTGTGCCACTGACAACAAAATCTTATGTTAGTGCAAGGAATAATTTACTCATAGACATGAGAAAAAAGTTTTTGACAACAAACCAGAAAAAAGTACAATACAGGATTTTTACCTGGCATTCTCATAAAATTTTGAATATACCCTGCCTCCCCCCTCTAATTCATAAGTTTTCATACATTCTATATTATATTCCATATTAAGCTTGTCTAGTTTTTTTTTTTAATTAGAACGCATTATTAGCATTTTTCATTCAGGTAGAATTTATTTAGAATAGAATTGATAAAGAAAATGCACAAATTGAAAACCATCGAACAGACATGATAGAATCATTACGTATATTTCATGGTTTTAATAATCCACATGGATGTTTCTTGTTATGCCAATACAATCTTGCAATGTCTTAATATACAATGAATAAAGTCTGCAATAAAGTTAACCAGAGAATCTTGCAATGGATTTTTGCCGTCGCTTATTCAAATTTACTTAAGAGGAATCGAGTTAATGAAATGTTGTATAAATGTTACTTGTTAGCTTTATAGATTACTAGGTACTACTAGGTTATCCCGTCGACCAAAAAATTATCGCCAAACTATAAGATTAAATTCCAATAATGGATGATTGTGAATGTCACATTCAATGACATTAAATACAATTTGTATATTTAAAATGTCATTGATTTTTATTTCGACTTTTTATTAATATTTTACTAATTATTTGTTTTTTCATTATTTAAAATAAAAAAATATGTGATTATGTATAATTTGGCGAAATTGGTCGACGGAATAACAGTAGTAGCGATTACTAAAATATTTCAAATTGAAATAATTTATGAAACTGAAAATGTTTTAGCCAACATTTCACTTAAGTTTAAAATAAGCAATATATAGAAATTGTAAAGTCCATCAAGTGTGTGTAACTTGGGACCAGACATTGCAGAAATATAATGTGCTCATCTTTTGTTTACATTTTTAAAAAGAGTAATTTGAATGTAATAATGTACTAGAAATCATAATGAATGCTTATAATAGAGTATAATACAGTCAACTCTGTGAAATTCACAAAATGTATTATCTGCAAAACATGTTAAAATGTAAACATTGAAAAGTGTTTTAACACTTAAACTCAAAGATAAAAGATATGCAATAATTTTATTTTCATGAAATGACAAATTTTAATAAAATAAACTGGGATTTAAGAAAATTCATGTATTTTGTACCCTGTATTTAAAAACAATACTTTAAGCAAGCCAGTAAGTTTCCGTTTATTAATTATGATTAATGCAAACCTATTCTTTGCTCAAGCAGCGAAAAAATTAAAAAAATAAACAAAATATATATAGAGGTAAAATTGTTTATCAAACAATACACATAAAAAGTTCCTTGGCGAAGGAGAGTAAACTGCATTTCACCCAAAATTACTGACAAAAAACAAAACAAAATGCAGTCCAGATTTTTAACTGGCATTCTCGTAAAATTTTGAATATATCCTGCCTCCACACTGTAATCCATAAGTCTTCAAAAATACAAGCAAATAACTTTACTGCAAAGTTACACATTCTGTATTAATTAATAATCCATTGCAAGATTCTCCGGTTAACTTTATTGCAGAGCTTATTCGTTGTATATTGACATTGCGAGATTCAATTGGCGTAACAAGAAACAACATGTGGATTATTAAAACCTGAAAATTACTTAATGATTCTATCTTGTCTGGTTTATATTTTTTAATTCGTGCATTTTCTATATCAATTTAATGGACATTATGTAAGAATATTACTACCTGAATGAAAAATGCTCCGTGTAACTTGCCGCGTTCGGGTTCGGATTCAAAACAAAACTAGACAAGTGGCGCCCCTAGGCGTATGAATACATGACTTTCCAACAACAAATAATTTAAAATAATTTTTGTTTGAAAACTTAAAAAAAAAATCATAAGTCGAAAGTATATTGAATATGTATAATTAAAAAATATTTTCCTATTTTAAAAAAGGATTCAAAATATTTTTTCCACAAAATGCAAAAATATCCAATGTAAGAAACGTAATATTTTCTTCTTACGAAAAATAAAGGCAATATAAATAGAAATTTGATTTAGTATATATTTATTGAATGTTTTAAGGCACATGATAAGATGTTTTTGTAGTTTAAAAAACATTTATTGCTTCGATTTGGGTGTTTTAACTGTGACCATTTAACTGTAAGGTTTTTCACTCCTGCTCCGTCTGCTAACCCATAGAATAACATGTAATCCGCGAGCTAATATAGTCCAATTTTCCAAGACCAATATATAACAAACAAGAGTTTTCCTAGAAACAAGGCAAGTCTTATTACCTCTATCTTAAAGAGATTCATATTATATATAAGTTTTAATAAAATCTCCCAGCCCGTTATCTAGATCTCATTATCAGGAACAAACACCATCGTTTTCAGTTTAAAAATGGTTATCGAGATCTAAAAATATACGGCACGTAGAAATGTAAAAAATATAGGATAGGATTAGACTGGGAATATAAGACTATATTAAAAAAATTGGAACATTCTGACCAATATTTGCTGAGTTATTAGAAGGCGGCTTTTCCGATTTCCTTTGAAGTTGAGTTAGCTGTATATATGAAGTTCCGCATCTACCCTTATGACGATGGTAGGTTTTGACGATGGTAGGTTTAAAGCTGCGTCACTTGAAGGCTGCCGCCTTCTATGATAATGTTGAAGATAAAAAAGCTGTAGATAATGTTAAGAAGATTATAATAAATTTAAGCGAATTTGACATCGTATGAATTGACGAATTTATAATTTTTTTCTTCTTCACAACCTCCCCTTTCTTCTTGTTTTTATTTTTTATTTATTTATCTATCTTTTGCCATAAGACTAGTTACCATCCAAAACTTAATAAGAATAAGGATAAACTTAATAAGAACAGGGTAATTTATAATAAATTTATAAGGATTTGATCATTTGAATTAACGAAGATATGATTTTTTTCCCTAAACCCCATTTTTTAGTACTTGATCCCATTTTTATGATACGTAAAATCTGTAAGAGTTAAAATTTTCGTCCTTTTTCCTGATAGTACGAGATCCGGCTGCAGAATCAGTGTACTCATCGAGTGTTTGCTGAAAACCAAATTTTTACACATATTTATGATTAGGAGAATTTATATCTACCAGGTTTCCTATCAAAATGTGGCCGCTGGTATTTTTAATTAAATTATTAATAATTCATAATCCGTAAGAAATTTCACTGACTTGTTTTTTCAATAAAATGTTGTCTACTTTACGGCAACATCTATAAAGACTCTGAAAAATCATGGTTGCCGTTGCGCACCTGGCCGCACCTCTTCGCAGCCAGGTATACACAGGTATGATTTTGTTACATTTATACACCCACAACGTACATTCATAATTTATATATCAAAATAAAGATAATTTTTTTTCTGTTTATTATTATATACGGTTGCCTAATTAAATCTGGCCGCAAATAAGGGTTGCTGGATGTTAAATATAGTAAATATTAAAAGTAGAGTGAAAGAGAGCTAGCGCGTAACCACTAGTCAGACGAGGATAGCAATTGCCAGCTGTCGGACGGTTTAAAGCCATTGCGCATGCGTCAGATGCTAGTGTTCTCAACGGATCAGTTGCGACTTTTATTCTAACAAGGAAGGTCTCCATACGGGCATACTCAGAAAAATCTGAAAAAAATACAGAATGTTCTTCTCATATAGTTATATACGTTTATAAAAAAAATTTCGGCGGAACCTCCTTATAAAGTCCGTAAAAAAATAATAAAATTTTCGTTTATTTGTCGATTTATCTCCGGTTTGCGAAAAAACAAAATTTTGAAAATATGCTTTTACGCTTCGAATTAGCGTTGCAAGGGTTAGAAAAAAGCCGGTTTAAACCCGGGAATAAACCAGGATTTTAGGAATAAACCTGGAAAAAACCCGGGATTTTTAGGAATAATTCTTTTTTTTGGGAATAAACCCGGGAATAAACCTAGTCTATTGGAAATAAACCCGGGAATAAACCGACTTTTTGCAACTCTACTTCGAATACTTTTTAAAGAAAAAACTTTTTCAATTTATTTAAATAAGTTTAGTTTAAGTAATTTTAGTTTTGCATTTTTACTTTACTTTAAGTGTAATTTTGACGGACAAGTCAACTTTAAGTAAGCAATTGACGGCAAAGATTGCACCAACTAATCCGGGACAAGTCGACATAGAAATCATTGATGGTTTCTATTATTTATATTTAATTGGCTCTATTTTACCACAAACACTTGGAAAAATTGCAGAATCGATATTGATAAAACTATGTTCAAAAAATGCTCCAGTAGTTCATATTATCTTTGATAGATATTTAACGCCTTCCATTAAAGATTGCGAACGAGAAAATCGAGAAGGAATTGATATTCCATACACAATTAATGGGCCTTTGCAAACAAGACCCAATGATTTTCTAAAGAGCTTAAAGAACTTTCGTTTCAAAGAAAACCTGGTAAAATTCTTAGCTAATCATTGGGCTGATGATTCTTTTGCAGCAGTATTAGGAAATAAAAAAATTTACATTACTGTTGAAGAGAAATGTTTTTCATATTGTTCTGCTGGAAATCTCGTAGTGAAAACTGAAGAAACCGAATTATTATGCTCACATGAAGAAGCTGATACAAGAATTATTTTTCACATAAGTAAAGTACCTGAAAATTAAAAAATTTTGGTGAAAGCAGCAGACACTGATGTTTTAGGTAGCTTTCATTACAAAAAGTAAAAAGCTACCTATTGCAGCCGTCCGGAGGAAAGCACTTCCGGAAAATTTTGGTATATTTTCACCGATCATGACCCCCAGACCCCAAAAACACCCTCCGTTCAAATGTTGACATATATATATATATATATATATATATATATAACCATATATCTATATATACACTATATTGCCATTGATTATGGGACACTTGCGATTTTAGACATTTTACTAAATATCTAGAAAAATACATGAGGAATCATCTCGAAACTCTTAGTGTATAAATATAATAGTATACGTCATACATTTCCGTGAAGATTTTTTACCGAAACTCCATAGGGGACCGTCAACAAATTAAAAAAGAATGAATATCTTTTGAATAACCCTGTCAAAACTAATGTAGCAAAAGCGCTCAAACTCTAGAATATGATTGAATGCCTTATTGTAATACACTGTGTTCATTTTTATGCAAATAGCATGCATACTCGCAGAGTAATTAAGGATTTTATAAAAATGGCCCCAAATTTTTCTAAGTTTTTCCCTTATAATTTTTAGAGTTCTTAATATAAAATAATATTTTTTTCAGAAAATATGACAAACAACATTGCACACAGTACCTTGTAATCAGAATTAAAAAATAATAAAAATTGTATGAAAAATGAGTAGGTTTACTAAATAATTTTTTACTGCGCATGCGTCAACGATATCAAAATTTCATTTGCATATTATGTTAGCTAAATGTATAGAGCAACTTTTGTAAAAGTCTCAAAATTATAGCTTGAAAATTCTGAAAGTAATCGTCTATAGAAAAAGGACAAAATCCGTTGTTTCCAAAATGAAGCAAAAAAATGAGGGATTTTATCCAAAAGTAGTCGTAACATCCCGTATTGTGTATTCTATATTGACACTAATCAATGAATATATGAATACAACCCCTCTTGTTTTTGCTTCATTTTGAGAATAACGGATTTTCAACTTATTCAACTGACGATTATTTTCAGAATTTTCAATTTATGATTTTGTGACTTTCACAAAAGTTGCTCTATACATTTAGCTAACATAATATGCAAATGAAATTTTGATATCGTTGACGCATGCGCAGTAAAAAATTATTTAGTAAACCAACTTATTTTGTATACAATTTTCATTATTTTTTAATTCTGATTACAAGGTACTGTGCGCAATGTTGTTTTTTATATTTTCTGACAAAAATATTATTTTATATTAAGAACTCTGAAAATTATAAGGAAAAAACTTGGAAAAATTTGGGACCATTTTTATAAAAACCTTAATTACTCTGCGAGTATGCATGCTATTTGCATAAAAATGAACACAGAGTATTACAATAAGGCATTCAATCATAATCTAGAGTTTGAGCGCTTTTCTACTTTAGTTTTGACAGGGTTATTCAAAAGATATTCATTCTTTTTTAATTTGTTGACGGTCCCCTATGGAGTTTCGGTAAAAAATCTTCACGGAGATGTATGACGTATACTATTATATTTATACACTAAGAGTTTCGAGATGATTCCTCATGTATTTTTCTAGATATTTAGTAAAATGTCTAAAATCGCAAGTGTCCCATAATCAATGGCAATATAGTGTATATATATATCTGATTTTTGTCATGCGATAACTAACGTATTTATGAACCGATTTGAATGAAACTTGGAATGTACATAGTACATACAAATGTCTCGACCGAGTTCGTTGGTCAGCATCATCCGCCATTTTGTTTCAAAATGGCGGCCATTTTAAATTTTTTAAAAAATTTAAAATTTAAAATTAAATGCGAAAAAATTAAAAGTTGAAAAATATTTTTCTTTTACGTGTTAGAACTTAAAACAACGATTCCAGAACACTTTTTATTTTGTCTATATCTTAAAAAATGATTGAGTTATAGCACTTTGAATTTTTCTTATGGCTGACATTTTGAAACGATCTAATATTTGTCACGTGATAACACACGTATTTATGAACCGATTTCAATGAAACTTGGTATGTACATAGTACATACAAATGTCTCGACCGAGTTCGTTGGCCAGCATCATCCGCCATTTTGTTTCAAAATGGTGGCCATTTTAAACTTTTAAAAAATTTTAAAATTTAAAATTTAATGCAAAAAAATCAAAATTTTAAAAATATTTTTCTTTTACGTGTTAGAACTTAAAACAACAATTCCGGAACACTTTTTATTTTGTCTATATTTTAAAAAATGATTGAGTTATAGCACTTTGAATTTTGCTTATGGCTGACATTTTGAAACGGTCTGATCTGAACGATCCACAATGTTGCTTTAAAATGGCATATACTTTATGATATCGTGGAATTTTGTGACTCTCTAAATCGCTTAAAATAAAACCAGGTTGAATAAAAGATGACTAATTTCTAAAAATTCCTATTAATATTCAGTCTTGACAAAAACTAGTATTCAATCTTATAAAATCACTAATTTTATAAGATTATTTCTACTAATTTGAGCTTAGTATTTTTGAACAATGTAACTTACCTTAAAATAAATAAATAAATATGTAAGTATATGAAAGCTACCTCTTCCTCCCGGCATTGCCGGAAGGACTTTTAATAATTTTATTAGGAAATATCCACAAATTTCCTAATTTACAAGTTTGGTTGCCCAACAGTACATCAAAAAAAAAAAAAATTAATAATAAGGACGAAGTTTACATCAATTGTACGGACTTATCAATAAAATTGGGTGCAACTTTTCACGCATTTACGGGTGTCGACTACACAGCTGCATTCTTTAGCAAAGGGAAAGTTAGACCCTTGAATGTATTTATTAAGCACCCACAAATTCAACAAGTTTTTGCGTCTTTTAAGAATCCTCATGACATTTATAACGAAACCAAAATCGATGCAGTTCAACATTTTACGTGCCTTATGTATGGACTCCCAAAGTGCCAAAGTGTAAATGTCGCAAGATTGTTATTATTCAACAAAATGTACGCTTCAAAAGAAAGTAGTGAAAAATTTATGAAAAGAATTAAAGGTTTTGACTCAACGCACATTCCACCGTGCTGGAAATCTTTAAGGCAAAAATTATTGCGGACAATCTTTGTTAATTCGATTGGTTAAATGCTACTGAGCCGGATTGCATCAAGTTCAGCGCGGAAAATAATGGCTGGCTGTTGTTAGATGGATTTTTAAAACCAACATGGTTCCTGGGAGAATCAACTCCAGCGCAAGTTGAGAGTGTGCTGTGTGATTCCACGAACAAGCCTTCCGATAATAACGACGATACCGATATTTGCGATGAAAGTGATGGCTGCGATGATAGTATGACTGAGAGCTCCGATGATTCAGATTTTTAAAAAAGAGTCACGGAAATATAAAATACATTTTAAAAATTTTTAATTTGCTTAAATTGATGAATATGTAAAATAGATGTAATACTTGAATAAAATCAAATCTTTTTTCATACAGTACTTGCACAACACAATTTTTTTACATAAATAACCTTGGTTTTATTCATCATCAATATCCATTTTTTTGTAATTTTTAAATTTGTCATTTATTTTTTAATTTTTTATTTTGAAAAGAAAAACGTTTCTTTTGGAGTATTTATTATTTTGAGGCGTACCTACTATTGTTTGAATTGGAAGTTTAGAACAATAGCATCTGACGCATGCGCAATGGCTTTAAACTGTACGACAGCTGGCAATCGCTATCCTCGTCTGACTAGTGGTGTTACGCGCTAGCTCTCTTTCACTCTACTTTTAATATTTACTACATTTAACAGCCAGCAACCCTTATTTGCGGCCAGATTTAATTAGGCAACCGTATATAATAATAAACAGAAAAAAATTAGCTTTAATTTGATGTATAAATTATGAATGCACGTTGTGGGTGTATAAATGTAACAAAATAATACCTGTGTATACCTGGCTGCGAAGAGGTGCGGCCAGGTGCGCAAAGGCAACCATGATTTTTCAGAGTCTTTATAGATGTTGCCGTAAAGTAGACGACATTTTATTGAAAAAACAAATCAGTGAAATTTCTTACGGATTATGAATTATTAATAATTTAATTAAAAATACTGGCGGCCACATTTTGATAGGCAACCTGGTAGATATAAATTCTACTAATCATAAATATGTGTAAAAATTTGGTTTTCAGCAAACACTCGATGAGTACACTGATTCTGCAGCCGGATCTTAGACTATGAAGAACTAACGACTGATTTGATATGTATTATAATATTCTATTCACGAAAACCATCCCTTTTTCAACCCCCTTGGTCCGAATTGTGTAGAATTATGGACGTTATTACGTACAGAAAAGTGGTATATATATATATACACTTATAAAACATAAGTGAATATACATTATAGAGATAGTTTTGAACTGGGGATGGTATTGAGTCCTAGGTGTAGACCTGCAGAATTTTTTCCAAAATTCATACATAGGATTGAATATAATAGGTAGTATTTTTTATAAAATATACTTCCCCCTCTCCCGCAAAAGTAAATAAATAAATAAATAATAAATAAATAAATAAAACATTTTGTGCATGAATTTTAGAATATAAATGCAGTCGAGTCTCTATATAACGAAATCCACCGTTCCAGTAAAAAAATTCGTTATATAGAGAAATTCGATGTATAGAGAATGATGTTAAAAATCGTATTTAATGTGTGAAATTTGAACAAATATTATTTTCGATCTTTTGAATTAAGAATTTGAAATGTTTAAAAGTAAATATTAACCTAACATTTTATTTCTTAATTATTTAAGCTGTTTCAAAAAAGAGAACAGATTTATTTTTTAATTTTGCTTTGTGATTTATTTGAAAGCTTAATAAAAATCCAATAAGGAAGACTTGCATTAATTTCAAACGAACAAATCTGTGATTTTTTGTTGTTTTGATTTTAAAACTGTTACGCTCTAAAAAAAATGCTCAAATTTTAGCAAGGAATGAGAAATTTTAGTTAACATTTTCCTCCATTTGAAAGCCTCTCTTATGAGCCTCTCATTGATTCCTCTATTACATGTACATCTATCCAATTGACTCTGTTTTGAGAAGGATGTGGAAAGATGTGTGGGAGATGGGATGAATTCGTTTGATTTAAAGAACAAGGAGAGAAGTAATATAAAAAAATCTCAGCACTGACGGTAAATCAATATTAAGTGATAGAAAATTAAGGGAGAATAGAAAATATGGAGATCGATATTTCGCTATATAGAGACTGTTTTAAATGTAATCCTGCGAAAAGAGAACCGTACCTTCTAAAAATTCGTTATATAGAGAAATTCGATGTATGGAGTTTCGTTATAGAGAGACTCGACTGTATTTATATAATGTTGTTGCTGAATGTAATGGGAACATCGACTTCTCAAAAGAAATAATGTTAGCAGAATACTTTTTATAAATAATTGTTTCCATAATGTAGATTGACATAGAAAAACCTTTTCTTTATTTGAAAAAATCAATACTACAAAAAACTGTCTCTGTTTTACTTTGTGCATTATTTTTTTTTCTTTCCTTTTCTTATAAATACAAAAACTGTCATGTGACGCATTTCCTCTGAATATTTTCTGCCATACTAACTAATTAAACTTACTTAGTCATACCTGGCATTTCTAATTTCTATCTTACAGGTTTTTCTTCCTTGACCTACATAAAAACATAGCGCGACTACATCGCTAAACAGGTTTAATATATTCACAGTAGAAAGCTGAAGAAAAAGAAGGATTTCTGCTCATTTTTGTGACATACTAAATATATTTGTTCTTCTGCTTTAATTAGATTAAAAATTTTATTTTTGGATTTTTTTTTTTTTTTTTTTTTTTTTTTTTTTTTTTTAAATGTGAAATGTGTTTTTCTTCGAGTGTTGTTAGTGTTATTGCATTGCTTTGTAAAACATTACTGAAGTAAGTAATTTTTAGAAATAGAACAAATTAATTGAATTTTGTGATCAAGCAGGCCAATGTGTTTTTCCTTCGAGTATTGTTTGTGTTATTGCATTGCTTTGTAAAACATTATTGAAATAAGTAATTTTTAGAAATAGAACAAATTATTCGAATTCTGTGATCAAGCAGGCCAATGTGTTTTTCCTTCAATTATTGTTTGCCATATTACATTGCTTTATAAAACATAAATGAAATAACTAATTTTTGGAACTTGTAGAACAAATAAACTAAATTATTCAATAAATGTGATCAAGCAGGCCAGTGTGTTTTTCCTTCGAATATTGTTTATGTTATTGCATTGCTTTGTAAAACATTACCGAAATAAGTAATTTTTAGAGCTTATGGAACAAATTAGCTGAATTCTGTGATCAAGCAGGCCAAGCATTGTTATTCAGAAATACTATTGCCCAATTTGCCAGGCCATTAATAATATTACCTTTATTATTGAATGGCAATATTCGAAGACAATTATTAAAAATTATGCTATTAACTTAGTCAAAGATTAGCATTAGAAAATGGATGATTAGTTTTAAAGATAAATATTAGTCTAGAATTGGTATTAGTATTAGTTTTAGTCTGGAAGATTAGTGCTAAAAGATAAGTAAGTTGATTATACTTAAAATAAAATAGAAACCGTACGTATAATATAACTAACGTTAAAATAAAAAATAATAATAATAAAAGTTTTGCGTGTTAAAAATTAGCGAATCCGATAAGTCAAAAAGCACTGACTTCTCCTATTTTTAATATTAATTACTTTTTATATAAGCAATTATTATAACTAATAATTCAAATTAGCTGCATTCTGTGATCAAGCAGGCCGAAAATTACTGTTTAGAAGTAATGTTTTGCAGTTTTCAGTGTCATTAAGAACAATTTTTAGTTAAATTAATTTTCTCCAGGGTGCATGCAATTCCAACTTTTCGTTACCACAATTATCTAATATAATAATCACAGAAAATTATTAAAAAATGTACGAAAAAGTTAACCGAAAATTAGTATTACATTGTTAAACATTTCTGCAAGAACAGGGGAAAAGAAAGGTACACTCTCTGTAAATTTACACTAGTTCTCAATTAAATGCATTTGATCAAGTATCTCGGCCATCATTTTGCAAATATTTTCCTTATCTTACATCTAATTCCCTGTACAGATTTCCGTGTCATTATTTAAAGATATTTTTTTATTATCTTTTTTAAAACTAGATATTCAAAATACGTATTTAAAGATTTTTTGCAATTTTTTTATAAATATTAACGAAGAAAATTTAGTTTAAAAATTTATTTTTAAAAATCATCTCCTCTTAGTTAGAGGGGATTTTTATCGACAATCACTTTGCATTAGCTTCCTTCATATGCTAGAAATCTGGTAATATTATGATGCTAGATCGATTTCAAAATTTTTTGCTGTTATCGTTACTTGAAAAGTTCTAGAAATCACAGTTTCCTAGAAAAAGGTTAGTAATTTTGCAGATTTTTTTTACAGTCTAGATATATCTGGGGTATACCTTAACATCAACAACCCTAATAATTTATTTTATAGAAGTAATGTTAGTAAATATTTTAACATTTCCCTTTCATTCCTTCGCCAGAAACCTACGATTACGTATTTATTTTATTAGATGCCTGCATTAAATGACACAAAAAAGGAGAAATGTCTGAACATTTATCTCAATGGCCTTAACTCGGAGATTTTATTAAATTAAGGTGTGGTAATCTTGTTTTAATTAACCTGTCTAGAAACTGCCAGCAGGTGCACTCACGCATGTATTTAAAAAAGCGCCCACCTGATCTAAACTTTGATGGTCACTTCTCTGCGCATGCTAGTAGGTTATGGTTTTATTTCTCAATACACTTTTATATACATTGTGAAATTTTGTGAATTTGATAACCTGTCATATATTTTATTTTTCGTTTCAACAATTTAAAGGCAAGTATTTTTCTAAATTGTTCATCAAGTAATTTCAAACGAATTTACTCAACTTTATTCCTAATATTTATAGAATAATTAGATTCCTACACGTTGCATTGATGTATCAATTCACTTTGGCCATTCTGTTTTTCATGAGTCGTATATTACTGTCTGGCATGCTCCTCTTAAAAATCCAATGTGTACACTGTAAAAAAAAATCTGTGAAAGTACTAAACATTTTTTAGGAAACTGGGACTCCAAGAACTTTTCATGTAACGATAACAGGAAAAATTCATGTAATCGATTCTGAAACTTGAATTTTTGCTGTTACCGTTACAGGAAAAGTTCTTGGAATCCCAGTTTCCTAGAAAAGGTTTAGTACCTTTGCAGATTTTTTTTTTTACAGTGTAAAGATCCAAATGAATGAAATTGCTTTTTATCTCTATATGAACACAGGAAAATGAAAATATGAACAGGGTTGTTACAGGTCAAAGCATTTTTAAAGATAACCATCAGTATTTCCTAACAGAAAATATCGCTCAATTTTTTTCACGCAAAACTTCCATTATTTAGAGGCAAGTTTTTTATAAGAAAATACTGATAATTACCCTGCCTCTTAGCAATGCTAGAAGAAAAACTATTTTGAATACTGTTAAATGGTCTTTAAAGATTATCTAAAAAGATAGAAAACTTTTCATATGAACTTTTTAATTTATAGTTATATCTTGGAGAAAGCAAAGTTCTTATTTAACATTTTGAAATTTAATGACGGACTACTGCACTGTAAAAAAAAAATTCTGTAGAGGTACTAAACTTTTTCTAGGAAACTGGGATTCCTAGAACTTTTACTGTAAGGGTAACAGCAAAAATTCTAGTTTTAGAATCAGTTACATGGATTTTTCCTGTTATCGTTACATGAAAAGTTCTTGGAATCCCAGTTTCCTAGAAAATGTTTAGTACCTTTACAGAATTTTTTTTTTACAGTGTGTGCCCTTTTTTCTACTCATTAAAGATTTTTCAACAATGAAGTATGAATGATAAAAGAAATGAATAGGGGTAATGTTTACATTGATTTCAGTTGATTATAAAATTATTATAAACTGCTATAAAACGATCCATACGATCTATACTAATAAAATCCGTGCGCCTCTGTCTGCTTGAAGCCGATTACAGTTCGCAACGCGGGCGAGTTGGAAGTCGCGAGAGGTGTCTTTCGATTGGAAAAATTCCGGGGAATTCATTTCGGGCACTTTCGAGACTGTGGGACCAAAATATAAAAAGTTATGAATTAAAAACCCCTTGGGAATCGGAACGAAAAATGTCTCAAATCCCAAACGGCGCTCAAACGGAGCTCTGAGGCAGAACACTGCGCCACCTTGCGGTGAAGAACCTGAACTTTTCCCCTTTGGCTAAAAGAAGAAGCAGTCGAAAACCTCTTTTTCTCCCTTTTTTGCGCGTTTTTTCTTAAACCATCATGCAGACAGTTTTTAAAGTAGAAAAAAACTGATTACATATTCAGAATCTGCGTAAAAATCTGCTTCTGATGAACTAAAAAATACGAAAAAATGTCTTATTGGCGCGTAGTGCCCACCGTGCAAAACCAAATATTTTTAACGGGACTATGGGCGCGAAGCGACCATAGCTCCGATCCACACACTTTTTTTTTCAAGTGCACGTGGCCCACAGTGAGAAATCACATATTTTTAACGGGACCATGGCTCTTTAATTTACTTTTTTTTGTGCTTGAGGATTCGAACACCAAGACTTGCTTATTAAATGAATTTTTTTGCTTATTATATACTGCTTAATACCGAGGTTCGTTTGGAAAAAGTGGCCCAGCTAGCGGGCGTAGCTCGCTAGTATGCTAATAATGTTCTAGTTACATAACAAGAACATTAAAAATTTAAAGTTTCTAAAAATAGGATGATGGAATAACAATTCAAAACTGTTTATTGATTAAATCTAAAAAATATACTCATCATTTTTTTCTAAATTCATTTTTTGTTAGATATATCCACCCTTTATTCATATATATAGTCAACTGGTGCTACTTTAACCCAAATTTGGGAACTGGCTTGCGATTTTCTTGCAGTGTAGAGTTTTCCTTGATATGTTTCAAACTCATTCTCATTTGTTACAATTAAAAATAACTTTCTTGCTTACCTTAATCGGGCCTTGCAAAAATTATATGAATAGTAAATAGCAAACAGATGCTAAAGAAAGTAACAAAGAAAATTTAAAATCAATTAGAAAATATTAATATAGGAAATATTTTCAACTGATATTTTCTTTGTGTTGTCTAATTTTACAATATTCTATTTAAAACGAGCACTTGTTTTTAATTTATTCAGCAGAAAGTATATAATTTATTTCACGTTTTATATTGTTCTAGTATTTTTCCATATTTTAAAAATATGAAGTATTTTTCGAATGAATGTTGTAGGGTTCTAATAAGGGCCATACTCAGATCATACACGACACGTACAAACTTCCACCTGTAAGTATAATTATCACCTTATTTCAAGGCAGATAAAAAAAGCTAAAATTACTTTACTAAATTACTAGCGGAAGTTTTCACATGTTGCACGTGTTGAGAATATGGACATTGTTACTCAAAACGTAATATAAAACACCAATGACACTTATAATATCTCCATCAGAATGAAAAATAGTTATTTTTCCCCAAAAAATCAATATTCATGCCGTTTTCATAAAATTTTATTTTTTTCTCTAATTAACAAAATTTAAAGAGTTTCTATTAAATAAAACTTTTGATATTTAAAATTACTGTGGAATTTGAAATGAATGTTTTGTCACTGTTTAATTTAATGTTTCAAAAATATATACATAATATAATAATAAAAATAACTGTGATATAATAATGATACTAATTGTGATATAATAACATTAATAATTGTGATAGTTTTGTAAAAGTTTTTTTGCCAGTAAATCTAATTATTCTTCTACATATTTTGAGAAAAAAGATCTTTAACTACCGATATATAACATAAGTTTTAAATAAACATATTTTAAAAACAAATTATTATTACACATGTTATTCTCGATATCTTAGATTAAAAAATCTATGATAATTATTTATAAGAAACTCTTTTAAATTCAAAATACAGAATATAAACGTTCAAAACATATTTAAACAAATCCATTTTAAAATCTACTCACAAAGTAATTTTTCAAAATTTCCATAAATATTTGTTAAAATTTTAAGAAACTTGAAACCCATTTACAGATAATATGGTATATGATATTTTTGTGTATGTTTCCTTCTTTCATTACTTACCCCAAAAAATAAAGATGACTGAACTTAGAGTCAGATTCTACCAGAAAATGAGACGTACACAACTTTGCTCGTAAAATATTTTTCGATTTGATTGAGTGGGTGTATGTTTCTCGTCGCATATTCCTTTTCGACTTTTCTCAGCTTTCATCCATTTATATATATTTGAAAGAATACTCTTTTTGAAATCCCTTCGATCATATTTATAGAGGAATAACTTCTGTTTTCCATTTCCTATTTTATGTTTTAGCAGAAAACTCTTTTACGGTGTTTAGATCTATGCATATAGAAAACATTTCTTACAATATGCCTGTCTGTTTATTTGTCATACTGGTGGCATATATTAAGAGGGAACTCAAAAAACATAAGTCACGAGAACCATCTTTTTAAATGTACATATATCCCAACCTTCTCAGTCCTGAGGCAAATATAGCGTCAGAGAACAAAAACTAGTTTATAATTGTAATCAAACGCCTCCAAAGATGTATGAGTCTATATATTTATGCGTCTAATTTGGACGCACTTATTTAAAAGGTCTAGATGTAATTTTAACAATTCTAGAAGCATTTAAATTAATTTAAAGAGTTATTTTTAACGTAGCCTCCAGGCTACATCAAGACTGAAGAAGTTAAACGTCCGCCTATTAGTACCGAATTCCAGAGTTATTAGATGGAAAAATAACATTTGTATTATTGACCTAATATCGTTTACCAACAAAAAATGTGACAGGTAGGTCTTAACAAAAGCAAATTTCACATGAGGCGCAAAAGAAGATTTGTATATTTTTACTGTAACATGAAATTATAGCACTTAGTTCTGCATGCAGGAATGAAACTTGTATAAACTATAAGACCATTAAGATTGAATTTCGTGAATGAACCATTAAAAATGAATTCCATCAATTTTTTTTGCAAAAATAATGGAATTCAAAACTTTAAAACTCAATTGCAATGTTTCCAAGACAACTACGACGCAAGCTAGGTGTAAAAAAATGATTTTAAAATACCGGGTTATCCAAAAATCAGGACGAACTTTAAAACTGAATAATTCGAAAACGAATGAAAATACAAAGATACGGTTTGCACAAAACCGACGGAGAAAAAACCGGGTTTTGTGTAACAACGAAAAAAAAAATAGTTTTGTTGGCGACCAACAAATGGCGTTACAGTGTTTTAATGCAATAAAAGATGATCTATAAATGAAAAAAAAATCGACAACTTACAAATCAGCTTAGTTACAGTTAATTAGTACTACAGTAAATGTTCAATATGCTGTCCATCATTCATAAGTGCAGCTGTGAGACTAGGCACCATACCATTCACAGCATTTAGTAGCAACATTTTGGCGGATGGCATGTTTCAGTTCTGCTAGTGATGCCGTTAGTCGCCAACAGAATTATATATTTACGGTGCCACGAAAAACCCGGTTTCTTTTCTATCCGCTTGGTGCAAACCGTATCTTTGTATCTTGATTCGTTTTTGAATTATTCATTTTTAAAGTTCGTCTTTACTTTTGGATCAACCAGTGTAATACTGGTACTGCAGCTGCCAATATTATTCCTCAAAATTTACAATAATAATAAAAAAAAATTCTACAATTATTTCTTACCGAAAATAATGATATTCAAAACACAAACGTAATATTTCGAATACGCAAAGTTACATGAAGCAAACTTACTGTAAATATATGTAAATGTATGTATATATCATTTTTACGGTATTATATTCGAACCCAAGCTATCAGTATTATATTGTAAAATTTAAAATAATGTACCTTAAAGAAACAATAAACACAATGCTCCTGATAGATATATGGCCTGTCCATTTTCCATTTATGCGGTCAAACATTTTCGTCTGCACTATCTCAGGTCAGTTGACATTTTAAAGACAAATATCTCAGGAGTGAAATCACTAACAGAAATGAATTCTATATATTATTCGTTTATGCTAGTTGTACATCAGATTTAAATCATATCTTTCTGAATTTTTATTAAATATACTTTATAACTTTTTCATACTTCCCATAAATTTTCAATGTAAAGGGCAGATAAATTGTTTGCCTATGGAGACAAGGAGTCTGGAATTTAATTTAAAAAATAATGCTGCAACAATAAATATATGGCCGGATTATTTACGACGAGTGTATAGGTCAAGTGGGGCCCGGCGAAGGTATTTATGTAAGTGGGAAAATGGTCAGTGGAAAAATTATGCCTTGAGTTTATGTGGCCTATCCTCTATCCATTTGGATTCCAGGTTTTGAGTGATTGGATATCTGATTTAGCTAATGGATGCCTCAGATGAGAAGACCCAATGAGCATGGGGGTGGTGAATTTTAAATATCTTTGAAGAAAAGTTATATGTACAAAAAATATTTATCTTTTTGAAAAAAAAAATTTCGTCACTCTGTATCCAGTGCAGTTAGTGCTTGCTTTTTAGTATGCACTTAGCATAAGCACTTCGCTCCTGAATTCGCATAAAACATTCAATTATGTTTGGTCTTCAAACTTAATATTATCATATGTACTTAAAAATTGACTTAGTGCACAGCAGTAGCGGCTGGTTAGGGGGTGCTGCATCAATTTATTCACACCACTAAAATTGTATGGTTGTTTCAGTTTTATTTAATCAACAAAATTTGTCGAACAGATAATATGAAAGATTCTGTTAAATTTTAGCGGTGTAAAAAGTCGGATGCAGCACTCCCTGACGAGCCGCTACTGGTACACAGATATAAATACTCTTCTACACGATACCCGCACTCACATTTGAGGCATTCAGAAGTGGATCCAGCCTATTTTTTCTCACTTTCGAGATAAATTGAGTTAAAGTTTCTCCTTGATGGTGATTTTTCTACATGATTGAAAATTTTTACGGTCTATCGGGAACCACCACAACAACAGACTTGATCTAAATACGCGCTAAAAAGTTACAACTTAAGCAATTCAAGAGAAACAATCATCGGAATAACTTCGATTCCGAATGCCTCAATTATCGAGTCAATTATCGGCTTTAACTATTCTATTGTAAGCAGGAGATATAGGGAAGTCTACATGTTTTATTAAAGTTTTATTGATTTGGACCGAGATCAATTGTGTCTACCTCCCTGGAGAACACCTTCATTAATGGAGTACCACGAAAATGAATATTATAAGTTTATATGCATGGCCCATAAATGAATATTTTTTTTAAAAAGGGTGAAAGATAATTCAGGAAATTGTCGAATTTTGGATGAAGTTTCTCTGATAATGATGATGTTAGCCAACAACGGATTCCAATGATCCGTCTTAGGGTAGTTACTGTATATTTATGAATTGAAGTTTTTGATTTTTGTAATACTAGGGGATGTCATTACGTACGGCTGGAATCTCTAAAATAATTGTGGATTTTAGACAACCAAATTTCACTATTATTATAACAATACATTAAATGTAAAGCAATAAAGTATTCCTAAAATAGAAGAAATGCGTTTGAATTCAATTGTAAATTCATATACAAATAATTCTAATTCAATGGTTTTCTAGAGTGTGAATTTTGTAAATCAATATTTTCTTTTAATTTTAATTAATTTTTTTTTCAATCCTTTGCTTCACGTGACTTTATTGGTTAAATTAGCAGCACTTTGGGGTTAATATAATTTACTTTAGATACTACATTACTATTAATAAATTAACTAAAATATGTATTTTAGTTATCTTAGTTATTTATCTACGATACATGAATGTTTGGGTACTTTTACAATACCTGCCAGAATCTTAAGTGATCACGTACTTATTTTAGACTGCCTAGAATAACCGCTAAAGACAATAATTATCCAGATGCTTTAGGAGATAGTAAAAGCGTAATTTAAAAAAGCAGTACTTATAACTTGCCCGTAAACATGTCACATTAACGGATTATTATATTTATGTGTAATTCAAGAGTCTATATGGATATGTTAAAAGTCACGACATTACCTCTGCCAATTGTTCATATCTTGTTGGAATGTTATTTCATACGAAAGCATAAATAAGAAATTCCTCAATAGTGAATCATATAAATTTAAAAGCTTTATGTTTATGTCTGGTGAATATATTCTCTGGTTGTTGGCCTAGTTAGCTGAAGCTCTAGAGCTTCAGCTCTATAAGCCAAGGATCTAAGTTCGATTCTCGAAAGGGGCATTTTTTTACTTAGTTGGAAACATTCAATTCGTATGATAACTTTATGAATCAGTCTGTGTTAACCCTTTCCGGCACGGAAAAAATCTCTTAGTAAAATACGAAATTATCAACTGACACCAGAATTCACTAACGAATTTTTTAGATATTTTGAAACCCCTGATTTAAGCTATTATTCTAAAAGCAAAATTTTAATAAATTATTATTGGTGCCGTTTGCAAGTTAGGAATTAAAAATAGGTTTCCCAGACCGAGCACAGTGTGCCGGAAAGGGTTAAAGTAATAGTTTATCTACGTATCCATCATTTATATGGAGTTCTTTTACATTTGGCTTATTCTGTTGAGCTGTCTACATGAAATACCAACTATATTCAAAGAGGTTGCCTGAGCGAAATATGTTCGCCGGGTGTCGACGTAGTTTCTTTAAGCGGTAGAGTATTGACCATGTAACCCAAGAACCTGGGTTCCATTGCCAGACGGGGCAGTTTTTTCATTCAGTTGGTAATATTCAATTCGTATGATATTTTTGCCAATCAGATTTATTGTGTTATAATAATAGTTTATTAAACAATTGGCTGTGGTTTAATAACAATATTCCTTTGAAATACTGCACTATGAAAAATGTTGTCTTAGATTGAACTAAATTTCGGTGCTCAGTAGCTGCCAACATAATATGGTGTAATCTTGTACAAAAGTTTGGAACTTCCTATTTCAATCTCGTTACAACTATTAGAACTATTCTTCAATAGGAGCTGCAAATGTTGGTTCAAGATTTTACCATCTTATAGTGGCAGCTATTGAGCACCAAAATTTGGTTCAAACTATGACAAGATTTTTAGCAGTGTAGTGAATTACTTATGTAGCATTTTTAAATCGCAGCCACATTTTGCTGCTCACAGCTATAAATTCATGTATCCAACTATATTGAGTCTCTGTTTCTGTAAAAAACAAAAAGTATTTTTGAATATTGCCATCTGGTCGCATGTTGTTGAAATAAAAAATTCTACTTTTTTTCTTTTCTTTTCTTTTTTTTACATATGGTATACCATTGTTTTTCTTATGAACTTAAACCAATCATTATTTAATTGAAGGCGTATTTAATAAGAGGTGAAATGAACCATGTAGTTTATCGTAATAAATTAAAAATGCAATTAGTTAGAAATGTGTTACGATAAATTTAAAATTTTGGAAAGTAAGCGAAAATTTTATGCTATTTTATGGCTATTAGATAACATTATGAATAAATTATATTATAATAGATAAAGGAAAATGCAAATGGAAAAGGAAAAGCTTTATATTTCGACGGATTAAAAGCAGATATATAATAAAAGTTCTTTTTCCTCGTTCTCAATTAACTATTGGCTTTTGTTAATCATCCTAGTCAAGGCCATTTTTTTCCCATTTTGGTGTCTGCAAGTGTATGAATTTCGTAGAAAAGTTACGCCTGAATTAATCTTTTCATTAGTTTACATGTACTCCATTTATTTAAAAATGAAGGTTAATATGACAAATTTGTTAGTATGTTTCATATGGTAAAAATTATGATATCAAAAACATCTGAAGATGAACAAGTTATTTTTAATTATTTACTAACGAGGAGTTTATTTATTTATGATGCAAAACTTACTATCACTACTTTCTTAATGCTTTTATACTTATCTAACATTTATGTATTTTACGACATAAGTACTTGAATCATTTTTTTTTGTTCATATTTGAACATAACAAAATCGGGGATGTTATATGGGCCTTGAATTTAGGTATCACTATTTAGGTATAACAGAATATTTTGCATTATGGAATCGCAGAATATTATTACAAAATTATGCGATTAAAAACGAAGCATTTTACTGTTTGGAAATAATGAGCAGGAATGTAAAGACCATGGTATAAATAATAATTTATTGGTATTAAAAATGGGTTATTTGGTAGCCCTGGCTTTCGAAATGCTTAAAAATTCTAGATTTCGATTTATAACGAATAAACACACCTTTAGACTTTGTTCTTTTTTCATTAACAAACGAGAAAATTCGGTATAACATGGGATTTTAATTAAAATTATAAAAATTAACATGCATTTTTAAATGTACTAAACATGACAAATATGTAGTATAATATACTTTTTCATCTATTTATCTAATAAATATAAATTTCGTTATTTATGTCGATAAAGTCATATAGCTACGGTACAAATCCGAATAAATATTTTTAGCTCTAAGAAAGACTTTTATTTTATTGTTATTTTTCAAATCAATAGATTGCAAACAACGTTTATATAAGATATATACAATATTTATACATTAAGACAGAACCTCAGTAGATTCAACTTATATGGCAGTTTTCCAAGCAATAAGTCAATGATATAAACTATATTACTTATTAAAGTGTAATCTATCTATATTATAAAGGACAAACATATCTGTGCGAAACGTTGACGTCATTTTTTGAATGGCAAGACTTACCATCGAAATTTTGACAAATATTGTATTCCTCACCAAAAGTAAAATATAATAAAATTAGCTTAGAATGAAAGTTCAAGGACCAATGATAAATTCCGTTTTGTGCAGGCTCTTTAAAATTAAACAAAGCAAAAATGCATTTTTTTCAGGGGAGGGGGGAGGGAGCTGAAACCTGCTTTTTTTTTTTTCACTTAATTGCACGATTCCGTTGTAAATGAGCTTTACTCCATTAGAAAATAAATTTGTTGAAAAGGGAGTTTTTAAAAAATCTTTATAGTAGTTTTGCTTGCAATTTTATTATTTCTTTTCAGAAATACAGTTATGATACATTTATAATAACTTTTTCATATAAAGATTTTAAAGAAAAATTTAAAATATTGAATATATAATTAGATTTTAATTGAATTTATCAATTGATTTTGAATAAAAGAGTTTAAAGTGAGAGACACACAAAAATTCAAAATCTTAATCTGTAACTTTACATAACTTTTTAACTGAGTCGAGCCCTTGTAATTTTCACCGTCTATACCCCCTACTCTTTTTACGGACCTCCGATACAAATTTCAAGTTCATTTAAGAAAATTATTACGGGCCTAATCAACTCCAGGTGGGGCAGCTTGTTAAAAAAAAACATTATATGCAAGTTTAAATATACTAAATATGACAGTACCGCAAATATATATCACAATGTATATTTTCATCAATTTATCTGAAAAAGTACATTTCTTTACTTTTGTCGAGAAAATGATATCGCTACTGTAAAAATCGAAGAAACATTTTTAGGTCTAATAAAGACTTTATTTTATTGTTATTTTTAAATCAATAGTTTGTAAAACAACGCTGATATAAAATATATACAATATTTATGTTTCAAGATAAAACTTCAATAGATTTTTTAGACTTATATGGCAGTTTTCCAAGCCATAAGTCAGAGATAGAAACTATATTACATGGTAAAGAGCTCCTGGTTTTTTCCTGCTTTTTAAACCGATTTTTTTAATAACTCGGAGATATGGCTGTATAAACGCATACTTACATTTGGGCTGTACTTTAAATGATCTTAAAAATATTGAATTCCCAGTATTTAAAAACATAAGAATAGAAAAAAGTTAAAAAAGTAAGAGCATAAGGCCATTTAAAGATTATGATTTATTTTATATACTTGAGACAAAGTATGTTCCTTTTTTATTCAAAATCTTTGAAAAATGAAGCAAATAAAACATTTTTTTTTTATGATGAAGAAAATCTTTTATTTAAAGTCAAAGGATTGAAATACATATCTTGTGTTATGAGAGTGAAAGTTTTCGAAAGTATTTTAAGGGGGTATACAACAAAACGGAACATAATATGGGTGTATCTTCGTATTCTTGGCCCCAGAAGAGGCAATTGATACAGTAACATAACAAAATCAAAAAAATTTCAAAATAAAGATTTTGGAAAGATTAAATTGAGATGTGTTTTTATTTAAAAGAAATCCAAAAAAAATTTCCTATGTACTTCAAATTATCTATATATTTTCCTGCAACTCTCTCCTTTATAGAAGATTTCTTGAATGTCTTGGATTTGTTTATTTTGCAAAAAATATGATACTTGGAAATAAAGAAAGGTGGAACTTGGACAAGAAAACTTGGTAGATTTTACATCTTTCTTTTATACTTACAGTTCGATTTCAAGTACGCTTGAAATTTTAGAAAAATAATTTTCCATCATATTATCTTACTGTCCGTATAGTTGAGAACTACTATTTAGAACGAGTAGTTCTTCATCCTATTTAATCGCAATATTTTTTATGTTTTGTGCAATTAAGTAAGGTAAATTGTTGTATTCGGAAATATATGTTCATAAGTAAGCATGGTATATAGCCTGATATTTTTGCCAAAACCGTGTTATATTTCAATAGCTTGAATTTTGACGAAATTAAAATTAAACTGGGGATAACAGCGAACTGGGGAACAAGGGAAAATATTTTTTCTCCAGAGTTACATACGGCATAAGAAATACCACGAACGATATATTGTTTTTGAAACAATCATGCAAGATCATACTCCTTTTCACTCCGATTAATTCACTAAAGCACGAAATTTTCTTGAAAGTCAAATTTGGTACAGTATGGAACAAATTATATTGAAGTATTGACATTTGTAGCTACTTTGAAAAAAAAATAAAATGTATAAGATAAAAAAAATGTTTTGGGATGGCACATACAAAAATTTACACTTGGTAAACACCATTTATGTGGATAAAATACCTACGATCTACACGGCAAATTTTTATTAATATATTAAAATTAATGAAATATATTAAAGTAATATTTTTAAAATATATTTTAATTTGTTAAATAAATTTTAATATATCTTATTTTTTTTATTAAAGTAATATATTAAAGTATTCAATTATTCCAATAATAAGATTATAGAAAAAAAGTCACAAAAATTTATGGATGAAACTACTCTCTTTTAATAGTTTTTAACATAATTGAAATTTGTTTATTAATTCGGTTTGAATACTTGTCTGCCTGCCTGCTTTCTCGTGCTCTAATTTGCGTAAATATATTCATATTTCCAGAAAAATGGTGTATGTTATTGGAGTTTGCTGTGGCTTGTGCGATATTCTAAATGAAGTGTATAGCATTTAACGTTCGTTTCCAGGGATAGTAAAAAAAGTTCCGTTACATTACGGTGTATCGGAAAAACTGTTGAATTTTTATGATGTTACAGTATTTTAAACTTATGCAAATCTATGTATATACAAGCGAACTCGATCGACGTTGTCTAGTTGCTTATTTTGGTTAAACAAAACTCAAGTTTGTATGATTTTATATTTTTTGAAAAATTTAAAATAAAACTATACAATATTTGACAATATTTGTTTTTTTTTTTTTTTCGAAATAGAAGTAAAAATAAATTCTACAGAAAGGCATCTCATACCGCTTATCTTGAATAAAAGTGTCAAATTTCTACAAAAATAAATTTCCCATGAGATGCAAAATAACATTTACATGAATATACACTGTAAAAAAAAAAAATCTGCGAAGGTACTAAACATTTTCTAGGAAACTGGGATTCCAAGAACTTTTCATATAACGATAACAGGAAAAATTCATGTAATCGATTCTGAAACTTGAATTTTTGCTGTTACCGTTACAGGAAAAGTTCTTGGAATCCCAGTTTCCTAGAAAAGGTTTAGTACCTTTGCAGATTTTTTTTACAGTGTACTATCAGAAGAAATTGCAGCATTTAGCTCTGCATTCAGGAATAAAAATGCGCATAAAAGCATAAAGCCTTTTAAGACATATGATATGACTTGAAAGGTGGGTAATTTTACTTTCCCACATTATTTTCCTCACACATCACACTGTGGTCACATATAGACATATGGCGTAATAAAGGGATTTTCTGTGTAACACAAATCATGAAACTGTTTGAGTAGCAACGCACATATATGACAGATCTATTAGTGGAATAGAAAGCAAAATGGGATGTGGTACTTTTCTTGAAGATGAAATAGATTTATTAAATGCTTCAGTTATATAAGTTGCTATAATTGTTGCTATATTTAATTATAGTGATTGGTTTTGGTTTGGTTTATAACGGTCAGTTATCTACGCTTGGGTCTATAGGCCCTAATGGGTGGGATGCCCTCCGTGGGGGTCTTTTTAAGGGAACCTAACCCATATTTACGCAAGGAAATCCAAGGTTTGAAGAAAACCACGGAAACCTCCGAACGGTTAGGCCGACAGTCACGATTGGGTTCGAACCCTGTCTTCCAGTTTTGAGGACAGATCCTCGTGGCCACTGGTGGGACCTTAATTATAAGTAATGCCTTTTTAATTCCGAAAAAAATATCTCTAAACAAAAATTATCTTTTTTTTTTACTTTTATTCTTTTCTAGTATTTAATAATTGTGAAAGAAAAATTTCCATAAATTAGAATAATAAAACTGATTTAATCTGAGACATTTTGAAATGTAGGGTACAAAATAAAAAATTGACTGCTTTTTTACTTTATTGGTGACTTTCGAGCATTGTTTCATTTGATTATAAGAATAGAGCATTTCTCTTATTTTGTAAAAATAAACCTTACAGAAATGAATGTGACGAAGTTGTGTGGTAAAAAATAACAGTAGAAAAAGAAATGCGATAGTACCTTTGTAAGGATCAAGAAAACTTATTTCAGAAACTTCTTGTTAAAGAAAGATTACAGCTTTACTACATCTATTGATTAGAAATATTTGTTCAGTAAAAAATCAGACGATACGAAAATATATTTTTACGTAGTTCAAATTTCTTTTGCTATGTAACATGACCTTTTTGAAATTCACTAAAAATGACATATTCCCATAACGAAATAATCATAACTTTGTCTAGTTGCTTATTTTGGTTAAACAAAACTCAAGTTTGTATGATTTTATATTTTTTGAAAAATTTAAAATAAAACTATACAATATTTGACAATATTTGTTTTTTTTTTTTTTTTTCGAAATAGAAGTAAAAATAAATTCTACAGAAAGGCATCTCATACCGCTTATCTTGAATAAAAGTGTCAAATTTCTACAAAAATAAATTTCCCATGAGATGCAAAATAACATTTACATGAATGTACTTTTAGTTTGGTTACTTGTGTATATATATTATTGAGTATTTCTTTAACTTATCAGAACTTATTTCTAAATGATGATTATTATACGCTGATGTTTCAAATTACATTTGAGTCAAATTTCTGTGTATTCAAACATACTTTTCATAGGTTTTTTTTACTTATTATTGCTTATGATGCACAAATTAATTTGAGAATATACTGTGTTCGTACAGCATTCTTTTTTAAAATATTCTAAAAAGAAATCTTAACGTGGATTCCTGTACAACGAAGAATCAAGAAAGGAAAAAAGGTAGTTCACATTTTCTGAGAATTAAGGTGATAATGACATCTCATACGTTTTAATTCGTGATATTGTTTGACAATTTTGGTTTACCGAAAAAAATAAGGTGTATATTTCAAAAACATAGTTGAATGTAGTTTTATAGACAAAATAATATTGAAAGACCACTAAATTAAGGTATAGAGCTCTGAACAACTAATTTGCGACTCTTTGGTCCTATGAATTCATTACACTGTAGTTTCAAGGAGCACTAAGATTTGACTACCTTCGATCGAGCAAAAATGAAAGTAGTATTTTGAAGAATATTGTATAAGACAGGTACAGAGCGAATGAAAGATAAATGTTCACGATGAGAATAGCGTGTAAGAAAAAAACCGAAAAATGAGACATTCGAATATTTAATAAGTTATTTATCACATTTCTAATTAAGCGTAGAACCAACAGAGTGAAAAATGGCTAGGCCTCGAATCCATCTCCGAACCCTTGGAATAGCGTTCAAAGTGTTCTACCATTTAAGCAATGAGGACGGTGCCTAGCTTATTATATCTCACTCACGTACGCCGATAAGACTGCAAATGAAGCACACGATGAAATCATCTAGGAGCACACAAACGTGTGGCATAACATGAAACACAAACAAACCCAGAATCGGCGAAATTAAAATTATAAACGTTAGTATCATTGACACATTTAAGGCTGTCAGGATTTCCCCCCATTTACCTGCAAATGTTTCTGCCTGTGATGGTTTTGAAAGTAGAAAACACTACACACAACCGAAATTACAATACTATTGGACTACGATTAGCTCACTTGTGATCTATTCAACTTTAGTCAAGGTCATTTTTAGGTTTTACAAAATCAGATCGGAAGTAGAAACAAATTCTTATTAAATTCAATGTCTCCGCCAACTGTATCGTGTTTCATCTACACACCCTACTGTTGAAACCACACTGTTGTTTATTTATACTGTAAGACTACTTTGTAAGTAGACGCTACCAATACTGAAAAATGTCTGTTAAAACGACTCCGGACGCTACGGTAGAATCCAACTCAATGCAATGTAGTGGACCGACAGAGCATGTCTCGTCCTTCATCTAGGCCATCATATTAGCGTCCCAAGAGAGGCACATATTGTAAAGCTAATACTTTTGGTAACAAAAAGAAGCACCAAAATGCACAATATGAATTTTTATTAACAATTTTTGTGCACAATAGCAACTTAACTTCATTAATGAACTACTACAAAACAAATAAAATCTATAAATTAGGATTTAAAAAAAAGTTCAACAACTTTCCTGGTCTGTACAAAAAGTTAAAGTATGCTTTACTGAGACAAAATACAAATTTAATAGCCTGTATAACAAGAAAATTAAAAGAGTGAATTTGCATGAAAATAAATCAACACTGAAAGGCGATTTGGGCGGTGTATAGGTTATTCCTTTTAGAACTAGTAGCAATAGCAGAGCGAAATACACACGATTGAGAAAAAGAAAATTTCCAAGAAAGGTTCAAATAGCGTAAAGCAGATATATTTTTTTCCATCAATCCACATTTCTGTCGCACTTAAATTTTAATCAGAATATCACTATAGATTTTGATCAAGAAAAAATTATATAACCATCATCTAAACCTATGCATCCACTTTCAGAGAAACCATAGAAATTCTAAATGTAAAATCAATCAAGTATGTATGCTATTAAGTAATGTATGCTCAAGTAAGTATGCCCTATTATACATTATCCGAAATATATTATTAAATATCTTGAAAATAAATTCTGAATGACGTCTTAATGAAGAAATGACGTATTAACCGTTTGACGTATTAACCGCTAGGCAGCGCTATCACGCTGCCAGATTTCAAATCAAATCAAGCTAAGCGACGCTATCGCGCTGCCATTTAAGTACGAGTCTGTATTTCTGAGCGTGAGGAAATATTTTGCCGCTCTTGCTTTTTTGTAACGAAACTGTGTCTTTTAAAGTATAAATAGCGTTTTTAAAAAGTTTTCAATCCAAATATCTGGAAGCGCGATAGCATAGCTTTCAAACGATTAAAAAGAATAGTGTGGCATTTAAATTTTTAACTCTACGCAAGTTTAATCCGAAATACTGCTACGTCTGTTACTGTCCAGCTGAGCTTTTAAAAACGAAAGTGACATAGGTGAACATAGAGCGATATTAAAATTTATGGAACGGCAATTAAATATTCTTCTCTACATAATTTGAATGCAAGGTACTGCTACTTCTATACTACCACATACCGTAATAATTATAAACTCTCCCATTTCAAACAAAATGACGTATTTGAATGAATGGAACAACAATTAATCATAAATTAATTTCTGACAATGGCCACGGAAATTTTAGGCCGAAAGTTGTAAGACTTTTGAAATAAAATATGTATTTTTAACTTACGTATACGCATGTTACGTTAACTAACGTAACATGCATATTATTATTTCTTCGTATTTTAAGTAAAATAATGATCCTTTTTTACGTTTATAATAGGAACGCAGTAAAAATTGAAGACTCAAATTGGGTTGAAAGATTTCTGGGTATAGTAATTTTCCTTAAATGGTACAGTAAGGATTCCAAAATGGTAGAATATTGTTCCCAAAATAGATAACCCAAAATGGTTCAAAACAAAGCAGATCTTTATTAACATTAAATTAATCAAAATTTCTGAGGTATAATGTTTGTAATATCTAAGATATTTTAATTGTTTTAATGTCATTAAAAATCAGACTTATTTAAAACGATTTTGTGCTACAAACTGAACTTTCCAAATTGGAACAATGCTGTACCCAAAAATCTTTCAACCCAATTTGGGTATTTTGTTTTTACAGTGAATTTTGTGATTGAATAAATGTGGAATATTGTATCTCATCATATGATTTTATTTACATAAAAAGTCAATTTTTTAGTATATAGTAAGATATTTGTAATGTATTTTACAGGTAAGGTAAAAAAATATATCAGCGGTAATGTATGCTACCAAAATGCATCACGAATTTTTTATTAGTTTAGAAAAATATTTGCAAGTAAAATGAAATATCAGGATCATTTAAGTAAAAAGTAAATTTAAACATAATTCAGTACACAGCTATTAATACATAAAGAGATTACAATATTACTTACATCAGAGAGGCATAAAAATCATTCTTTCCTGAAAGAGAAAATACTTACATTAATAAATAGAATACACATAGAAACAAAATTACACGAAACAAAAGTTTTAAATTTAAAGTGTACATTTTACATTTATATCTTGATTTCTTTTTCAAAACATAACAATCTAATACATATTTTTAAAAGAAAACTTATTTTTTTCGTTAACTTTAAAAGTTTCTTTCGTTCTTAATCCATCTTTTTCAAGTTATCAACCGAAATAACTAAAGAAAAGTGTTTAAAAATTGTTTTTTCATAATATTTTTTAATATGTAATTTATTGTTGATGGACACACAAAATCATATAAATGAAATTGTAGATCAAAACTTTTTCTCATGTTTTAACTTTACACTGATACCTAACCTAACAAATGCCTCTGCCAACGAATGTTCGGCCCATAAAGATTTTAAACTTTTTTTGTAACAACTAATCTAACAAATCTTTTGTTATACACTACAAAGATAGCTACATTTATTTGACATTAAACTATAAGTCATCCTTTGGTTAACAAAGCGTACGGCAAACGAGTTTTTTTCAGGTGTAAATTAACTTCGTTTGCCGACGTATCAATACAAATGTATTAAGCGCTTTCCAACTATTTTTAATATAATGTTCATTGTCCAACCTCCCGATGTCTTGAGATTCAAATAAACGTACAGTGAAGTAGAAATTTGATTTTAAAAAAATAAATCAAACGGGTGCATGCAAGAAATGTATACGTTTTATTAATTGCACTCATGTTCGTGAAAATTGCAACACCCTGAACGATCATCGGAACAAAATGAAATTAATTACATAAATGACTGTTATTGGTACGAACAAATGATTCCAGTTTCAAACTCAACAAATAGTATTTAGTGTCTGAAATTAATATCTGATTTAGCCACCATTCGCCACAATAAGTGCTACTATACAACGTGGCATGGTGTCAAACAAATTTTGAATGTCTATCTGGATTAGAGCTTTCGGTATAGTTTGTATGCGTTCCCAAAATTCATCTGTATCAAGCTATAGGAGAAGGCTAACGTGCGATACGTATACCAATAAAATCACTCACATGTTCAAAAGGCGAGGAATACGCGGGCTACAAAATGGCCATGTGTTCTGCTGACAAAAAATCTTAAACAATCCTTAGCTATATAAGCGTATAAAACGTGAAATGCTGTTATTCTGGCTACTACAGTGGGTCATACTTCATGAGGTCTGATGGTAAATATTCACATTAGTGTGATTAAAAAAATCTATTGTTTATTCTATTAGACCGATCAAATCCACTACTCCAAATTATAGTGATAATCGTTTCTAGAAAATGAAACCCAGCAAAATGGTATACATTGATTAAAATAAATTGTCCCTATAAATCTGAAGGTAATAAAATAATTCCAATTAATAATTGTAAAATAAATAATAGAACATGTAAAACTTTTAAAGATGAATACTTTAAATATGAACTAGCCGCCATTAAAACTTAAAATCTAACATGATCTTATTTTCATCCCATTTATGAAATAATGGCGTCATGTGGCCCCTAAGCACTGTTTAACAATAACTGTGAGAAAAAGACGCGCTTGCTAGATTTTCAGATATTTACCATTTTTTAAGAAAGTTTTTATCAGCCTCACAACGCTTATGGTTAAAAATGAAAAGTGTCAAATAATATAGAAATATTCCAATAATTTCAGCAGTGTTAAAATGTTGAGTGACATTTTAGTTTGCAAAGAAGAAATTTAGGAATTATTGCATTTATTTTTATCCATTAACTTTTATGTAAATTGTCTCCTGAATATTCTACATTTAAAAAATATTCACTACTGAACATAAAGACAGAAATAACCTGGACACAAGAACTATTCCCATAATGTATTGGTCGGTCTCTGGAATAGATAGCTTCTTAAGCATAAATCCCTCGACACATAATGGTCTCAGAAATCCATATCCTAAATCTTATCTTCTATATTTAACCAGATATATCCGTAAGATTCATTAGACAGATGCGATTATAACCGGAGTAAAAGAAATTAAAATTGTGAGCGATATTTCTTATAAACATGTTTTAATTCGAAGCACATATTTATATATCTCTATAAAAATACAGACCGACGAAATATCTTCAGATATATTATCAACTAACATAATGTGAATAGACATCGACCACAAAATGTGTTTTAATTTAATAATTTTTATCTTTCCATATTATAAATAGGATAGCTCAGCCAAACATAAACAGATTTATGTTTCCAGTATTAATTCGTCTTCTGCTGATGGTATTTAATGTATCATTTGTACAAACCATCGTTGGTAATGATTAAAATAAGAAAACTTAGTAGAGGAAAAGATTGTTATGTAATTTATTTTTGTTTAGTTGATTGAACCTTCTTTACTTTTCCTAATGTGTACTTTTTAGTTGTTGTTTTCCTAGTTCGGAGCTAGTAGAATAAAATAGCAAAGGTACATGTTTATTTTTTCTAGAATATTACATATGGCTTTTATTATAGAAATATAACGAACTTTAACAATGATAAAAATAATGAATGCTAATTTCATTCTATAAAAATAATAAAAGTTTTGAATTTTTTGTGGTGAATTTCGAATTGTTATGGCCGTTTCAAAAATTATTTCTATACCATTCTATACAGTATATATTTGTTAAAAGATGAAGTCAACTTATTCTGCCGACTGGGTCAAAAAGAATTGTTTAAATGGGTAAAAGAAATTAATATAGTTGGGGAATTACATAGTAATTTTAAAAAAAGAACAAACAATTACCATAGAACAGAAGTAAATTACCCAAGTGGATGAAAAACGTCCGGGCCAGGATTCAATCTAATATAAAAACATTATCATTCTTTTTTATTTTAAATGTTTTTCAAATTTCTCAATACGAAAGGAAAACTTTAAACAATGATCACATACTAAATAGTTCTAGCTTAGTGTTTTTTTACAAATTTCATTTATTTATACGGTAAAAAAAATAAATAAATAAAGGTAAATTTTTCCTTGGATTTGCCATTATTTTCTACGAGATAAATTTGAAGATATTAGAATACTGAAATAAAAAAGGGAACTAGAACAAAATAGCTACAGGGAAAATATAAAACTATTGATTTATCCCAAAATTCTTGTTAAAAAATAAATATAAGTTAACTTTTCATTATATTTTGCCTCAAAGTATTATTGATTTATAGCTGATTCTCAGTTAGGCTCTAGTGAGTTTTATTTGTAAAAAAGTATATAATTATGTCATTAATTATTGGATATAAGAACAGGCTATACAATTATGAGTCTTTGGAAACTGGCTATCAAGTCGTTTTTTTTCACGCGCTACAAAAAGCAAATAAATAATATTAATGAATCTAGACGTTATAAATGAACAAGATTCATACATTAGAATAATAATTGACAAAGACAATTTGTTTTATACATAAAGCTATCTCCGACAGTATCAGCAATGCACTTTCTGAGTTTGGATTAATTTAACATTGATAAACTAATAAACACGAGCTTCATAATGAATATAAAAATGTTGGGGATCAAAATCTACAGAGACAGTTAATACATAAATACAGATTAGATTTTAATGTTTTGCATTAACAATCCATTATTTAATTTCCTTGCATTTTTCATCCTTGTATCTTTTTGAATGTAAAGGTAGCAGTTTTTCTTTTTCTGTTATGGGAGTTTTAATTTACCCTATGCAATAATATACAAAATATCTTTTGAAAGATGTACACGTTTAAAAATCCATATGGCGTATTTACAAAAAAATTTAATGCAACTTAAATTAATACACACACACACACACACACACACACACACACACACATATATATATATATATATATATATATATATATATATATATATATATATATATATATTCATTGCTCTTGGATTAATTTTTCTCCATAAAAAAATCTTATTAAAGTAAAAATTGCACAATAAATATTCAAATAATTTGAGTCATAGAAATATAGGAAACAATATTTTCTTCAGTAAAGTAAAATCAAAGAAATATTATGAACCAAAAAATTATAAATATATGCTTTGTTTGTGGTGATCTGGAAAACAGCCTACTATTACAATTTTAGCATGAACTTAAATTTAGCTTT
Source organism: Maratus speculifer (assembly GCA_964019185.1). Classification (NCBI taxonomy): domain Eukaryota; kingdom Metazoa; phylum Arthropoda; class Arachnida; order Araneae; family Salticidae; genus Maratus; species Maratus speculifer. The sequence goes on along the minus strand of OZ025299.1, from coordinate 30,326,075 downwards.
ATAAAACTTAACTAAAAAATGAAAATAAATAATAAAATTTTTGCCACTTTCTGTTTAATTTTATTCTCCTCAGACTTGATGTCGCCTGAAGGAGGCACTAAATAATACCCCTTAAATTAATTTAAATGCTTTTAGAATGTTTAAAATTACTTTTGGACTTTTTTAGAAAATGCATGTATATCATATTCATTGATTTATAGAGTGATACATCTTTAAAGCTGTTTTACACTCATTTTAAACAGCGTTTGTTTGCGGAGAAAGTCGATCGCTAATGTTAAACCTACTCTAAGTATACCAGAACTACTTTCTCCCTTGTATTTTAATATTTCTAAATTATTATTTTTACCATAGGCCACCTGAGGTCCATGCATCTTTTTGTACGTTTACATTTTTCGATTTCCTTAACATTTTGTTTTAGATGTGAATAGTTTGGGACCGGTTATGAAAAGAAAATAGTCTTGCACAATTTTCCTATTGGCTGTCCCCCGTCATTCCTTGTATTTCTATTCGTCAATGACCCTACCTCTAGAATCCCCTTTGATTCTATATATATTAGCAAAATGCCATCATTTTTTGTACTGATGACGGTATACTGAATTATACCAAAGCTAGCCTGATATAAGGATAAAAGTTTTGATGTTATATACTATAGTAACTGGAGGTTACCTGCCGAAAATTTAGATCAACTACGGTTTCTTTTTTTGCATATACATATATAGAAAGAATAAAATAACAGAAAAAATGGATTTAACCATTTCTAATATTCATAATTTCGATAAAAAGTTTATTATGTATAATGATTATTAAAATTGACAGATTCATTGTCAGTATTGTCGAGTAGTACACAGATTGTCAAATCATTTCAAAACAAACAAACATATGAATCAATTTCGAAAAACTACTTTTTGAAAAGTGTTTAATAATTAAATTGTAATTTTCATTTCTGAATGTAATATATATATATGTATTTATTTATTTATTTTTAAAACACAAGAGGATCAAATCGAAATTGTGTATTTTAATGATAATTATCGGAAGTTATCGATGCAACAACTTTTAACTTTTAATGTTTTTTATTTTTTATTTTTTTTTTTTTTTTTGTGATTCGTAAATTTATATAAATTTTACTTACTCCCTATTTTAACTTATTATTAAATGTAAAAGATTACATATTCTAATGTAGTTAAATTTTTTTCCTCCATATGCAATTGTCTCTGAATTTGTATCTGTAGTTTCTTTAATCTATGAAGTATTTCAATGCGCAAAATTTCTCTTTTAAAGTATTACATATTATTACAAGTGTCTTATAAAAATACTTTAATGTCCCTAAATATGCTAAATTCGTAAACATTAGGTGTATTGGTAATGAAAATTCGGGTGATATAGTAATTTTATTTTATATTCCCAATAAACAGCATCAGAAAACTTACAGAAAATACCACTTATTTTTCTAACAATATTTTCATCACATACGTGGTGAAACTTTTATAATAACAAAAACAAAAATAAATACTTTTCCCCTATTTTGAAACTTATAGCAAATAAAATTATGCTTCGTAATTTTATCTTTTAATAATCCTCGAATACTCATTAATATTCATTAATATTCGATTATTCGTATGCATTTCATTTCTTAGTTATTTTTTCAATCATTAATATTTCCCCAAAAGTTTTTTCATAAAATAAACCCTGATTAGTTCCTACTTATAGAACTTAATCATTTTGCTACGCATTGGATGGCATATACTATCTTCCCAAAATGTTAATGTCCTCAAAGATATCCAGACTTGGGGTTTTGCCAAGGTCTTTCTGACGACAACTCCGTAAAATACTCTCTTCGTCCTCAATTCTTGTCTTTTCAATTTCCTATTTATACTCCCAAATATTTTAATTTTTTTATCTTTTTCTCTAGATTTTTTTCAAGCAAAGGGAATTAATTTTTCCCCCTTTCAAAACGCATATAAATGGATATAGATAAAGATGAACTTTTATTTCCTATTTTAACTCTTGTGTAATATTTTTGGAATTTTGGTAAAGGAGATGGATATTGAAAAAATAAAGTATTTAAATTGGGGTATTAAAAAAATGAAGGTTTCAGAAATATCTGACCTCCTTTTGTAAGTCTGGAGTTTAAATTGTTTAAATGTTTTGCTTTTCAATCAGAAAATTACTTTGTTCTATGTTAAGAAATACTTCTTTTATAGCTTTACGAGGTTGTACTGCATTATAAGATTTTATATAAAGATTTTGAGAGAGTGTATAATTTGTGGCTAAGACGATTGTTTGCCAGGAGAGATAAGAGAGGTTTATTCTCTCCTGTAAAGCAGAAATTTTAAAAACCTCCTAAATTAAAATTACTGTATGACACGCTTCACATCATATGACTAAATACTTTTCCTCATTAGAATTATGGCGACATTTCGACATTTTTCGATATTTTAAACATTAAAATTATTAGTAATGAAAATTCATGCGATATAGTATTTTTTCTTTATTTTCAAAATAAACTGAATCAGAAATATTACAGAAAATACCACTTATTTTGCTGACAATATTTTTGCCATAGACCTGGTGAAAATTATATAACCAAAATAGAATTAAAAACTTTTTCCTATTTTGAAACTTTTAAGAAATAAAATTTTGCTTGGTCATTTTATCGTATTATAATCCTCAAATACTTATTGCTTTTCATTAACATTTGATTATGCGTATGCATTTCATTTCTTAGTTATTTTTTCTATAACTAATATTTCCCTAAAAGTTTTTCCATAAAATAAACCCTGATTAGTTCCTACTTATGGAACTTAATCATTTTCCTATGCATTGGATGTCATATACTATCTTCCCAAAATGTTAATGCTCACGAATATATCCGGACTTGGGATTTTGCCAAGGTCTTTCTGACGACAAATCCGTAAAATGCTCTCTTCGTCCTCAATTTTCTTCTTTTCAATTTCCTACTTATACTCCCAAATATTTTAATTTTTTTTATCTTTTTCTCTAGATATTTTTTCAATCAAAGGGAATTAACTTTTTTTCCCCTATCAAAGCGCATATAAATGTATATAGATAAAGATGGACTTTTATTTCCTATTTCAACTCTTGTGTTATATTTTTGGAATTTTGATAAAGAAGATGGATATTTAAAAATAAAGAATTTAAATTGGGGTATTAAAAAAAATGAAGGTTTCAGAAATATCTGACCTACTTTTTGTAAGAATGGAGATTAAATTTTGTAAATGTTTTGCTTTCTACTCAGCAAAATTACTTTGTTCTATGTTAAGAAACACTTCTTTTATCGTTTTTGTGAGGTCGTGCTACATTATATTTTAACTTAAAATACTTTTGTGATAGTGTAGAGATTTTAAGATAGTGTATACTTTGTGGCTCGGGTGATTGTTTGCCAGGAGAGGTAAGGGAGGCTTATTCTCTGTTGAAAAGCAGATTTAAATTTAAAAAAGTGACTAAATTAAATTTAAAATTACTGTATGGTACATTTCATCATTATATGACTTAGTACTTTTCGGTTAAAAACCCGTGATAAGTAACAAAATTACAGTACAGCACCAATTATCTGAAAACGCATATAAATATATATAGATTAAGAAGAACTTTTATTTCTTATTTAAACATTTGTGTTACATTTTTGGAATTTTGTAAAATATATGGATATTTAAGAAAAAGAAGAATTTTAATTGGGGTATTAAAAAAAATGAAGGTTTCAGACATATCTGACCTATTTTTGTAAGAATGGAGTTTAATTTGTTTAAATGTTTTGCTTTCTACTCAGAAAAATGACTTTATTCTGTGTTAAGAAGCACTTTTTGTATCACTTTTGTGAGGTCGTGCTATATTATATTTTAACTGTGAATGTTTTTGTGATAGGGTAGAGATTTTGAGATAGTGCTTTATGACTAGAACGAATTTTATCGTCCCTCTCCCCATCGCTTCTTTTTTACTTTTTCCATTTCGGTTGTAGATATGTTTTTAAATTAAACTTTCATTTTCAGAACCGGTTTTGAAAGTGAAACTAACTTTATAAAAAATACCTACAACCAAAATCGAAACACTAAAAAATGAACGATGTTGAGATGAACCTCGGCTATTCAATGCAAAAAAAAAAAAAAAAAAAAAAAAAACTATTTAAAAATGTTGAAATGCAAACGAGCTATTAGAATATAACCTCCCCATAGAAATAGCATTAGCTCGTGAGTGTCTCCGCTAGCAAGGAGAGGGGCCTTAAACCTATTCACTTGTATGGCCTCTCCACCGTGTCATGCATTTTCGTGGCAAATGTTTTCGTTATTGTTGTTTTTTGTGCTTAAAATTAACAATATGCTAGATATTTTATAGATTTGTTTAGTTTTATAATATGTTGGTTCATTATATGCTGAGATTTCGCAAAACACAAATATATTTACGTATTATGATTTGAAAGACTATTTAAAATTACATCCTAAAAATAACCAAAAAGTAATGCTAAATTTATTACTTTTTAATCGTTTAAAGTTTACTAATTAGATCTAATTTGTCCCGCATAAAACATTTTTTCCTATTTATAATATAATGCGAATTTTTAGAATTTATAAAATTTATGCAAAATACATACAAATATATTTTTATTATTTCCGTTTATGTCTTTTCCAAATAAGAAAAATATATGTTCGTAAGTAATTTCAGTTTGCAACTGTATGTGTTTAAAACACATTGAATAGGTAACTTCTGTTAAATATTTGTATTTAAAATATTTTTATCGAAACTTAAAAACTAGTCGCGTATATCATCAACTATAAAGAATTAAACTTCCTGTTTGATTAATCACAATGCTTTTACCAAATTATAGTGAAGTTTTAATAACTAATTTAAATGAACATTTAAAATATTTCATTAGAAATTAATATGGATATTTAAATAGGAATCAATAAAAATTTTAAATGCATAATCACTTATGAATGGTTATTTTTCAAATTTATTTTCAATGCATCCTTTAGTTAAATGCAATTTTAATACGATATGATTTTTAACTGCGAAATGCCACTCACTTAAATTATGCTCCAAAAGAAATGGCTTATGCATAATACATTTAAATTTTCGTTTAATAGAAAATGGATAGTGATATCAGAATAGCAATTTTTTGAAGGATGGCTTAATCAATAAATTAGAAATCGTTTTAGAATCATTTTTAAATATTCACTATGTCAATTGAAAGAATTTTTTCATGTAAAAATTTTCACATGTTTTTTGCAGTTATTATAGGATGCAGAAAATAGGAAACAATGTTTGGATGGGTAAAATTAGAATTTTGAAATAAGTATTCCCCTATAGTAAAATGTGCCCTTCAAAATAGAGTAACTGTAGTACCCCTAGTATCAAAATTGGAATTTAACAACCTTATCTTGAAATATAAATAAGACAGCCAGAAAAGGTGAACTGCAAAAAAAGAGAATGTTTTTGATTTAATTTGAAATTACATTTGATATACATATAAAAATCTATTAAAAGCCATAAAACATATTTTTTTTCCAATCCTATTGTATTTATTACGAATGTTAATTATATCAAACCAGATAAAATTTTGATTTTCAATATACCAGCATTTTAACTTAACTTTGTAACGAAAATTTTTTTTTTATTCAATAACATTATGCGAAATAATTTTCAGTCACACTAATGCAAATATTAGATGCAATTTAATAATAGAATAAAGGAAAAGATAATTTTGAATGATAAACATGTATTATAGTTTTCCATAAGCATTTTCTAAAATGCGAAACATTCCAAATTTAATTCGAGATAAACTTTTAAAAGTTTCAGTTATGTAAAACTAAATAGATTAAAAATTATTATTTTTATTATAATTGTCATAAATATGTTTATTAACTATGAAAAACTCAAAATACCATTATTTAACTTTATCCAGTTTTAAGAGCTTAACTTTTATGTATATATTTTTTTTACATCTTTCTATGCATTATAGATAACATATGTAATATTGCTATTCAAATATAACTTAACATATAAGGAATATATTTTACCAGATGACCCTATATTCATGCACATAAACTTTTGACTTTTAACGTATTATTTGAAATTAACTTCTGAATTTGTTTTTTCTTTACTGCGTTGTAGATACAACTATTTCAATACTTTTTATTGAGTAAGTTTAACAACTAAATATTATATGGTACTGTATAATTGATTTTCGATTCGTCTTCTTTTGTCTTGTTACACTCGCGCAGATGGCACGAGAATGCATCCACAGCGCGCCGCAATTAGTTCGAATCGAGACCGTTCAATTCACGAGTCAGAGCAACTTTTAAAGAAGCAATATTTCTGTGAGGTTTAGCACAGGCTATTGCTTGCAGCAATCCCCATACTGAGTAATTAAGTGGATTCAAATCCGTACTATTCGATGGCCAGTCTGGAAAAGAAATGAACTCGCGAAGATTTGCTTGGCAACATTGTTGCGTTTGGCGAGACATATGGGCTGGAGCCTAACCTTGTTGGAACACATAATGGATTGATTCCAAAATGAGAACTTAGTCATAGAAGGACCTCCTTTATCAAAATATCGTTGAGATGAATGTTCTGATTAATCTTGACACCAGCATCAACAAAGACCAAAGGGGATTTCCCATTTTTTTGTGATGTAGCCAAAAAGCATCACGCTGGCTGGATGAACATTTCTGGCTACTAGTTCACCACTTAATTAGCAATTTTATGGTCTTTGGTTAATGTGCGATCATTCTGATGGTTAGCAGCTAGTTCAATGGTGAAAATTTTTTCGTCATAGAAGACGAAATACCGGTGAGCATTTCTTGTAATTATTTATATATATTTAGATTACAAAGAAAAAATATGCACAAAAATTAAATCTACATCATTTAAAAAACTCACAAAAAAATTACGAAAAATTATCAATACTTTTCCGCACCCTGTAGTAAAAAGTACATAAAAATAAATTTTCTATCATACAAATGCAATTTAAAAATGTATTTTTTAGGGTTAACGAGAAAGATAGTTATCTTCAATTAATTCCTGATATATATATTTTTCTTATTTTGAAAATATGCCAAAAGTAAACGAGAATAAATTTTAATAATAAAATTCTTCTTTTTTATTCTATACACAAATTGAAACTATTAATCGCAATAATATTGCTGTAAATCATTTTTTCGCGTCCTCTTATTAAATCACATATTTTCTTTATTACAAATATTGGTTAAAATCGTACTATAATAAAAATTTTATGTGCATAGATTAAAATTATCTAAAATTTCATCTCAAATTAAATAAATAGGTGCTGAATTTATTTTTTCAATATGCATAGTAAACAGTTATAGCAGACAGTTATACCATCACAATTTGCGAATAGTAACATTTCTTTAACTAGCTGACCCGCCCGGCGTTGTCCGGGTCCGTATTAACAATATTAAAGGAACTTGAAATTTGTATTATTTTATCATTAACTCGTTACATGCAGAAATGTATTGTCTGAAATACGTAGCCACTGACTGTGTGAAAAATCGGTTTTAAAAACAGCAACTAATATTAAGCTCTAAAAATACTCAAAATGAGCAATGAAAAACGCGGGAGGAATTATGTATCCAACGATTGCACGATTTTCGTGTTAAAAAGTTGATATTTACCCGTAAAATCACTGTTAAGTCACGTAACTAATTATTATTTTCACATACAAATCCCAAGTGAAATATTTTGAATTTCAAACTAATTATATCACTCTTAAATCCGACTATACCATGAATGAAATCGATACACGATGGTAGCTAAAAGATTGGTATATAGTATTATAATTTCAGAGCTATTTAACAAAAGTAAGTGTTATTTTTAATCTAATCTTGCGTAATGTTTCCTCTGTGTATAAATTTCTAACCTTAAACTTTTGTACCGTAACCAGAACCTGTCTGTAACCTAACAGCGACTTAACAGTACCCTACCGTAAATTAAATATAACAGAAATGTAATCTAGCCTTCACTTTATTGTAACATATCCTTATTCTAACCATAACATAAATGCAATTTAACTTTAACCTAACTTTATCCTAAATAATATAATAGAAAAAAACCATTTTAAAAAAGTACTATTTCTTCGTAAAATATGCTTCAGCTGTAATTCATTTCTTTCAATTCGTTTTATTAGCTCACAGGCTATCATAGCCTGAGAGCTTATGTGCCCGTCCGTTCTGTATGTATGTTCGTACGTAACGCGATAACTCATGATAAAAATATCGGATCCACTTGAAATTTTGTATATAGGTATATCCTGATAAGGCGCTTCCCTGATTAGTTTTTGGAGTTCATTCGATATGTATAAGAGGGGGAACGGGGGGCTCATGCCCCTCCCCTTAATGCATATAAATGGGTTTTTCATGCAGAATTAACAGTTTTTGTCCAAAATTTAGATATAGGATCATTCTGATGAGGCGATTCCGTGACTGTTATTATGTGTTCATTGAATAAGTATAAACAGGGGGAACGGGGGGCTCATGCCCCCCCTTAATTGATATAAACGGGATTTTCATGCAGAATTAACGGTTTTCGTTCAAAATTTAGATATAAGATCATTCGGATGAGGCGATACCGTGGCTGTTATTAGATGTTCATTGAATAAGTATAAACAGGGGGAACGGGGGCCCATGCCCCTCCCCTTAATGGATATAAATGGGTTTTTCATGCAGAATTAACAGTTTTTGTCCAAAATTTAGATATAGGATCATTCTGATGAGGCGATTACGTGACTGTTATTATGTGTTCATTGAATAAGTATAAACAGGGGGAACGGGGGGCTCATGCCCCTCCCTTTAATTGATATAAACGGGATTTTCATTCAGAATTAACAGTTTTCGTTCAAAATTTAGATATAGGATCATTCGGATGAGGCGATACCGTGGCTGTTATTAGGTGTTCATTGAATAAGTATAAACAGGGGGAACGGGGGTTCTAATGCTCCCCCCCTTAACTTGCATAAATGGATTTTTCAGTCAGAATTGTCAGATTTCGTTCAAATCTCTGAATAGTTTTGGAAGTTTAATGGTTAAGTATAAAAGAGGAGAATAACTCCTCTTAAATTATATAAATGCTAAATGGGTTTTTATTAAGAATTATCCGATTTGCTCTGAATTTTGGATATAGATTTTTTAATATGATAAAGCATGTACTTGATAGTTTAGGAAGTTCAATGATTAAGTATAAAAAAGGAGAAAGGGAAGAGCTGTTTCCCTTTTTTAATTTTTTTTTTCGAACGGAATTAGCGAAAATACAAGTCTGTAATGTACAATTAGTATGCTTAGCCTGTGAGCTCAATGCCTTCAGTTTAACTGGGCAATATTCTTTTTATTAATACAAAATTCCTTCCTTGTGCTTTTGTTTGAGACATTAAAATTTCAGCGATAAATGGTTTAATATTGCAAACCTTTTTTTCGGTTTACTTCGCCTCCACCTATGTTTTTCTCCATGGTGTACAGCTGTTGTGATTAAAAAAAAAATCCTCATTTAAACTGACAGTTTGCCAGTCTATGGATTTTAGAAGGTCTTTTTTAATTATTTCTGCGAAAATTTTATGCAACCAATCAACCATAAGAAAATGAAAGGGAAAAAAAGCGAAAAAAAAAGGCGATTTTTTATGAGAGTGAGCTTTGGAATTTAATTAATTACTCAGTTAATAAATAGAATTTTGAAATTCGGAGCATCAGGTGCACCAGGAAAGACATTGGGCTACTCTCAAAAAAATTTTGAGCTTCGTACGTGCTGTAGATTTTGCTAGCCATCGCAGACACACAGACACACACAGAGACAGACAGAGCGTTGTGTTCTTTTATTAGTATAGATACCAGAATGTCTATAAAGCGATAATTAATAAATATAATAAAGCTAAAAATTATTATGGTAGATTATATTAAGATAAAAATATGCTGGGCGGGATGTGGAATCACACAACCAAAAAGGGAGATTGCAATCCCTTATTTCAAATGAATTAAACATTTCATTTTAAAGATAATTTATGCGAATCGCGTTCGCAACAAACATATTGTACTTATAAAAAAAATGACGGAACAAAGCAATGCCATAAAAAATCTAACGTAACCTATAAAAATTAATTCATATTTAAATAGACATAAAAATCAAATCTTAAATGTTAGAGTAGTTTTGAAAGTCTTGAGATTATTTTTTTTTATTTCTCTTTTTATAATATTAAACGAAATCAAATTACTACAAATTTATTTTCTCATGTTTATATTTTTCTAATGTATAAATAGATTTGTACATTTTTATAGTTACTTCAAATTCCATTTCTCCTCCTATTGTCCTATTTTATTTCTAAACTCATCACTCTGCCAACAGTAGCTCATTTTCAACACTTAAATTCAAAATTTTTGTAAAACTTTGGAATTTTCCATATAGAAGTAAACGTTCATATGGAATATATTCTATGTTCTATATTTACTTTTATAGAAGTAGAAGTATCTTATAACATTGCGTGTATTCCTTATGAGGCACCAGCAATAAATAAATTTATGAGATGTTTTAGGAAAGTAACGTTTGATATGTATCAACATTAACCCCTTCTCGACGAAGCTTATGTATACGGGAGTCGCAAAATTTCTCCGAATACCTGATTTGTGTTCTACCAGTAACTTTTAATTAAAAATACTACATTATTTAACCCAAACATTGGTGATATTGAACTATTCAAAAAATTTTATTTTTAAAAAATGGATGGATAAGACGAAATAAATTCTGTAAAAGACGCTCGTCGCAAAGTAGTTGTAAAAGAAAATATTGCATTATACATATATATATGTATAACTATTAATTGTAAAACAATATATAAACAATTGAATGTAACATAACATTACCACATTAAAACATGGAAAAAATAAAATGAATGTAATCGAAATTTGTAGAACAAAATAGTATTTTCAGAATCGTCAGGCCCACAAATACTTTGGAACTGCAAATAAAGTGTGTGGTTCCATCTTCGTATTAAAAATGGTTAAGCAAACTAATATGAATCTGGGGTTACCAACACACATAAAACCAAAATTAAATGGAGAAAAACATTAAAAATGAATCATAATAACATTATTAAAATGGACAGGAAAGGAAAAACCATACCAGAGAATATAGTTACCCCTAATATACTATAATATAAGTACTATACTATATATACTATAGTACCCCTACTATAGTATTATTACTTTTCAAAATTACAAGTAATTTTTAATGCATTGAAGTTTTTCTTTTGTTTATTACCATTCAACAACTGCAAATAGAATAAACATAAATTAAATTTTTAAAAAGATGTCATTTGACCTGGTCGATAGTTATAATTAATGCATATTTTCAATACAAAAATTCTATTTAAATGCACATAAAAATCTAGAATAGTTGACATTTTATTTCTTAAAATATCAACTCGAGAAAAATGCTATGTTATTATTTCCAGAAATCTTTATACAGATTTTTTGAGTTCACCGTAAATAATACGTAAACAAAATTAAATTTGTTCTAATGGTGATGAATTTTTGAAAAGAAGCGAATATGATTTTCTCCAGAAAAACCTCGGAGTTACATACTTTGAAGAAGAGAAGGGAGAAGTGCTTGAATTTTATTTTCTGTCTTTGAAGCATTAGTTGAAAGTATTTCTTTAATGATAGTTTGAGCTCTCCTAAAGAAAATACGATTTTCAGTGATTTAGACGAAAAGGTGTCATTCGTTTTAAGAAAAAAGACAAATAATCACGATTTATTTTCTTTCAAATTGTTATTTTCTAGTAACTGTTGACTGTTTAATGTGTAGGGAGCTGTACTTTTGAAGCTGGGTTTCGTATCAGAGAAGCAATAAATATAACTTTTACCAATTATTTGGGAACGAAAAATAAAGAATTAAAATATAGTGTTTTGGCAAATCCACGGAAATGTTCTTAAATAGTTGACGCTGCTGAAAAGACTCTCCTTATCACAAATTCTTGAAAAATGTGTTTTGTACTTGTAGTTTAAAAGAATAAAAGCTGTAAAGCCGAGCTTTCGTGAATTAATGGTTTTGTGAATTGAAGGGATTTAGAGAGAAAATCGGAGATTGTTGTATGCTATTTATAAGGGGGGTAGGGATTTGTTTTGAAATATTTTTCAATGAAATGTTTGCGTTAAAAAGAAAACGATAGAAATTCATAATATATATTTGGTTGACATCGTTTAAGATTATAAGTCTAAAATATTAACAATTTTTTTTTACTTTTTTTGTTTTAATGCTGTTATTTTTATGCGATTAATTTTTATGCTAATTTAGCGGAATAATAGTTACATGTTTTATATTAAACTTTGAAAAAATAAAAAAGTAGCCGCTAAAGTGCGATTACAAAGGGTTCTGTGCAATAAATAAACGAATTATTAACTGGGCTTTGCATTACATAAATATATTATTAAAAGTTGTTATCTGGACTTTAAAAGCCGATAGCGCATAAAATACGTCGACCATGTCTTAGACTGTCTATCTATTTAAGGGTTAAAATCTCCCCTAATTGCTACTTTTTTCGAAAATTATTATAATATATATACTTTTTTTTTACAGTTCTGCGACTATAGGTAAAGTCGTGGAAAATGAAAAGTAAACACCCACTAGTAACTCCTCAACAAATTACCGTAAAAGAAAGTTTCTGGCACCGAACAATTGAAAATAAAGTCTACTTCTAAATGATGCATATAAAATTTGCTTAAGAGGCTGTCTACATATTAATATGAACCCCATCTCTGTTTTTAACCCAATAGCAGTACCTATTATTAACAACATAAATGAACTTTAAACCCTTCACTTAGCCTAAAAACAATTTTTCAGGCAATTCGAAAGATACATTTCTGAAGCAGTCATTGAAGACGGCTAGATGACAGGATCGCATAAGAAGTTAAAAATATCTAGTCAATTTTATCGTAGAGATGTCCCCTTTATTTTAATTACCTTTTTGTCGTATTTTAAGAATAATTTAAAAACTACTTGGAAACAAAATTTTAAAATTTTGGATTATCATAAAGCAGGACTTAATAAATCTAAATCCATCAAAAAATTGGTTACAATTGACATTTTTTTCGACTATTAATTTAAAAATTCACAATTCATATTATAAAATTATAAAAATTGTAAATTAAACGTATTTATGTTTGAGTGTTTTAGTATTATTGCCAAATAAAAATTTAGCACATTAGGAGTATAATTTCAGGACATATTAATAAACATATAAAGATCTAATTTAACATTAGAAGCTCTAAATTTTGAATTTTTATAATTCAAAAGCTTATCATTCATATAACATGAAATTTGGTGTCTGGGCATACTTTGAACCGAAGGTTTGAAATATCTTGTTAAAATCTTAGGTATTGCTCTAGAAAAAAATGAAATTTGGGTTCGTTTTATTATGTAGATACTCCCCTTAAGCAAATTTTATACACATCATTAAAAATTAGACTTTCTTGCGTTGTAAAATTCCTTTTGATATCTCGTGCCTGTATATTGACGATAACTTAAAAGCTGGCCTTCATGTAAAGCACACAAGTGAAATGTATGTTGTTCAATAAATTATTAAAAAAAAGAACATGCTATTCCCATATGTTTAATCAGTAAATATTTAAATCAAAACAACACAAACATAATAAATACGAAATAAAGTGTTTTTAACATTTAAACCGAAATGAGGTATAAATATTTTTTAGTACAGAATTTTTAAGAAAAACTGATTCAACAAAGTAATAATTTTATATTTAACGAAATGCAGCTGAAGGCGTATGCATTTTCCCTTGTAATTTGAATTAGTACACGAATCACCTTCAAAGAAATTTTGCAACACTGTTTCATACGATAAAGATTTAAAAATTAACTGCAAATTTAAATTTAAATTCATTTCAAATAAAAAATTTTAAAATTAGTGCCTTGAAACTGTGTTATTTTTACTTACCATGAAATATTTCATGCAGATCATAGGTATCTTAAAAAAAATCACGATTATCAGCTAAGCGTGACTTAAGTATTTGAATATTATTAATTCAAGTTTAAGTGTATCAAAATTCTATCCAACATTTTGTATTTTATGAATAAAAAAATATTGAGTTAATGACTTTTCTAAAGGTATGTTGCGATCATATTTAAATTTTCTTTCCTTCCGCTTATCACTCGAGTATTTTCCAGGGGGGGGGGATGAAAATGAATTCCAGAATAATTCTTTCAGCAAGTCATTTTGCGGTTTAATTTATATTATACTAATGATTAAAATGTAACAAATTCAAATTGAGTTTAAACTGGTCACAGCTTCTTTTTATTGTTCACGCAATTTAAATGAAAAAATGGTATCATATGAACATAAAGTATATGTTTATTGAGTTCTTTGTAAGTTTAGTAATTAGCATAGTACTAGAATTTCTATTATGACTCAATTGGTAATGAATGTAAAATATAGAGTGTTGTATAATTTTCAAAATATTTTGGCAATTTTATTAGCAACATTATTTGGCAACATTTTATTAGCAATTATCAACATCTTTTCTTTTTAAGAAAAACCAGAATGTTAGTGATAACAGATCTTCTTTGTGAAAACATGTTTTATTAGCTTAATTGACATTTTATATAAATGCACATTAAAGAAAAATTCTGTAATTCTACAGATGAAAAGTTATAGAAAATGTACGCTTACCGGAATTTTACTTGTACACTATACAAAAAATTATGTTAATAAACAAAATTTGTTTTTGTAAAGCTACAGAAAACCTATTGAAATTTTATCTGTACACTATATAAATAAAGATGTTAATCAACAAAACTAGTTTTTGTAAAGCCGCAGAAATCTATACTTTTACTGAAATTTTATCTACACATTATAAAATTATCTATACGCTATAATATTACAAAATCAGTTTTTGTAAAGCTACAGAAATCTGTATGCCTTCTAAAATTTGATCTTACACTATACGAAAATAAGGATAATCAACAAAACTAGTTTTTGTAAAGCTACAGAAATCTGTATCTTCAGTTTGCGGTTTTTTTCTTTTTACAGTGTAGCAATTACTATAGTGTTTTACCATCTGACAGTAAAAAACCTATGAAAGATCGGAGGATAAACTTCGGCATTCAAAAATAATTAGATAACAGTTGATCGTTTTATCTATTGAACTTTTTTTGTGAGATTTTTATAGTTTTTCCCTTTTTTATACTACACTATAAAGAAAAATCTGAAAAGTTACTAAAACTTATCAATTTAACTGGGATTCCTAGAACTTCTTATGTAACGGTAACAGCAAAACTTCATCTAACAGAAATTGTTACATGAAGTTTTGCTTTACAGATTTTATTTACAGTTTAATATTCAACTGTATGTGTACAAGTATTACCTATAATTTAACCCCAAAGTTACAAAAGGTTTCTACATCAATCAAGATGAATTATAAAACTCTCAACTGAAATATTAAAAAAGTGGACTTTCATCATTTTCACCTAGATCCTTCATATTGTAATAGCTTATCTGAAAAACACTTATATCATCTGATATTAGATATTATATAAACTTGTCTGGTGCGGTTTGCTATTGTTAAACATATAAAACTGTCATTCAATGATAATTAAAAGTAATACCATGATCATCTGCTCAAGTGTTTATAATATAAAAAAATAATGCAATATATCTTTAATTTTTCGTAATAGTATTTGTCACGAAATCATTCATCCCCACTTCTAATGACAACAGGAAAAATCATTATCTAGACTGAAATTAATGCTGAAAAATTTCGAAAATTAATTGTGTTTTATAATAAAATATTGTTAAAATACGGTAATTGACATAACTTATTACTTTTTAAAAATCTCAGTCTCAATTACGAATAATGACACTCAACTTAATTTTAAACGCGCAAATTAATTAAGTTTTACAAACAAGATTCATTAATCAAATTAATTTTAAAAGTAATCAATATATCCGTGATGAGAAGTAATTATCATTCCGCAGCAAAGTTAAAGTAGCAGACATTTGCTTTAAAAAAATTCTGTTAAAATTACCGCACAGTTTCAAAATCATTATCGAGATATATGCTTCATAAAATATATTAAAGGCATTGCTTTTGTTTTATGTTTCATCTAATATATCGTAAGATAACCGAGTAGAGCCATTATCCGTCATTTCTCATTAGCAGATACGTTGATAAATCGCTAAGATATTTTATCATCATGTACATTATATGCACATTATATCGTGAACTCATATTTCATGAGATAATATAATTTTCCTTATGCAATATCTGTCGCAAGAAGAACCGATTAAACCTGAAAAAGCGCTGCTGACGGAAAAGTTCTACGAAAATATTTCTCTGTAAAAATATTCATTCAATAATTTAAAGTCAGAAGTAAGAACTTTATTTACGAAAATTTGTTAATTACCGACGTATTTCGAAAGAAATAATGAATTTTAAGTTACAAATCAAATTAACTGAAAACAAACTTTGAAAAATAAATGCGTTAATCACCAAATTAGAGATTGTTTATTACCAAATAACTAACTTATAAGACTAATACGGCCATTAAGCTTCATTGTGTTTATTATGTTTCGAAAGATGTTTCTTTTAATATTTCTCAATTACTGCTAAAATATAACGAAAATATTCGACAATTTATCCAGTACAATGCAGTAAAATAATAAAATTATCTGCAATATAGAATTACGATGAAACGCCAATATATTGCATTCTATGTTGAAATATAATTTGGGTTATTATAATTATCTATTTATGTGTCCCATAATTATTTGGCCATGAGAATATAATTTATTCTTTTTAAAGGAGAGCAATTAAAAAAATCACGGAACATGTACATAGAAGAATTTATTATGCATTTTATTCCTTTTTCTTTTCAATGCCACGCTATGAAGTAAAGAAAGAAAGTTCATACATAGAAAGAAATGTTTTGGGGAAAACCAATTTTTTTAACGCTCAAAGGGGAAAAATGTAAACAGAAAACAAAGCCATCTCTAGAGCAAAGAAAATCTTAGTTGTGTCAACATTTATTAGAAGAGAAAACACAATATAATAAGAATGTTAAGTAAGACTATAGAAAATATACTCTTTTGCGATAGATGATAAATAATTTAAGGGTTGTCTTGTAGAAAATGTTTGTTTTTCCTGTATTCAATCGCAAAATATATTTTTAAAGTCATCAAGTTACTAAAATCTGTGTACTGTGGAAGCATGCATAAAAAAATTTTTACTATCTCATATTCTTTAACAAGATGGGCATATATGCTTCCTTTTGAGTACCATTATTTCTCAACAGTGTTCTTAGATACATTCAAGAACATAATTCATCCATTAAGTAAGGGGACTATTCGAAAAAATAACATACTTACATAATAAATAACTGATAATAAAATAAATAACTGATTTACGCATTATATTTAATTCGGAGAACATTAACCCAATAGTATTTTTATAGCATACTCATAAGTTTAGTCAAAGGTATGGTATATTCCAAAATTCCAACAATATCCTGTGTTGAAACTGTGTTCGATTTTCAAGATTTCCCGATCAGTAGAACATAGATCATCGCCATTCCTTTATTAAATATATTTAACTGTAAAGAAATTAACTGAACACCGTGTACGTTTAATTAATTTAAATCTGATAATCTTTAAATAATGTAAAATTTTTATAAGATTGCGCTTACTCTACTTCCACTGTTCTAGGCGATTTTTCAAGGATAACTCAATGGTTTCTTAAAAGAATTTTTAATATGAAAATGTAATAAGTTTTCGAGATATAGAATCCCAAATCTCCTTATTATGTCTTTTTTGACACGTAATAGAAAACGATCTGTTATCTTAAAAAATGGAATCATCCAACCGGTACCAAAAAACAATGGTTTAATCAATGATTTATCTTCGTCGAGACTTGCTTGAAATCATGCAATTAAGCATGTGCGACCGTGCGGCTAAAGCGATTGGCGGGTGTGGCTGTGTACTGTAATCTTTTTTAAATTTTAAGGGTATAGAACTTGTAACGTACATTTTCGAGTTATGGAAGTTTAATTAAAAGTTTCTGATTAGTTATCTTTATATTTAACCAACTTTTTGCCATAAGTAGTTTAAAAAAAATCATACTTGTACTTTAAAGTGTGTTTATATATTATGTATTGTAATATTAAGTTGTAACTATTCTGTAACTTTTTTTGAATTTTGAGTAATTGCCGTTTTCATGCCTGTTTTCATTAAATGGCTGCTATTTTTAGGTGCGTTCGTAATTATGTAAATACGTAGCACCTATAGTTGTCGTTCAGTCCGTCTGTCTGTCCGTCCGCATAAAACACTGAAAAAACTACCCAAACGAATTATTTGAAATTTAAAATATATAATTATTATATAATTTTGTCGAGTCATTTCAAATTTTATGAAAATCGGATGCATAGATCAATTACAGGGATAATCAAAAGTATTCCATTACATTACGATCAATGTGGAAAAAAGTTTTAAATGCATGTTCATCGTTTAAAATTTATAATATGCAATTATGACATAATTTTTTCGAGTCATTTCAAATGTCACAAAAATCGGATGCATAGATCAATTAGGGACAATCAAAAGTATACCGTTTCATTGCGGTCAATGGGGAAAAATGTTTCCTAAGCATTTTCAGGGTGTTACACTCATTCGAACATAATAAAATTAATATGAATTTTGTTGGTGAGCGTTTTAATATATTAAACTATTTCACATTTTATGAATATGATATACGTTGCTGAGGCGTAATAAGAGTTACTATTCCTGTATATTTACAGCAACACAAAAAAATTTGACCACTACACTGTATCCGAAGTACTGTCTATTATAAGAAGCAAGATCTTAGTATTTTTAAATCTTCGTTATCGCACGAACACACCTCATTTGCTACGCTTTACGTGCAGTTTCCAATTTTTTTTTAGCTGATAGTAAGGATGAGCTTTTACACACATATCTTAAAGGACTAATGGTTCTCGCTAAAGCTTTTGGTTAGTTATCTCTGTAGTGGATTAATAATCCAGCATTAATCAATAAATCAAAAATTACTAAGTTTAAATCGGTCACTTTGCAGATTTAATACTTTTCTACGAATTTCTGGATGTAGTACCAGAAAATTGTGATGTGTGATGGTGAAAAATTGAAGACATTTTTAAATTTAACATCGACAAAAAAACCGAACAAAGACAAAAAAACCGGATTCCATTATTGAGTTTTCTGTTCCAAAATATCTTTCTGAAATTTACAGATTTTGGTTATTGTACTGGTAATCAAACTGGGTCCGCGGGCATAGAAATAGATCGTTCTGCCAATATACCATTGGGTATAGAAGAACTTATTTAAAACAAATAAGCAATTGCCAACAGACAAACAGTTGCAACACGCTTCGCAACATGAAGCGTCAATTTTGCCGAAATCTTAACCCCTTGGGAACGACGACACATACGTGCTACAAAAAGGCTTAAGAATCCTCACCAGTAAAATTTTACTGTAAAATTTGTCCTATTTAATTGAAGCATTTTCACAATTTAATAAGGCACAAATTTCCGTTTTTAAAAACCGGTGACAAAACATTAAAAATTTCGTAAAAGGCCCTCGTCGCTGAGGGCTTAATGGGCGCACTATTCATTCTCCATATATTACATGCATTGTCTTGAGCGGAACTAACAATTTAAAACAAAATTAAACTGTATTAGTCATTTAATTTATTTTTTTTTTGTTTAAATACCTATATGTATGTATATATATTATGAAAACAAGCGAGAACTTACTAATATAAATATTTATTGGAAATACGGTCATATTGAATAACGTTTGTTTACAAAAAGCATTTGTATCATCAGTATGAATAATATACGTAAGCAACTAATCTTTCAGTGCTAACGATTCTGAAACGGATATTTCAAATCTCATCTAAATAAATCGATATTCTGAAATACATTCAAATTCTTGAATTATGCACGAAGAGAAAAAGGCGTCAGCCAGAACGTCTACTGACTGACTTGAATTGAAAATGTCTTAGACGGGATTTTGATTTTCAATCCTGAATTTTTGATACGAATCTGGAGTATATAGAATTTTCAAAATAATGTGTATGTATATATATATATATATATATATATATATATATATATAATAAAACTTAGATTATGTTAAAAACAATACAGTTAGTTACTGCTTTTTCCGAGACAATTTCATAACTTAACATTTACCGAAAATAAAGCTGAAGAAAACTTTAAAAAATATGACATGTTTGGAAACATTATTTAAGCACTAAAGAGGATAAAGTGAAAATAAACTTTTTAAATATTTTCCAGCCTAGTTGAAAAGGGTTTATGACTTTGATTTGTCTTTCAAGCATTCCATGCTCTAGATACCGAAAATATAATTGTATTCCCATCTGATTCTATTCCCATCTGGAGTTTACTATAGCATGATTCCTTTTTAAATTAAGTGAGTAACATTTAACCGTTTATATACCGACAGTACTTATTAGTAACATTAAAATTAAACAAGGAAGCCATGCCTGTAAAGCATAGTGTCTATCCCTGTCGCCTTTATTAAGGTGTTAAAAAATACATTTTTTTCAGCCAGAAGAAATAGGAAAAAATTACAGACTAAATTCAGCCGCTGAGGCACAGACTGCCCTATCGCGACAGAAATTGAAAGAGAAAAAGATGAAATGTTTCACATTTTGGTGAGATGCCTTCTGGGGCACTGCCCCTTTGCGACAAGCAGCTAATGAGATGGGACCGAGCACTCTCAACCTCCTACCACTGTAGATAGACCGCTAAGTGGTTAGGATGGAAACAAACATTAGGAAAAAACATTATATATGCCCCTTAACTTAGCCAGCAAAGCTGCCCGAGACAACACCCCTTTGAAACCAGGAATTTAGAGAGAGAGGGATGATATAAGAGATGCCAGGCTTCAGTCAGACTACAATGATAGTAGATATTATCTGGAGTTCCCACTTCGCGACATTCACCGAGTTGTGAAGAGGTGGAATGGAATTGATTTATAGTGTATATGTTATGTGTTCATCAATGTATGGCTTACATCATTTTTTTCAATGCATATTAGCTTTATACGCTTTTAAGTAGGTTTTTCAATGTGACTAACAAAAAAGAAAATATCAACTGAATGAAAGGACATTATGACCTCACTTTCATACCAAGGAGGGGAAACTCTTACCGGTAGTTATAAGGTAAATGTGCGCCTTATTTAAGATTTAAAAAAAACATATTTTAAATAAGGCGGAAATTTGTATTCTAAAATATTAATGGAACTTTACCTTTGTGGTAATGTGGCTTATGTCTTATGCATTTTAAGGAGGATAAAAAAGTAAAAACAAAGTTGTATCCTATATACACAACTATTAATTTTCATATATTTTTATAAACCATGTAATCAAGACGTATATCCAATAGAAGAACGTAAACTCAAACAAAAAAATCATTTATTGTAACTTGAATTGTTTTGTTCAAAGCATGTTAATTTAACGTGTAAATTGTCACATGCAGCGTTTTCAACAGGTCATAAAATGAAAAAAAAAATCTAAAATTGCATTTTTTCGGTGAATTAATGGCATTTTTTGTATTACAATAATGAGCATATTATGTTAATTTAGGAAAATAAATAAAGAATTACATGCTCTATTGTCTTTTAAATAATACATTTTTAAAAACAGAAATAAATTTTCTATGCTAATGTTCATATTAGAAGAAGTAAACTTTAATCATTTTTTAAAACCAAATTCAAAGTACCTTGAATAAATTCATTTATTGCTCTTTCTATGAATGTAAAAACTTTTATTTACTGCTTTGTAAATTGATAGTAAAATCAATAAAATCCGTAATCTTAAGCTAGTTCAACGTCATAAAGTCTGCAGAAAAAGTGTATATCATATGATGAAATCTTTATGTAATGGAAATTTTGTATTTTGAATATAATTCCTACATACTTGAGATTTTAATATTTTCAAGGTTCTGAAATATTTAAAAGTGAGAGAATAAAAGATGAAAGATAGAATATTTTTTGCTAAAAGAAGAGAATAAGAATGTTTCTGAACATAAAACCGTGTTGCAGATATTATTTTAAATGCACACGAAAGCTGTAATGGCAATAAAATTCTTTAGATTGAGCTGTAAAAATTTTAGACGGTGATAACATTCTTTAGGTTTTTATTTCTGTTTATATTTCTTTTTAAATGTGCCTGTGTTTTCTTTATTTAGTTACGCAATGGTTAACTTAATATTGGTAGTATATTAATTTTGTGATGTTGATTATGATAGCTCCATATTCTCATATATGCAGTTTCTGTCGAGAAAAAATATTTTATAATTTTAAATAATGACTCGATAATACCGAGTTAATCGGTCTTTTGGTGAATGTAATATCTTTTATACTGAAACTAAAAGAACCTAGCACTTATATTCTTATAACAAATTTTAGAAATGCAATGAGGCACTGTAGTATTTTTTCATAAATAAAAACTTACAAAAACTATGAGTCCCTAGGAAGAAAATACTAAAAAAGCTAAATGAGCAACGTGTTTTATTAGGTCAGTTTTTCTTCATAATTCTCCTCATAATAAGCTCTCACCTTGACATAGAAAAACAAATTAATCGACTCTTTTCTGTAGCTTTTCCCAAAATTACTTTAAAATACAAACTATTATTCGAAACCAATAAAAGTTTTTATAAACTAAATACAGGTACATTTCTTATAGTGTTTAACAACAGAATTAATATTTTTATGTATTAGAAAGTAAAATGTTGATTAAAAAGTTTTAAAAATCTATCCCGGAAAATTTTCTATAGAAATACCGGTTTTCACAAAAGGAACAATATAAGCCATGAAAAAGAGGAGAATAAGCATTTCAGACATAAAATAAACTACAAAAGCTAAAAAATATCACAAATAAAGTAAGAAAAGGTAGCAAACAGCCGTTTCGAATCTACTATGGAGATTCTTCATGTTCCTGTCGAAGGGGCTTTAGATTGCCTGAAGAAAAGGCTCTGTGAATTTCATTTTTCTTTTTTCGAAATTGAGGAGCTCATTCATCTCACTCGTGTTTGCTTGTCTCAAAACACTTTTGTATTTAACGGGAATTTCTTTCGTATGACTGACGTTTTGGCTATGGGTAAACCTCTTAGTCCGATTTTATGTGATTTTTACATGCACTATTTTGAAATAAAATTGTTTGAAGTCTTAAAATTTCAGTTTTATGTTCGTTACGTAGATGATATTTTTGCTTTAATTGATGTGAATACAGATATAAATCATATTCTCTCTATTATGAATTCTATTGATTCTTACATTCAATTTACTTTTGAAGTTGAAGCGAACAATTGCCTTTCTTTTCTTGATGTCCTTGTTATTCGCGATGATGACAATTTTCAGACTACTGTCTTTCGTAAACCTTTTGCGGTCAGTCTTCCACCTCATAGATATTCTTCTCATCCTCCTAACCAGAAAGTTGCGGCTTTGAAAACTTTTGTTTTCCGGGCTTCCAATATTTGTTCAACTCCTCAGTTACTCAGTGATGAACTTAATTATCTTAAAGCTATTGCTGTTGATCGTGGTTATTCCCCTAATATTATAGATTCAATTCATAGAAAATTAACAAAATCCACCCAATCTGAAAGAAAAAACTTTAATTCAAATTCCAATACTTTGGTTGTTTTGCCTTTTTTCCCCAAAATCAGTCAGCAAGTTGCTAAAATTTTAAAAAGGTTCGATTTCAATGTTATTTTTTCTCCTGCTAATAAAATTGCCTTTTCATATCTTAAGCATCCCATTGATCGCTTAGATAACTGGGGTATTTACCAAATTTCTTGCCAATGTGGCCTTTCTTATATTGGTCAGACTAAACGTGCTCTCAGATTTCGTTTAACGGAACATAAAAGGTATGTCAAAAATCAAGAGCTTAAACGCTCTTCCATTGCTCAACATTGTTGGTCTTTACAACATAAGTTTAACTTTTCTTCAGCTACCATCATCCAAAAGTGTCCTTCCATTCTTGATCTTGATTTTTGGGAAGCTTACCACATCATTAAAAATTCTCACTCCTTAGTCAATGACTTATCAAGTACGCCTAATTTTCCTAGCATTTGGAAATCTTTAATTTAATTTAAACCTTTTTTTTTCCCTCGCTTTTTAGTTTTTGTTTTGTTTATTCTCCGGTAGATGTCGCTACTTGTCCAGCCAGTTGTTAGGCTGCTCTCTTCTCATTGGTTGCTTTCCTTTAGGCGGGATCGTTTCCGTAGCGGGTATATAAGCCTGCGTCTCTCTGTCTCTTAGCTCAGTTTTGCTTTTTCTAGCTCGCTGAGTTTTGCTCTGATGAAGAATCCCCATAGTAGATTCGAAACGGCTGTTTGCTACCTTTTCTTACTTTATTTGTGCATTTATAATCGTTGGTTTTTTATCTTTAAACATTTTTGCACAAAGGCTTTATTTGCTATTTAAAAAAAAGTCACGTTTTATCCGGGTCGATTTTTCTTCTTCATGTTGCTGATAATAAGGCAAGACTTTGACGTAAAAAAAGAATTAATTCTGATTTCGCAGTAACATTTCATCATGCGCGGCTGCTAAAAGAATTTGATCTCATTTCTTTGAGACGCTTAGTTTTCATTAGTTTTTAATTATGAAAAATATCACATTATGTCATTATGTTTATGAGAACATTCCTAAATGAAAAATAGAGTTCTCCCCTATGTTTTCACAAGTGCCAATGCAAAAGATATTACATATTCAATCAAAATTGAATCTTCTTTCTGAAACTTCTGAGAAATATTATAAAACATATACTTTTATTCGGAAGCTAAGAGGCTTTTCAAAAGTAAATGAAAATCTTCAGTTTGCAGTTTTTTTTTCATTTTACAGTGTTGCAATTACTATAGTGTTTTACCATCTTACAGTAAAAAACATATGAAAGATCGGAAGATAAACTTCGGCATTTAAAAATAATTAGATAACCAGGGTTCGCACAGTTCTACCACTGAAATTTACGAATATTTTCAAAGTGTTTCGCTGCAGAAAAAAATAGTAAAATCTGTGAGTGAAGGTTGGGATTACGAATGTTGTGGTTTAAAAAGTAAATATAAATTTTCTTATTTTTAATAGTGGTGGCCAGAGTCCTTGGAAATTCTAAGGAGTGTGCAAACCTTGATAAGAGTTGATCGTTTGATCTATTGACCTTTTTTTGTGTGTGAGATTTTTATATTTTTTCCCTTTTTTATACTACACTATAAAGAAAAATCTGTAAAGTTACTAAAACTTATCAAGTAAACTGGGATTCCTAGAACTTCTTATGTAACGGTAACAGCAAAAAATCCTCTAACAGAATTTGTTACATGAAGTTTTGCTTTACAGATTTTATTTACAGTTTAATATTCAACTGTATATATACAAGTATTACCTATAATTTACCCTGATCCAAAGTTACAAAAGGTTTGTACATCAATCAAGCTGAATTATAAAACTCTCATCTGAAATATTAAAAAAGTGGACTTTCATCATTTTTCACCTAGATCCTTCATATTGTAATAGCTTATGTGAAAAACACTTATGTCATCTGATATTATTAAATATTATATAAACTTGTCTGTGCGGTTTGCTATTGTTAAACATATAAAACTGTCATTCAATGATAAATGAAAGTGATACCATAGTCATCTGTTCAAGTGTTTATAATATAAAAAAATTAATGCAATATATCTTTAATTTTTCGTAATAGTATTTGTCACGAAATCATTCATCCCCACTTCTAATGACAACAGGAAAAATCATTATCTAGAATGACATGCTGAAAAATTTCGAAAATTAATTTTGTTTTATAATAAAATATTGTTAAAATACTTTAATTGACATAACTTATTACTTTTAAAAAATCTCAGTCTCAATTACAAATAATGACACTCAACTTAATTTTAAACGCGCAAATTAATTAAGTTTTACAAACAACATTCATTAATCAAATTAATCTTAAAAGTAATCAATATATCCGTGATGAGAAGTAATTATCATTTTGCAGCAAAGTTAAAGTAGCAGACATTTGCTTTTAAAAAAATTGTGTTAAAATTACCGCACAGTTTCAAAATCATTATCGAGATATATGCCTCACAAAATATATTAAAGGCATTGCTTTCGTTTTATGTTACATCTAATATATCTTAAGATAACCAAGTAGAGTCATTATCCGTCATTTCTCATTAGCAGATACGTTGATAAGTCGCTAAGATATTTTATCATCATGTACATTATATGCACATTATATCGTGAACTCATATTTCATGAGATAATATAATTTTCCTTATGCAATATCTGTCGCAAGAAGAACGGATTAAACCTGAAAAAGCGCTGCTGAAGGGAAAGTTCTACGAAAATATTTCTCTGTAAAAATATTCATTCAATAATTTAAAGTCAGATATAAGAACTTTATTTACGAAAATTTGTTAATTACCGACGTATTTTGAAAGAAATAATGAATTTTACGTTACAAATCTAATTAACTGGAAACAAACTTTGAAAAATAAATGCGTTAATCACCAAATTAGAGATTGTTTATTACAAAATAACGCACTAATAAGACTAATACGGCCATTAAGCTTCACTGTGTTTATTATGTTTCGAAAGATGTTTCTTTTAATATTTCTCAATTACTGCTAAAATATAACGAAAATATTCGACAATTTATCCAGTACAATGCAGTAAAATAATAAAATTATCTGCAATATTGAATTACGATGAAGCGCCAATATATTGTATTGTATGTTGAAATATAATATGGGTTATTATATTTATCTATTTATGTGTCCCATATTTACTTGGCCATGAGAATATAATTTATTCTTTTTAAAGGAGAGCAGTTGAAAAAATCGCGGAACATGTACATAGAAGAATTTATTATGCAGTTTATTCATTTTTCTTTTCAACGCCACGCTATGAAGTAAAGAAAGAAAGCTCATACATAGAAAGAAATGTTTTGGGGAAAACCAATTTTTTTAACGCTCAAAGGGGAAAAATGTAAACAGAAAACAAAGCCATCTCTAGAGCAAAGAAAATCTTAGTTGTGTCAACATTTATTAGAAGAGAAAACACAATATGATAAGAATGTTAAGTAAGACTACAGAAAATATACTTTTTTGAGTTAGATGATAAATAATTTAAGGGTTGTCTTGTAGAAAATGTTTGTGTTTCCTGTATTACATCGTAAAATATATTTTTAAAGTCATCAAGTTACTAAAATCTGTGTACTATGGAAGCATGCATAAAAAGAAAAAATTTTTCACTATCTCATAT
Source organism: Maratus speculifer (assembly GCA_964019185.1). NCBI lineage: Eukaryota > Metazoa > Arthropoda > Arachnida > Araneae > Salticidae > Maratus > Maratus speculifer. The sequence continues at coordinate 30,298,735 of OZ025299.1, read as the reverse complement.
TCTTTAACAGGATGGGCATATATGCTTCCTTTTGAGTGCCATTATTTCTCAACAGTGTTCTTAGATACATTCAAGAATATAATTCATCCATTAAGTAAGGCGACTATTCGAAAAAAAGTACTTGCAAACAAGTCATTTATACATTATATTTAATACGGAGGACCATTTACCGAATAGTAGTTTTATAGCATACTCATAAGTTTAGTCAAAGGTACGGTATACTCCAAAATTCCAAATATATCCTGTGTTGAAACTGTATTCGATTTTCAAGATTTCCCGATCAGTAGAACGGAGATCATCGCCATTTCTTTATTAAATATATATAACTGTAAATAAATTAACTGAACACCGTGTACGTTTAAATCTGATTTAATTTAAATCTGATAATCTTTAAATAATGTAATTTTTTATAGGATTGCGCTTACTCTACTTCCACTGTTCTAAGCAATTTTTCAAGGATAATTCAATGGTTTCTTAAAAGAATTTTTAATATGAAAGAGAAAATGTAATACAAAAGTGTTCTATCAAGTTTTCGAGATGTAGAACCCCAAAGCTCCTTATTATGTCTTTTTTGGCACGTAATAGAAAACGATCTGCTATCTTAAAAAATGGAATCATCCAACCGGTACTAAAAAACAATGGTTTAATCAATGATTTATTTCCGTCGATTCTTGTTTGAAATCATGCAGTTAAGCATGTGCGACCGTACGGCTAAAGCGATTGGCGGGTGTGGCTGTGGGCAATAATCTTTTTAAATTTTAAGGGTACAGAACTTGTACCGTACATTTTCGAGTTATGGAAGTTTAATCAAAAGTTTCTGATTAGTTATATTTTTATTTAACCAACTTTTTGCCGTAAGTAGTTTTAAAAAAATCATACTTGTACTTTAAAGTGTTTTTATATATTATGTATTGTACTATTAAGTTGTAACTATTCTGTAACTTTTTTTGAACTTTCAGTAATTGCCGTTTTCATGCCTGTTTTCATTAAATGGCTGCTATTTTTAGGTGCGTTCGTAATTATGTAAATACGTAGCACCTATAGTTGTCGTTCAGTCCGTCTGTCTGTCCGTCCGCATATAACAATGCAAAAACTACCCAAACGAATTATTTGTAATTTGAAATACATCATTATTATATAATTTTGTCGAGTCATTTCAAATTTAATGAAAATCGGATGCATAGATCAATTACAGGGACAATCAAAAGCATTCCGTTACATTACGATCGATGTGGAAAAAGTTTTAAATGCATGTTAATCGTTTGAAATTTAAAATATGCAATTATGACATAATTTTGTCGAGTCATTTCAAATGTCATAAAAATCGGATGCATAGATCAATTACAGGCGCAATCAAAAGTATACCGTTTCATTGGTTATGATTTTGGTTATTGTACTGGTAATCAAACTGGGTCCGCGGGCATAGAAATAGATCGTTCCTCCAATATACCATTGGGTATAGAAGAACTTATTTAAAACAAATAAGCAATTGCCAACAGACAAAAAGTTGCAACACGCTTCGCAACATGAAGCGTCAATTTGCCGAAATCTTAACCCCTTGGGAACGACGACACTTATACGTGCCACAAAAAGGCTTAAGAATCCTCAGCAGTAAAATTTTACTGTAAAATTTGTCCTATTTAATTGAAGCATTTTGACAATTTAATAAGGCAGAAATTTTCGTTTTTAAAAACCGGTGACAAAACATCAAAAATTTCGTAAAAGGCCCTCGTCGGTAGGGGGTCGGTAAGGCGCAGTATTCATTCTCCATATATTATATGCATTTTCTTAAGCGGAATTAACAATTTAAAACAAAATTAAACTGTATTAGTCATCAAATTTATTTTTTTTTGTTTAAATACCAATATATATTATATATATATATATATATATATATATATATATATATACTATGAAAACAAGCGAGAACTTACTAATATAAATATTTATTGGAAATACGGTCATATTGAATAACGTTTGTTTACAAAAAGCATTTGTATCATCGTTATGAATTATATACGTAAGCAATTAATATTTCAGTGCTAACGATTCTGAAACGGATATTTCAAATCTCATCTAAATTAATCAATATTCTGAAATACATTCAAATTCTTGAATTATGCACGAAGAGTAAAAGACGTCAGCCAGAACGTCTACTGCCTGACTTGAATTGAAAATGTCTTAGACGGGATTTTGATTTTCATTCCTGAATTTTAATACGAATCTAGAGTATATAGAATTTTCAAAATAATTGTATATGTATATATATATATATAATAAAACTTAGATTATGTTAAAAACAATACAGTTAGTTTCTGCATTTTCTGAGACAATTTCATAACTTAACATTTACCGAAAACAAAGCTGAAAAAACTTTTAAAAATATGACATGTTTGGAAACATTATTTAAGCACTAAAGAGTATAAAGTGAAAATTAAACTTTTTAGCCTCCGATGCTATTTATTTCAGACAAGCTAAAATATGTCGTGTCACCAGCCCTGAATTTTCTACTCAACCGATTTTGATAATTATTTTTTTAAATGAAAGCTATTTATTTGTAGTTGTGCATGTTTTAGTTATTTTTTAATTTATTTAAATTTTTATATTTTATTTTTAATTTTAAATGCTTTTTTTACGATATTTCTTCAAAATGGTGGCAATTCAGTTTAGCTTTTCTCTCGATAATAAAAATTTATTTTCCAAAATGATTGCGTATAATTATGCACTAACTGAGGTAAAAAATATATTTACTGAGAAATAATATTAATAATGTAAATAAAATAACAGAAAATAATTTATGATAAAAATTAATGTCTAAAGCATTAACCTCTATTGATTATTTTTTTTTCTAATCGGAGGCGAAACTGAATTCTGCAATGGCAGAATCTACATTAAACTTGTTAAATATTTTACAGCCTAGTTGAAAAGGGTTTATGACTTTGATTTGTCTTTCAAGCATTCCATGCTCTAGGTACCGAAAATATAACTGTATTCCCATTTGACTGAATATGTTATTGGAGTTTACTATAACATAATTCCTTTTTAAATTAAGTGTGTAACATTTAAACCTTTATATATCGACAGTACTTATTAGTAACATTAAAATTAAACAAGGAAGCCATGCCTGTAAAGCATAGTGTCTCCCCCTGTCGCCTTTATTAAGGTGTTAAAAAATACATTTTTTTCAGCCAGAAGAAAATAGGAAAAAATTGCAGACTAAATTCAGTCGCTAAGGCACAGACTGCCCTCTCGCAACAGAGATTGAGAGAGAAAAAGATGAAATGTTTCACATTTTGGTGAGATGCCTTCTGGGGCACTGCCCCCTTGCGACAAGCAGCTAATGAGATGGGACGGAGCACTCTCGACCTCCTACCACTATAGATAGACCGCTAAGTGGTCAGGATGGAAACAAACATTAGGAACAAATATTATATATGCCCCTTAGCTTAACCAGCAACGCTGCCCGAGACAACACCCCTTGAAGCTAGGAATTTAGGGAGAGAGGGATGATATCAGAGATGCCAGGCTTCAGTCAGAGTACAGTGATAGTAGGTATTATCTGGAGTTCCCACTTCGCGACATTCACCGAGTTGTAAAGAGGTGCAATGGAATTGATTTATAGTGTATATGTTATGTGTTCATCATTGTATGGCTTACATCATATTTTTTCAATGCATATTAACTTTATACGCTTTTAAGTAAGTTTTTCAATGTGACTAACAAAAAAGAAAATATCAACTGAAGGAAACGACATTATGACCTCACTTTCATACCAAGGTGGGGAAACTCTTACCAGTAGTTATAAGGTAAATGTGCGCCTTATTTTAGATTTAAAAAAAAAACATATTTTAAATAAGGCGGAAATTTGTATTCTAAAATATTAATGGAACTTTACCTTTGTGGTAATATGGCTTATGTCTTATGCATTTTAAGGAGGATAAAAAAGTAAAAACAAACTTGTATCCTATATACACAACTGTTAATTTTCATATATTTTTATAAACCATAAAACCAAGACGTATATCCAATAAAAGAACGTAAACTTAAACAAAAAAATCATTTATTGTCACTTGAATTGTTTTGTTCAAAGCATGTTAATTTAACTTGTAAATTGTCACATGCAGCGTTTTGAACATGTCATAAAATGAAAATAAAATAAGCTTTTTAAGAAAAAAATATCAACCGACTTCAAAAAAGCGCTAAAAAGAATTAAATAATTCTTTAAAATTCTCTAAGGCCAAAACGTTATCCAATAAGCACACATCGGATATCAGGTACCGGCATAAAAAACGGTTAAATTTAATATGTATAATTTAATATCCACCAAACATAGATTTTACAGATAATATTATTTTACAAGAGATGAATTGACATATTTATGATTTATTTTATGAATATATACATATAAAAAGTAATGAATTAATATTTGAAGTTGGTGCCAAACAATCACAATCGATAATGATTATCCCCATTTTAATTAAGGTACTAGGTATAATTTAGCTACAATTCTTAATATACATCAAATAGTTTGGCACCAACTTCAAAAAGTAATTCATTACTTTTTATATGTATATATTCATAAAATAAATCATAAATATGTCAATTCATCTCTTGTAAAATAATATTATCTGTAAAATCTATGTTTGGTGGATATTAAATTATACATATTAAATTTAACCGTTTTTTATGCCGGTACCTGATATCCGATGTGTGCTTATTGGATAACGTTTTGGCCTTAGAGAATTTTAAAGAATTATTTAATTCTTTTTAGCGCTTTTTTGAAGTCGGTTGATATTTTTTTCTTAAAAAGCTTATTTTATTTCCTACTTTTTAGTTATGCATACCGTAATACATAATTATGTGTACTGGCACACGATAGCTCTTTGCAATGCATTACTAATGTACGCACTTTGGTAAGTTCTGATGTATTCAGTTTACTTGTCACTGTTTGATTGTCAACTTTTCTGAAACCACTTACAATATCGGTTAGTATCGTTGTGAATCTTAAGATTTTCTTTGTATGGTAACTTCTTTAGACAAGATCTGCCACTTCGAAAAGCTACCGCATTTATGAAATCTTAGTCTGCATCGAATCCTACGGTCATCGAAAGTGGGTATCAAAAGGTGACAATCCATCAAGTAAAGTGTCCATATACATAAGAGCGCGACATAGTGCTTCCATATATGAGCACGCAGCAAAATGACTTCATATATTCATGTATAGTAAAATGCTTTTCTAGTGTAGTCAGTCAAAAGTACTCCCCCTTCACTCAGAAAAAGGAAAGAGAAAGATTTTAGCAAAAATCGCACTATGCTTCAATCGATAAACAGCAACAATCTAATACCTATACAGGTAGTAATGGCATCGGAAATGAGCAGTGGCAATTCGACGAGGAATCTGAAACTCATAACCAATACCTGGCTGCCTCTATAAGAGAGTAACAGCATTTGATTCCCAAATATTTCTTTTACAGACGCTTTTGTCCCAACTACACTGTTAAAAATTTGAAACTTTTGCTGTACATTGTTAAAAATCTGCTGCATTTTTTTGCTACGCACTCCAGCGCTTGTACTTGACTGTATTAAGGAGCATTTTCATAGGTTGCAGTAGAGACATTATATACAAGCGGCGGAGTGCGTTGCAACAAAATGCAGCAGATTTTTAACAGTGTATCATCACTTCACCGCTTATGTAGAAAACGATTAGTTAAATGCATTATGAAGGATTCTCGTTGATAAAAGTAAAGATATTCTATAAAAGCGATGGAGTGACGATGCAGCAAAAGTTGCAAATTTTTAACAGTACATTGCATTGCAAGGCATTTTTTAATATGGAATTTGATGATGATTTCCTGGAATACTTCGATTGTACTCGTATGAGAAGTTAACAAGATTGACGAAAATTGTCCGCTCAGCAAGATGCTTGGTGATTCGTTTTTGTCCAGAATCGTTTCAACCAATTATATACTGTGCTACATGTGTCGTCATATTCATATCGAGGAATCCTACACTGTAAAAAATTTGACACTTTTGCTATATCATCACTCTATTGCTTTTATAGAAAACGATTACTTCACCCAATTACGAAGCATTCTCATGGGTCAAAAGAGAGATATTCTACAAAAGCAGGGCAGTGACGATGCAGCAAAAGGGTCACATTTTTTACAGTGACACTGTAATCGGAAATGAGCAGTGGCGTATTCGATGAGGAATCTGAAACTCATTACCTATATCTGGCTGCCTCTATAAGAGAGTGACAGCATTTGATTCCCAAATATTTCTTTTACAGACGCTTTTGTCCCAATTACACTACAAAAACTTTGAGCCTTTTGCTGCATCATCAGTCCAGAGCTTTTATAGAAAACGATTACTTCACTGTGTTACGGAGCATTCTTATCGGTCATAAAAGACATATTCTATAAAAGTTGTGGTGTGACGCTGCAGCAAATGGGTCAAATTTTTAACAATGTATCATGGAGCATTCTTATGGGTCAAAGGAGAGATATTCTATAAAAGCGGAGGAATGACGATACAACAAAAGGATCAAAATTTTTACAGTGTACACTGTAAAAAATTTGGCCCTTTTGCTGCATCGTCAATCCACCGTTTTTATAGAAAACGATTACTTCAGCCTATCGTGCAGAATTCTCATGGGTCAAGAGAGAGATATTCTATAAAAACGGGGGAGTGACTATGCAGCAAAAGGGTCAATTTTTTTACAGTGTACACTGTTAATAAATGTGAACCTTGTCCAGTTAGGATTTCACACTTTGGAAAGATCGTGTGCCTATGTAAGTGTAACTTAAAAACATGAAGAATGAACGTTTCTAATTGGTCGATTGCTTCGAAAAGATATTGAATTTTAATGTTTTAATTTTTTAAAAAGTTCTAATCAACAGATTTTTATGAAATTTGAATGGGACCACATGGGTCCCATACGCTTTCAAACAAAAAAAGAATTATCAAAATCGGTTCATATTTACGAAAGTTATGCGTGAACAACAAATACATACAGGTCGAAATCATAACCTCCTCCTTGAAGTCGGTTAAAAAATCTAAAATTGCATTTTTTCGATGAATTAATGGCATTTTTTTATTACAATAATGAGCATATTATGTTAATTTAGGAAAATAAATAAAGAATTATATGCTCTATTGTCTTTTAAATAATACATTTTTAAAAACAAAACTAAACTTTCTATGCTAATGTTCATATTAGAAGAAGTAAACTTTAATCATTTTTTAAAACCAAATTCAAAGTGCCTTGAATAAATTCATTTATTAATATTTTTATGAATTCATTTCATTTATTACTCTTTCTATGAATCTAAAAACTTTTATTTACTGATTTGTAAATGGATAGTGAAATCAATAGCAACCATAATCTTAAGCTAGTTCAACGTCATAAAGTCTAGAGAAAAAGTGTATGTCATATGATGAAATCGTTATATTATGGAAATTTTGTATTTTGAAATGGAAATTTTGTATTTTATAATTCCTACATACTTGAGATTTTAATATTTTCAAGGTTCTGAAATATTTAAAAGTGTGAGAATAAAAGATGAAAGATAAAATATTTTTTGCTAAAAGAAGAGAATAAGAATGTTTTTGAACATAAAACCGTGTTGCAGATATTATTTTAAATGCACGGAAAAGCTGTAAATGGCAATAAAATTCTTTAGATTGAGCTGTAAAAATTTTAGACGGTGATAACATTCTTTAGGTTTTTATTTCTCTTTCCTTTTCTTTTTAAATGTGCCTGTGTTTTCTTTATTTAGTTACGCAATGGTTAACTTAATATTGGTAGTATATTAATTTTGTGATGTTGATTATGATATCTCCATATTCTCATATATTCATTTTCTGTCGAGAAAAAAATATTTTATAATTTTAAATAATGACTCGATAATACCGAGTTAATCAGTCTTTTGGTGAATGTAATATCTTTTATACTGAAACTAAAAGAACATAGCACTTATATTCTTATAACAAATTTCAGAAATGCAATGAGGCACTGTAATATTTTTTCATAAATAAAAACTTACAAAAACTATGAGTCCCGAGGAAGAAAATACTAAAAAAGCTAAATGAGCAACGTGTTTTATTAGGTCAGTTTTTCTTCATAATTCTCCTCATGATAAGCTCTCACCTTGACATAGAAAAACAAATTAATCGACTCTTTTCTGTAGCTTTTCCCAAAATTACTTTAAAATACAAACTGTTATTCGAAACCAATTAAAGTTTTTATAAACTAAATACAGGTACATTTCTTATGGTGTTTAACAACAGAACTATAATTGTTATGTATTAGAAAGTAACATGTTGATTAAAAAGTTTTAAAAATCTATCCCGGAAAATTTTCTATAGAAATACCGGTATTCACAAAAGGAACAATATAAGCCATGAAAAAGAGGAGAATAAGCATTTCAGACATAAAATAAACTACAAAAGCTAAAAAAAGTCACGTTTTATCGGGGTCGATTTTTCTTCTTCATGTTGCTGATAATAAGGCAAGAATTTCACGTAACAAAAGAATTAATTTTGATTTCGCAGTAGCATTTCATCATGCGCGGCTGCTAAAAGAATTTGTTCTCATTTCTTTGAGACGCTTAGTTTTCATTAGTTTTTAATTATGAAAAATAACACATTATGTCATTATGTTTATGAGAACATTCGTAAATGAAAAACAGTGTTCTCCCCTATGTTTTCACAAGTGCCAATGCAAAAGATATTACATAGATAATAAAAATTGAATCTTCTTTCTGAAACTTCTGAGAAATATTATAAAACATATACTTTTAATCGGAAGCTAAGAGGCTTTTCAAAAGTAAATGAAAATATATTTCTAAGAATTTTCATCGTCTTATCAATAGAAGAACCATGTTTTACTATATACACTGCTCAAAACAATTAAAGGATATTTGAAGTTTTATATAAGATAAAGATATAAAAGAAATTTTTTTTGCCGAAAATAGAAGAAGAGAATCACAAATGCAAATTTTTCTAGTTTTCAAACTGTGGAGTATTCAAATTTTGAGTTCGACGTCAAAAACGTCGCTTCAGCGGCAGCGAATGAAATTTGACTTTCAACTGGATAAAAGAGAATGAAGACAAGGATGATCGGCATTCAGTGATTGCTTTGTTTCAATGAGTAGGATGTCTCAGCGAAGTCATTTGAGAGATTCAGAAGCTTGGGGAATTGTTGGTAGGTTAGAAAGGGGCCGAAGTAGCGCAAGCCATTGGAGTGTCACAAAGTGTCATTTCCAGGATCTGGAACCGTTTTTTGGAGAGTGGATGTGCAGGCCGAAGACCAGGGCAAGGTCCTAGACGGGCAACAACGCCCAATGAAGATCGGTATTTAGCGTTAACAGCTCGGAGACACCGAAACATGAACGCTACTCTTCTCCAACAACACCTTTGCTCGGTTACAGGCATCACGATTTCAACTCAGACTGTCCGAAACCGGCTCCATGCTGTTGGTCTGTATGCTCGCCGACCGATGGTATGTGTTAGATTAACATCAAGGCATCGTCGCGACCGCAGGGAGTGGGCCGCAGGAGTAGGAATAATCCTGCGTTCGTGCACGAAAGTGTCAGATTTGGCTGTGGAGGAATGTTGGTGTATGGTGGCATATCCATTGACGGGCGCACTTACCTCTACATCATTCGAGATGGAGCTCTGACTGGTCGCGATATAGGGATGAGAACCTCAGACCTATTGTAGTCCCTTACGCTGCAGCAATCGGAGATAACTTCATTTTAATGGACGATAACTACAGGCCACATCGTGCAAACCTGGTGGAGGATTTCCTTTCCGGGGAAGGAATCGTTCGAATGGAATGGCCAGCGTGTTCTCCAGACATGAATCCAATCGAGCACGTTTGGGATGCTCTAGGAAGACTAGTTTCTGGCCGCCAACAACCCCCACAAACTCTCCAAGAACTGGAAAGAGCTCTTCCGGAAGAGTAGGTCAGGATACCCCAACTCGTCATTAATAGCCTCATTGAGTCCATGCCTCAAAGGTGTTCAACGTTGCTGGCCGCCCGTGGAAACCATACCCCCTACTGAAAATGATTTTCTTTGAAGAAAACACATTTTCTTATTCTTTTTTTCTCATATGCACAAATTGTGTTTTTTTCCTTTTGTACACAAATGCGCAATAAAATGCATTTTTTTCTGCCAAACATGTGTAATTTATTCCCATATAACCTACCATGTCTGTCGACCATGTATCAATCACCTAAAAAGTTTCCCAGATACAAAATCCGCCTAAAACTGCAATATCCTTTAATTGTTTTGAGCAGTGTATTAGAAAGCAGGGAAAATGTCCCTAATATCGCAATCCTCATTATCTCGTCAAGTTGAGGCTGACACCTACCCAAAACTGACTTATCCAAAACTGACTACCCAAAACTGCCTAGCAAGATATCTACCGGATTAGCACCTGGGATAAATATGTAGTTGCGTTTAGTCTCTGATATTATTGTTGTTACTATTTTAGTGTTACCCAATCTAAAAGTTTTTGATAACATGACTTTAATGAAAAATCCTTTTCAGTGTCAGTGTTCCTTTAAAGTATTTTTGTATTACATAATATATTTTTTATTTTTGTATTTCTGATTACATAAATAGAACCACGAGATCATGAAGTTTAGCTAGATATAGCTATAAGGTTCTTTCTATTCTTAGTTTCCCCAGTAGAGTCAGCTGTATTGAAATGTTTCAATCTGCCTAATATCGCACCCCTGCTGTACTTCTAATCTCACACTGTGTGATATTACGCAAAATATTATATTTAAGTGTCTAAATGCAACTTTTTTATTTTTAAAGGAATTTATAGAACTCTTTTAATGAATTTATACATATTCAAAGACCCTTATTTTAATGTAGTTGACGCTACTGAGATTTCTTACTAACATGAATACCCATAAGTCCATGTTTGCCCATCACCGCCAAGTTGTCCAGTTAAAAGTATTCTAGTTATAAAAGAAATTAGCTGAATCTCAGTTTGTATTTATGGTCCATAACGTCTTAAATGCACCTTTTGTGATTTTACACTTTTTTTGTTGTTAGTTGAGCTATTGAGCTGGTTGTATGTGATATGAAGAATCACACCAACAAAAATCACGTGAAAGTTATTAGTATACCAAAATATGCATAGATGAATATGCATAATTTTAAAAAGTTTACAGTATTACAGACACAACCCCTAATATTTTATTTTTTTTTTTTCAATCTAGCCTGTATGTTTTTCACAAGAAATACTGATAGTCACAAAAGAAACAATGACAGCCATAAAAAAATGGGGGGATAAATATTTGAGGCCTAAAATAACATAAAATAAAATAAATTACAAGAGTTAAAAGAATGAGATGTTTTGAAGGGGTCAATTTTTCTTCTTCATGCTGCTCGTAATAAGCTATCAACTTGACATAAAATAAATTACTTCTGATTTCATAGTATCATTTTATCATGTGGTGCGTCTATAAGATTTTGTTCTCATTTCTTCGAGACGCGTTGTTTTTGTTCAAAAATTGTGTCAGTGTGTTTTTAAAAGTATTCTTAGCTGATCAAAAGTGTTTAGCACTGTACTTTTATATGTTTCACTTTAGAATATGTTATATATTCTATAGAAATCCTCTTCTCTCTATCCTCTTCTCTCTATCTAATCTATCCTCTTCCTGAAACATAAAAATGTTTTAAAATACACATTTTTATTCGGAAGCAATAAGACATTTTTATATCAAACTAAATGAAAATACATTTCTTATGGTGTTTATAAATACAGAATTATATTTTTCATATATTAGAAAATAATATTTTAATTGAAAAATATTTTTGCATTTATATGTACTTAATAATTTAATACCTCCATAAGATATTTTGACAATGCGATATTTAATTACAAATTCTTAAATAAGGCACCTTTTAAATACATGATGTTACACAATAAAGATGTTAAATGGAAAAATATGTTATCAAATAGAGAGCTTTAATAAGCAATAAAGATAATATATTCTTTTTGGAAGTATATCTTTTTATATTGGGTGAAAAATTATTTTGAATAAATATTTTCGCCTTTCTGACAGATAAATTTGTACGAAGAATATTTTTAATTTCTTTTCTGATATTATTTAAAAGAAACTACACGATATTTTATTCGCTTTCCGTTTGCATGACCGGACTTTTCCAGTTAAGGCAGCCGTTTGGGAGGCATCATAATTAGTTTTACTGTAAATAAATACATAGGTTACGTTATATAAAATGTATATAAATAATTATTAAAATGTGAAAAACATGTAAAAAAAGCTTTCGTGATGCAAATAAAATAAATTTATTCATGATACCCTTGACATTATATGTATTTTTTTATTGTTTATTTTTATTTTTTGTAAGTGACTCGAAAATATTCCCTTTGAAATAAAATAATTTAAGAAAAAGTGGATTGATAATTTTGAGAGAAGATCGCCTACATGCTTCTACAATGTGTTAAGATCAGCCCCGAATTCATCTGGGATTGCAAATGTAGTATTCATATACCGATACCATTGACAATAAAAATATTTTCCCAAAATATGACTAATAATAATTACTGATTGCAAATAATAACACTGATTATTTTCATTATGTAATACAGTTATTGTTATAATCATAAAAAATCTGTGCATTTTTTTGTCAAAGGTACGTTATTTTACAGAGAAATAATGCTTAAGCTTAAAGAAAAAATCATACTAGCAAATTTGCTATAATTTATTCTGTGTGTCAAAGACAGTCTGATGGTTTTAATGTAATTTTTAACTTTTTTCTCTCTGAGGAATTTTTGTTTGAATGTTGTTTAAATGTGTTATACGAGTTCAAAACATTTTCACAAAAAACCAATTAAATAGGTATAATGCAGCTGGTCTCCATACAATTTCCAAAATTCATTAATATAATAATAATAATAATAATAATAATAATAATAATAATAATAATAATAATAATAATAATAATAGTCCGACAGCAAAAATAATTACAACAATACATAGAGTACCTTAAAAAGAGTTTTGTCTTTGAATAATGCTTTCCTGCAACATTGGATTGGCAGTGATGGTAGCATAGCATGGCTTCCCTGGTCTCCTGACATCACTACTCTGGACTCTTTCTTTTCGGGTTATGTAAAAGATGCTGTGTCGCCAACGAAAGTGAATAGTCACATGGAATTGAATCAAAAGATCCAAACAGCTGTAACTACTGTTGATGTTATGCTGAAACGGACGTGGATGGAATTGGAATATCGACTTGATATTCTTCGTGCCACGAAAGGATCTCACGTAGATGTATACTAAGATGGCAGAAAAATCTTTTTAAATTACTCTATGTACTGATGTACTTATTTTTGTTGTAGGCCTATTATTGTTATTTTTTTAATAAATTTTTGAAACTCTACATAGATTTTTGGGACACCATGTATCTTTGCACTTGTAAGTCCAGTCTGACTGGAGATCATTTTTCTTTGCAAAATTTGTTTTTTTTTTCACCAGTGATGAAAAGACATATAATATGTCTTATTTAATTAGATCATGTTTGATAGCATGTAGTTGAATGTAACTTTTTTTGAAAAAGTGGTGTTGACCAAATAAAATTTGTGTAAGTGACGACAGAGTCAAAATTGTTTATGTCTGCTAAATAAACCTGAATTCTTCATATTGCGTAATACATTTAAACAATTTCCACTTTAAAAATTCGCGAGGCAGTTCACATACATCCTAAAATATATGAAAACTAACAAAATATGTGAGTCTTTTTTAGAAATTTTTAACCCTAAGTAGGATCCAAATATCACTATTTATCTACCAATTATGTTTATTTCAGTTCCTTGTACAAATAAACTGCTTTATATTATAATAGCACTTATTTCGTTATAAATATTTCGAAGTAGTATGACGGATATAAAAACTCATTTTAATCACGATGTTCACAACTAAATCTTTAATGGCAAAAGACGAAACACTTATGTGTCAATACTTAAAACACATTTTTTATAGAAAAATACACAAATTTGTTCATTAAGTGTAAATAGCGAAACATTACAACACCAAAAAGAATGTAGATAATTTTTAATAAAACAGTTTGTGTTAATACACAAATAAATTATTTTACGATGAATCAAATACATATTTTTATCACGGAACCTATATTTATCATGAATACACATCATAAACGAAATGCCATTGTCAATGAAATACAGGGTGTTTCGCTACCAGACCGACAAACTTTAAGGGATGATAGTACACATGAAGACAAACATTATTAAATGGGAAACCATGGGGCGCAAACGTCTTCTGTAGGAGCTAGGGGTCATTAAAGTTTAGGGTCCAAAACTTTAAACGGTGATAGAAAACGGAAAAAATGGTCGATTCATTTGCAGTTTTCACTAAAATCATTCTTTATATTACGACTTCTTTAGAAAAAAAATTTAAAGGTTACTTTCAAAAATTATCGATAGAGGGCGCTTTAGACTTTAGAGTAACGAACAATTACTTTTTACCGTCATTTTCTGCATGGGGTTGAAATTATTCTAAAGTTTAGAATTTAACTTAAATTTTAAGTTCAAAATCGGAAACATTCGGATGGGGTAACTAGCGGAAATTTAACTGTGAACAAAGGGGCATATTTTAAACGCTCATAAACATTGGACATACAAATCGATTTTATTGCGGTTTGCGTGTAGATCATTCCCTTGGTAATTATTTTATTCAAAACGGCGTACAGCTTTGGTGTCCTCATTTTTTGATACAGGTCGCTTCCGACACATCTCCGACATTTCAATGGCATTACTCCTGGGTGTTTTACTACCAGACCAACATACTTCCAGGAAGTGTTAGAGGTGCAAAGACGATTCGGAATTACATAGGAATGTAACGTTGAAAATGTCTCTTTTGCGAGTTAGGGTTAAAGGAAGCAGAAAAAAAAGGCAACAGAAACAGCAGAGAAAGAGCAACACGTTAATGTGACAGAAAGCAGTTTATTTAAATGTTTTATAACATTAGGTGTTCGAAATTACGATCAGAAGTAGTTCGGCATGCTTGACAGCGGCGTCGCATGGAATTCCTCGCGCTTTGAAAGATTCCTGGCATCTCTGATAGCTTTCTGGCAAGCTACAGAAATACCAGATGCGAGGTCTTTAACTCATGGTATGGGAGTCTCATGCACCCAACTTTTCATTTGACCCCAGCAGAAGAAGTCAATACATGATAGGCCCGGAGATCCGGCAGGCCACCACGACCTATCCACCGTTGCCCAGATGTTAATTTGAAGTGTCAGCAAACGTCATTGGTAAAATGTGGAGGAAACCCATCGGGCTGTTCATCCTTCAAATACTTCATTCTGCTACCTTTGGAGTCGGTTAGCGAATGATCACTTCAAAGTGATCGCTGTTCACATGCATTGGTGTTTAGAGCCATCTACCGCAAGGAAACCGCAGCACCATCTACTGTCGATGTTAAACTTGCCGGACTACTTCTGGTCGTAATTTCGAACACCTTTTGTGGTAAAACCTTTAAATAAACTGTTTTCTGTCACATTAACGTGTTGCTCTTTCTCAGCTGTTTCTGTTGCTATCTTCTCTGCTTCCTTTAACCTTAACTCGCAAAAAAGGCATTTCCAACGTCACATTTCTATGTGATTCCGAGTCATCTTTGTGTCCCTAACACTTCCTGGAAGTAAGTTGGTCTGGTAGTAAAATACCCAGGAATAATGCCATTGAAATGTCGGATATGTGTCGGAAGCGCCCTCTATCAAAAAATGAGGACACCAAAGCTCTACGTCATTTTGAATAAAATAATTACCAAGGAAATGATTTTCACGCAAACCGCAACAAAATCGATTAGTTTTTCTAATGTTTATGAGTGCTTAAAATCTCCCCCTCTGTTCACAGTTCAATTTTCGTGAAGTTACCCCACCCCAATGTTTTCGATTTTGGGCTTAAAATTTAAGTTAAAGTCTAAACTTTGGAATAATTTCAACCCCATGAAGAAAATAATGGTAAAAAGTAGTTGTTTGTTACTCTAAAGTCTAAAGCGCCCTCTATCGATAATTTTTTAAAGTAACCTTTAAATTTTTTTCTAAAGAAATCGTAATATAACGAATGATTTTAGTGGAAACCGCAAACGAATCGACCCTTTTTTCCGTTTTCTATCATCGTTTGGAGTTTTGGACCCTAAACTTTAATGGCCCCTAGCTCCTACAGAAGACGTTTGCGCCCCATGGTTTCCGATTTAATAATGTTTGTCTTCATGTGTACAATCATCCCTCAAAGTTTGTCGGTCTGGTAGCGAAACACCCTGTATATATTTATGAGCCGTTTGTAAACGTTTATATAAAAATAACCCATTGTGTTTCAGGTTATCGCTCCCATCAAGTTTCTTATGGGCTTCAAAACTAATGACCGGGACACAGTTTTGGGAAATATTTTCTTGAAACTACTTTTTTACACTTCGGAAATTGCGCTATAAATTTTTACGTGTTAAAAACTACATCGAATATCTAGAGATATGCTGGAGGATTTTTTTTTCTGGATCTTCAGGAATGTAAAGAATATGCTTAATATTAATTAACAGTATACATGTTTGTTCTCTCTTAGATAGCATGTGATAATTCATGTATTAAGGGTGTTCTCAACTGCTCCGCCCAACAAGCGCAAAACGATTGACACATTTACAAACTCATTTTTTAACGGAAAGATATAAAATTGGAATGCCTGAGTATGGAATCGACTTCGAATCGAACTTAATATTCCATTTTATGATATTTAAATTACCTATCCAGCTCTAAGTTATTTCGATCACATGATCATCCGTTTTTCTCCTGCTTTTCGACCGTTTTTTCTGCTTTCGTTGGGAAATGTGCTCAAAAATGTCAACTTTGAAGGCTTGTTATGAAAAATCTTTTGCGTTTTTTAAAAAACAGAAAATTGAGTGCAATTACATAGTTTCAGAATAACAACACCTGCTATTTTCATGCATTTCCGAACAAAAGTAAATTAATGCATGTGTCACAAATTGGCCCTTTTTAATTTAAGAACACCCTTAAATACTCATGTAAAGAACATGCTTGTTCTCTGAGTTTTAAGCAAATTTTTAGTCACAAGGGCAGTTAGAGGATAAGCAATATATTAAATAACTAAATAACATTTACGATCCCCCTATGAAATAAAATGATATACAGCTATAGACAATATGGATTCTAAAACATATTTGTATTCATTTGCATAAAAATTAGCATGTATATTATATGATATGGAATTATCTTTAAAATATCCATAACTTTTTCTTTTTTGTTTTTCCAATAAAAAGCATTCAGGTTTTTGTAGAATTTTGATGAAGTGATTTAAAAACAATACATTTTGTAGATCCATGCGGGCGTTTTCGCACGTGTTTCAATTTTTTTTTTTTTTTTTTTTTTTTTTTTTTTAAAAACATTTTTCATTATTTTATAACTGATAGCATTTTTTGGAACCAACCACTTGTTTTAACGATATATGAGTGCACTCGTTCAAAAGCCAGTGCACACTATGAAAAAAAAAACCGTTACCATACACAATTTTTTTCGTAAAATATTACTGAATAGTTTCTCCGAGAAAACAGTAGAATATCCGTAATTGACGTTTTGAGATTGCAAATCCGTATGCTTAGTTTGCATCAATTTTACGATATATTTCTGTATTGTTTTCAAAACAGTACAAGTTTCGTATATGATGCTTAGAAATAGTTGTTATGTTTGAAAAGCGAAGTAATTAATTGTTGCAATCTTGTCTTACAATGATATTATTTTTAATGAATCTCCTATATATTAGTTAAATGCGGTTCTATGTTGAATTTACTCCAATCATTCCCGACTATTTACTAAAGAGTTTTGATGTTGCATCGGTTTTTAAACCGATAAATGCGATGCCGCCATCTGTAATTGATATTATAAACAACTCGCTATAATACTTTTTTTTTCTTTATTTATTTTTTAATAAAAAAAAGCTAACATATTTTTATGATATAAAAAAAATAAAATCTAATTAATTCTCTTTTAGGTTTGAGATTGTTGAAAAGAATTTTTATGTATATATATATAATTTTAAAATAATTTTTGATTCATTTAAAGCTATATATTTTTTAAAATGTCTGTGGGATATTTTAAAATGAAAAAAAAAAGAAATCTACTTTTAATTTTAAAATATTTTAAATCACTTTAATAAATTCGCACATAAAATTTAGAGCACAGCTGAATTACATAACCAAATTATTACACTTACTGACTAAGTCTAAGTTATAATAAGCAATAAAGAAAATTCATTTTAATACCCCACAGTAATTACCTTTATTGAGTTTACGGTAGATCGTCGCACAAATAATTAATTAAAATACATGTTTAAAAAGATAAATATGTTAGTATTCTTTCAAAAATAAATAAATATGAATAATATAATAATAAAGTTTAAAACTCTTAAAAAAATAGAAACAAAACTTTTAATACATTCTTTCATGCTTATAACATTTTAAAGACTAAAATTATTTTTTTACAAAAAATGAAGTTAAAAGATAAATATTTGAAATTATGAAAGAAAATGTGTAAAACATTTAGAGTTGTATACTCACTAGGAAAATATTATGTTTGTAAAAATAAATCATGTGTTTAACATCTTGCATTTGCTTTATAAGACGCATCTAAAATAACTAAAAATATTTGAAAATATAGTTTTTGTAATTCTAGCGTAAAGGTATGACGTAGCAAGCTACAGAGAACAATGCTATGGTTCGATCCCTGTGGAGAGTTAGTAATAACTGTTCTTAACTGTTCTTTGAATTAAATATACGTGTTCTGTTTTTGATGTTAACATGTCCTTGAAAAGTGAAGAATAAAAATCTTAAAGATGTAAGTTAGTCCTTGAAAAATTACTTTTTGCTTTTCAAGCGAACATTTCTAAATACGGAACAAGGGAAAAAAAAGGGGGCGGATATTTTCTATAAAAGAAAATAAATATATATTTTTTTTAATTTAAGGCACCTTTTTTCGTTAAAATACGGAAAAAGTATTGGCGTTTCGATCGCCAGTGCAATTTTCGTATTGTAAGGGAACTTTTTTTTACAGTACACATTTCTTGTAATACCCCATTTTTTGCTGTGCGTTTTTTAGGTTCACAGAAAAAAAGGAATGTTTGCACCTGAAATAATATGTTTAATGCATGATGTTACTTTAAGAAAAAGTATGACGAAAAATGAGTATGCAATGTGAAACGTGGACAAACTAACTTTTGCGATTTATTAGTGATTCAGCATTTTAAATTACGTTTAAACGTTTTATTTATTTTTTTTTTCGTTTTTAGAAGTTTAAAAATCGGTTTATATTTCCGCTAATTTCTTTTAATTTCGGATTTTCAATTAAATATGAATTTTGGATTTTTAAAAAATAATTTGATTTGAACATTTTTAATTTGATTTGAACATTTTTAATTTGATTAAAATAAATACCTTTCTTTCATAATTATTTTAAAACTAAATTTTTTGGTGCTATCATCTGAAATTTAGGAATTTAATCGTTAATTATAAATGAACGTTAATTATCGTTAATTATAAATTAACAATTTGGATTTATTAATTAAATAATAAGTTGTTTTGAAGGAAATATTAAAAGAAATCCTCTCTATGATCTGCGATCACACGTACCCACTTGTTTAAGCTTTTTTTTCGTTCCCTAATTGCTTTCTTATCTGAGACTTCGCCGAAAAATATTCGCAGTTATTTTGTACATTTATGAAGTTCCAGAAGAATTTGTCAGGAATTTCTTTAGATATGCGACAACTCTAAGTCGAAAATGTCAAGATACTTTTGATCTCATATTTCATCTTCTATAGTGCTGGCACCGAGGTTATCAAAAATAAAGAAAGAAATGAAAAACAAAACAAAAAAAACAATAATAATAATAATAATTGCTAACTTTTTTTTATTGAATCTTTAAATTTTTTCAAACATTCTGTATATTTAATTATTGCAAGCAAAAATATATTTCACAGAAAAAAAAAACTGATTATTTAAAATTTCATTATTTGTAGAATACAGTTGATTAACTCCTTATAAAAATACTAATAGTTGCTTAAAAATTAGAGCCGACAGTCTATATACGTACATAAACGTGGAATTAATTAAATTAGTGTTCCAGGTCAAAAAAAGAGTTATGGAAATAAAACGTCTACTCGAAAGAATCAAGATACTTTTGATCTGATATTTTACCTTCTATAGCTCTGGCACTAAGGTAATCAATCAGAAATAAAGAAACTAAAATAATAATAATAATAATAATAATAATAATAATAATAATAATAATAATAATAATAATAATTCTTTTTTATTACTTGACTCTTTAAATTTTCCCTAACAGTCTGAGCTTTGGATTTTTGCAAGCAAGAATATATTTAACAAAAAAAATTAGTTTTGTAAAATGACATTATTTGAAGAATACTGCAAATTAACTCCTGATAAAAATGCTAAAATTTGCTGAAAATTTAGAACCGACATTTTGTATGTATAAAAGTGGGATTAATTAAACTAATGTTCCAGATCATGCAGATATTTAAAGAAAATGCTGAAGGAAACATTTTAAAATTCAAATTAAGAATTATGTATAATATTAAAATAAAGAAATTCCAATATTTATACATTGCAATCTTTGTTTATTATGGTAAAGTATTAGAATCAGAAAATTGTACAATAATTTCTGTGTAACATATTTTTATCAGAATTTTGATTTTCATATATTTATAAATAATTTTTAAACAACGAAAAAGAATTCTTGACTTGAAGTTCTACATAATTTATTTATCAGATAAGAAATAATATATGTTTTGATTTTATGTATACTCTTTCGGTAAATCCTACAGTTTTCTAATATTAAAATACTACTGTGAGTTTTTATTTCTTGTTATGTTATTTCAATTTACCAAAATGACATTTTCTATTTAAAATTTTAATAAATTACCATATATATGATAAAAATATGGCTAAATGAGAATTTTGATTTTTATTTCAAAATGAACAAATAAATAAATAAATAAAAGAAAAAATAAAAATAAATAAATAAATAAAATAAATTAAAAATAAATAAATAAATAAATAAAAATAAAAATATATGAATAAAAAAGAGCTTATTTATTTTATTGGAGAGTTTCGAATTATACTCGCACAAACTTGAGCTAGTTTACTAGTTTGAGATATCTCGCTATTATCTATAGAAAGGAAATACTTGTACTTATTTATACCATTTTTCTACATTTAATTCAGTGCTTAGCTTTTGCTTTTGGTTGCTTTTATTCAGCAATCTTATACTAAGAGAAATAAAATCGCTTTTAGATAAACTTTTTTTACATTCTTGGATTATCATTGTCATATATAAATAAACTTATACGATGTCTTAACCTTTTAATAAAAGCAAACTAAATTCAAATAAGTTGATCATAACATTGTATAAATCCAATAACCTTTCTTAGTTCTTTTATGACCTTATTTTCTCCTTACATTCTCTGTGTTAATTTACGTAACAATAATTTACATTATGTATTTTATAATTAACAGCTTTGTGTATAAACATTAATTGAAATTATTTAATTCAGGAAATGAAAAGATGAAAACTCGCTCATGTTTGCTTATCGAAAAAGATAATGAACACTGATGATGCATATAATTAAAGTAAAATTAATTTCTATAGACATATGAAAATTACTCCTATTCATTGATTAATCAATAATTTTTCTATATTTTTCATTATTTCACCCTTTATTTTCCCTGAAGGCTTCGGCATGTTTTACTACTCGCAAAATTTTATATCTGATTTTCCGCTTGAATAACCTGGGAAATAACCACAAAAATGAAGAACGAATTAATTTCAGGGCATTTTTTTTCTTACACATAGAATCAGGTTGTGAGGTTAAATACCTTTACCGATTCATTAATTATTGCTCATTTAAACATGAGTAAAGTTTCAACACCCTGTAAATATATTTAATGTGTTAGATGAATGAGATTAATTTTATTGTCGTCGAATCTCAAATTACAAATTATGAAAAATTAGTTAGTACTGAGGCTGACATCTTTAGCGGTTTACAAAACCGAATAGGATTTTTGAACGCAAACATAAAATTATATTTTAAAACGTCAGTGTGCTGGAAATTTTAATGGGGAAATTTTTATGATCACTTTTTTACATTTTCAACATTGATAGTTTTTTTTTACTTTTTCCATTTGAAAAAGTGCTGTTTTTAGTACACAGACAGTAACTTTGACCCTTTCAGAACTTCTTAAAAGTTTAAATTCTCATAGACCTTTTTCTTTTTAAGTTAAAAGGATGGTTATAATAACCCCTATAAATAGTTTGAAGTATGAAATTTTCCTATTTTATGGATATGATGATAAGTAAAATTTGAGAAAAATGTACGTTGTTTGTTTTGTTCTGCATGCAGACTTTTCCTTACATTTACAGCCTCTTATTTGCAAACTCATAATTTTATCAGAGAAACTAATTAAAATATTGTATATGAAAGTTTTTGCTTATATTTAATTTTCTCTATTTGCTTATTAATTAAAAAAATTAAAAGCAGTTTTACAAATTATAAATGTTATTTCCTGGATTAAAAAAAAATATGCATTCAGAAAATATAAAGCAATATTTTATAAGTACAAAAACTTTTTTTATTATATTTGACTTAATTTTGATAAATTGTGTTTGTATTTTAATTGTGATTAGAAAGTAAATTTTCATTGCTTCATAAGCAACAATACTTGGTTAGGGAAACGAAATTACAACAAAAAATGATCTTGAGTTCCAAAGTATGGCGAGCTGCCAACCAAACAAAACAGCTGATTCTTAAAATATGGCTATTTATCCGATCGTAAACGTAACCGTATATGATATACAAACTTCAGGGTTTATTCGTACGAAAGTACTAGACTACTGCGCTTTATGGCTTTCATATGTTTCTCTCTTGAAGATACGCTATCGATACGCAAAAAATCACTGTATTCTCTTTTTCTGACTTTGGAGCCTCTATTATTGTCACCATAATGCACCATTAAGCTAAGCAGCTAAAAATATCTGACGAATTGTTAATTGCCTTGTTCGGCATCAGTTCATAGTTTCCGACGCTTTCTCACAATCAGTTTTTTTTTTTTTTTTTTTTTTTTTTTTTGTCCACACATATCTGTACACTGTTAAAAATTTTAAACTTTTCCTGCATCGTCAATCCACCGCTTTTATAGAATATGTCAATTTTGACCAATGAGAATGCTCAACAATACAGTGAAGTAATTGCTTTGTTTATAAACGATGGAGTGACGATGCAGTAAAAGTTTAAAATTTTTAACAGTGTATGGTCAAAATCTCAATCCGTAAAATGTATGTTTCATAATGTACAGTTAAAGAGATAATTAAAGCCAATTTTGCTTGAAAGCCGATGATTTTAATGAGAAGTACAGTAAGCGACATCATTGTTTGTGAGACCCTGTTCTCTTGAACCTTTTTTCATTCTTCAGACGTAAGCGTAAACGACTTATTTGCATAACTAACATATAAAAATCGAATACCCAGCTATAATTTCAAAGTCTCCAGATTGTTGACAACAAGTATTTTCGAATAGTAATATTCCGTGGCAACTGAAGCAACAATGGGGAAGTTCTGAGGTCAAAATAAAGAAACCAGAAACTTTTTGTATCAATAGCGTTTATTCAAGAGATAAACATATGAAAGCCATAGAAAAACTGGTGGTTTCGAAGAAACAAACTCCGAAGTTTGTATATCATTTACGCTGACGTTTACAATCGTATAAATGGCCATCTTTTCAGAATCGGTCATTTTGTTTGGTTGGCATCGCGCCAGATTTTAGAACACAAAATCTTTTTTATCGTAAGCTTATTTCCCTATCAAAGTATTGCTTCGAGATGAATTAATAAAAAATTATTTTCGAATCACATTTCAAAATACATACATAGTTTATTAAATCTGAGACAAGTGTAAATATAAACATATTTTTGCACTTTATCCAAAAATTATTTTATTATAAACTTTATTATATTTATTAACATTTTATCCAAATGCAAATTTCTCTTTTAAAGGAAGTAGAAATTTTGATACTAACCATAAATAAAAAAATTTCCTGTGTTGTCTGTAACATAAAGCAAATGTCACTCAATTCTGTTTTACTTCTTCTTTATAACATGTATC
The DNA here is from genome assembly GCA_964019185.1 of Maratus speculifer. Lineage (NCBI taxonomy): Eukaryota > Metazoa > Arthropoda > Arachnida > Araneae > Salticidae > Maratus > Maratus speculifer. The sequence continues at coordinate 30,274,496 of OZ025299.1, read as the reverse complement.
ATAAAATGAAACTTTTATGAAAAGTTTCAATGATAACACAGGAATGCTTTTATATTTTCTGAATTAACGTTTAAAATAAATAAAATACAAATAAATATATAACAGACTCGGGAAAGTGCTTCTTTTCTTTAAAAACGGTTCCGTTTCAGTACAAGATAGCATAAATAAGTATTTTGTTCTTTCTTAATCGGATGAAAAATTCATATATTTTTAAACCTGAAAAGATTCTCTCCCTCTCTCTTTTTTATCTCATCTCTTCACGTTGCAATTTCTTTTTCAGCAATATGCTAGCCTTTTATAAAAAGAATCCTATATCCGTAAAAGAATATTAACTAAAACAAAAAAAAATCAAAAACATACTTTCGAATAAAGATATCTATTTCATCTCAAGATCTAAAATATAATAGTGTTTCCTATTCTATCTACTTCTACCACTGGGTTGGAAATGCAGGATCCCAAGCCTATTTCATTGTCCCCAAAGAGCAAATATCTTTTATGCTCGCTGCAGTGAATTGTTTTAGAGTATTTTTTGACCTTTGCAGATCGATGGATGAAATAAATAAAAAGAAATGTGTCGCGGATTTGAAGAAGCAGTCTAAAAGCGAAATTGCGTATTTAGTGTTTTAAATGCGATAAAAACGTTTTCTGTTATTATTTTTATTTATTTATGTATTTATTTATTTTTACAGAAAATATTTTAAATATTTATGTTAAAAATAGAGTTTACGTAGGAGTTCTTCTTTATTTTATTTTTCTTTACTCAGCACCGCAAATATATCGTCCTAACATATTCGCGAAATCATTTTTATATGTAAAAAAATGTGAAATTTGCATTTATACTTTAAAGCAACAAAATAAATAAATAATCATTTTTACTTCACCTGAACGCGTTAACTTAATTTCCAATCTCGCCTTCACAAAAGAACGCAATTTACTTATTTTTTTATTTATTTATTATCTGCCTTTTTTTCTTAGGATGAAACGATAATAAATAAAAGAACAATTACCCAAATTTCTGTCTTTACAAAATTTCTATTTCACTACTTCACTCCTTTTTTTGAGACTACACTATCCCTGCAGAAAGTCTTTACTGTTAATGCAGTTTGTCACAGAAAGAATGTAATTTCCTGCCAAAAGGTGTTCATGATGTTAAAAACTGTTTTTAAAAAGAAACTCTTATTTCATGATGATGTTTTTTGTACTTTTAAAAAAATTCAAAATTTCTAACAAAATAAGGCATTTTCAGACGTCTAAAAACGCCGAAATTATAGTTTTCCTATTCCTATTTATGTGAATTTTTTTCTATATTTGTAACAGAACACAATTATTAACAACTCTTATTAGCGTATTGGATACAACTTGTGTTTTTCTAGAAAATAAACACTAACTACGTGGAATTGTAACTTTTTATATAAAACGCTATGTGATGTAGAATCACATATAGTTTTCTTAAATTTTACATTTTTCTAAATTACAGTTAAAGCTAATCTTTAATTAAATATCTAGTTTATCTTAATGTTTTATTTCGATCCCACAATAACTTTCCGTTCAAAAGAAAAGAAAGAAAAACATCTAGCATCTGCTTTATTACTGATAAACGGCTGTCAGATAAAGAGAATTCATTAAGATGCGTATTTCACCCTTGCTGGAAACAAATAAAAAAAGAACAAAGATATGCTTTGCTTGCGGTCAGTAAAATCGCTTTTCTCTCTGCTTAATTGTGATTCTAACTTATTCGTTAGGTAATAATCTTTCCTTGTGCATGCCACATTATTGTGTCTTTCATAAATTCTCCCAAAACAGAGTCCTAACGTACGAATTGGCGAGAATTCTTTTTGGCGTATTTTTTTAGGACTGCCCATTTCTGGTTGCCCTGTATTAAATTCAAAATCATCTTAATTGTTTAAAGCGTAACAGAAAATTTCATGGTTATGATATCATTCACTTTTCATATGCTCCTTTTCGCCAATTCCAAGATGCCAATGTGTGAATTCTGAATGAGAAATTGAATTGCCTCTCTCTCGCTTCATGCACTCAGTCATGTAACAAAGGTCTCTTGAAAAATGGTTACAGGCACCATCCCTAATTATTTCAGTAAGAAATGATTTAATTTTTATAACTCTACCTTAAATAAACAAAGTTCTCAAAAGGCATTTATTTTATTGATCACAGCCTACAACTCTAGCGAATGCATTTTTTTGAAAAGAACCTGGTCGCAATACTTTAAAATACAGATCTCCACTATAGAAACTATGGTGCCTACACCAGGCATTCGCAACTTTTTCAAACATCGAGGGATGGTGCCTGCTGTTATTTGCCTGCTTTTTATTTGCCTGCCAGATTTTTCCGGACTATTTATTTTCCTGAATACAATAAATGTGAACTATTAACGTCAGTCTTCAAGTATTTTCGAACGACTATTTCCTCGTCAGATAAGTCCTGCTTATGTTTGTGAATCATTACATAAGTGCTCCCTTCCTTCGCAGACTGTTGTGTGAAATATGCCTATGCTCCGGTGAATTATTGCCGCCGGATTTTTCTTGCTGGACATTATAGAGTTGGATTATAGTGCCAATTTCTCTTTTACTTGAGCGAGTGATTCTTCTGATCGGGACGTTTCGTGATGATGGGTGCTTCGCTTCCGCTCGTTAAATTTTCCCCTGCCGATGTAGGCCTAAGAATCTACGACTGGCGATTTGTGACTCTTATTTCACCTCCGTTAAATCAACAATGTCACGCTCACTGACATAATGTTTTTATTTCATCTTAGCGGTGTACTTCAGTGACGATTTCATATGCTCTCGACTAAAGTGACACAGAATTTCGTGTTTGACGTTTAAATTCTTCGTCATTCGTCGATAATATGATCTTCACATTGGATTTATTCTTTAAATTTTTGGATGCTGACACTGATGTTTTTCACAAAAATAATTACATGCGCTATACTATTAAAAAAAACCTTAAAACTACAGCATTGATCAATTTTGTGTCTGTAATTTTGTGCGCTATTGAACGTTTATTTTTACGATAATACTGTTACAAGTTTATTTGTAGTAGTTGAAAGTAAAAAAAAAAAAAAATGAGTGAAGAAGACATTCATTGATAAATATTTACAGCATAAATTTCGCAGATGAGAAAGTGTATGCTTTTATATTTAATAGGTTAAATCTCAACTTCTATTTTAATTATATGATATTTTTATTTAAAAAAAAATTATGTTGAGTAATTTTCAACCATTTTTAGTTTATTATGTATTAGTTTTTCTGTGCTCTAATTGAATTTCTTTAAATACGAACAGTTATAAATGATTTTAGATTGTCTTGAAACATTTCACAGCTTTGCAAGTGCTATTTAAAAACTATGATACAAACGATAGCATGATAAAATTATATTTTTCAAATATCTAAGTACTTATTGCTGTGCACTTTTTGCTGAAAGTCGTTTGAGAAATATCAAGACAGTTTATTACTTTTTAAAGAAAGTATTTTTATAATTTCCATTATTAATTAATGACTATATATTTTGTTTATTTTTTTAATACAGTTATTTTTGAAGTGTTATAAAATTGACGTATATTCCGTTTTCTTTTTCATAAATTTTATATTATATTTCCATGTAGATGAAAAAGTTCTAGGTAAGTTAATGGTGCATCTCTTTTTCCTATAAAAAATAAGGCATGATGTTGTCGGGTTGCAACCATTATTTTTTTAATATGAGGTTTATATAAAAGAAACAATACAGAGAAAGATGCATGTGAATACTGGTTATACAATAAGGATGTATGCACCTTCATATATTATTGACAGTGGGCTCATTTTCAGATAAATAAAATTTTATCGTTTGAATCACATGCCATGTGCACATGACATAAATAATAATAATGATGCATGCATAATCGAATTATAAATTCATGTATCAAAAAATATATTATTACAGTTTATCCTACTTTTATTTCGTGATTTTTTTTTCACTTTAAAGGTAAGTTGTGCTTTATGTTGTTTGTACAGTAATTTTATTGGGAGATTGTTTTTTTATTTGTGCAAAGACAAGCCATGTTCTTATTTTCATAATTAAACCTAGCTAACATCTTAATATTCTTAAAGTGTGTGCATTGTTTATATCTGTTCGAGTAGAATTATTTTTACACTCTAGTCTGCAAAAAAAAAAAAAAAAAAAAAAAAAAAAAAAAAAAAGATGAATAAGATACAGTATGATATTGAATAAGATACAGTATGAATCATTATTTTCGTCAATTATATTAGCTAATAAAAACTTCAATTTTAGGAGTGTTAAAAAAAAAAAATAAATAAAAAAAATTTGATAAATTCCTTAATATTTATTATGATATTTCTTATGCATTTCATATAGGATATAAACAGTGCATTAAAACAAAATATCGTCTTAACTAAAGTGACTAATTTCCCCCCTTCTAATTTATTTTAAGACTTTTTATACATATGTCCAGTGTTTGTTTTTTCCTATTTGCACCCCACTGCAAAAATATTTCGTTAGAGAGGGTCCAGTTTTCTAATATTTAAATAAATATTGAGATTTTTTTTTCATGCTTTTTCACTTTTATAAATGTAAAACACAATTTTGATTAGTTTATGGATAGACATGTATTTTAAATTTTTAGCATCTATTTAAAAATATTCTCACATATAGCTGCTTTTATTATATTGCATTGTAGATAGGTCCATTTTTTTAATAGTCAGATACTGTGCTCGTTTGTTTATTTTCGTATTTTTATAATTTAGGATATAAATTGTTTATAATGACTAAAAAAAGGTCACGTAAATTGACACAAGATCCATCTGTTGTGTTTAACTTTAAGTTTAGACCTGATGCAAAACAGGTAATGTCTTTTAAAACTAATATGGATTCTGAAACAATTGGTTTAGATTCTAATTCTTTTGAGATTTCATGTTTGAGTAGTTTAAAGGATTCTATTAACAGATATTCTAAATCTGTTGTTTCGGATGTTCAGAAATTAATTGGTCCTATTTTAAATGAGAATAATCCAGAACTCATGGTAAAATTTAATTCCTATCAAAAAGAAATTGAATTAAAGTTTAATATTTTAAGTGATTTGATGAATAGTGTTCATTCTGAGTGGACTGTTTTACAAAAAAATAACAACCAGTTACATAGGTTAAATGAGCTGTTGTTCGAAAAAGTAAGAACACTGAACTCGTCCAAACAGTCTAAGCATAATGAGATGGCTATTCAATGCGACATTGATGAATCTAAATTGGATGAACCCCTTAATGTTATTAAAGATAAGGAATGTAATTCTAATGGGAAAGATTTGGCCAAATTTTTAGACAAAGATGAATCTGAAACACACATAAATTCTGGTACAAATAACTCTGAATTATCAAAAGACAAAAATACTGATCTTATTTCAATACCGGATTACATCCTAAATTTATGTGAGCACAAAAATCAAGTTAGAGATCTATCTGACTGCACAAAAATAATTCTGTTGGGTCTTGATGACAATATAGGTATACCAGATATTATGATAGCTATAAATGAAAAGATTGGCAGTACCATTCCTTCCATTAACTTTGAAAGAAAGCATAAATTAAGACAGGGATTAAAATATAACTGGACAATTAGTGTTACATCATGGATAGCTGACCTCTTAATTCAACATGGAAAATTAAATATTAATTCTGTTGACTACACTGTCAGGCCATTTATTAACATAAAACGTTGCTTTCATTGCCAACAAATTGGCCACCAGGCAAAATTTTGTGCATATGATTTGGCATGTGCTAATTGTGGTGAATCACACACTTCAGATAATTGTAAAAATGCTTCAAGATGCATTAACTGCATCGCACATAACCGTGCTTACAACAAGTTTTTCAACATAAATCACCCTGCTTTTTCCACTTGCTGTAATACATTTAAATTTTATTTCAAGCAAAAACAAGCTTTTAATCACTCTAAAATATAACGTAAATATTCAACACTTCTTCAGGTATGCTATTTCATGTATATTTAGTTATTTATATATTTTGTTGGTTACCTTCAGGTGATACTTGGATTTCTCCGCTCTTTTACACAGTCTTTTTTTTTACATCGTTAACCTTTTTATTCATAACACAAACATAAAGCATTAATAATTATTTTTTTTTCATACACTATTCTTTCGTAGATATATATTTTTCATATGGTGTACACATTTTAATACATTGTTATTTAAAGATTACTTTCAATCATTTCATGATTTACATTTTTCGGGCATTGTTCATATCTCTGATTCTCTTTCATTCAACTGTTTCGTGAGCTCAGGAATAGATGAATGATTCAAAATTTCACATTTTTGATTTATTGATAGTTTTCTTCTGGTGGTTAAGCCCTAATTATCAGTAAGACTTCTGCGGTGAATCTTAAATGTTTGTTTACACAATTTATTTTTCTTTATTTGTATCTTTCGCGATAGATAAAAAAATTGCACATCTATTTTGTCTTAATTCGATGTAGCTACTCTATTTTTAGTAGGTCTGTGTAATTATCAATTGCACTTTTCTTTACACACAGTGTTAGTGCGAATGTTCACTAGTGTATCAATATTACAGTGGTGAAAGTTTTACAAAGTTCTTTTTCTTTTGATATACTTGTGGATATTTGCAACGGACTCACTTTTCATACAACTTCTCTTTGCATGCAGCAATTACAATGTTTTTATACAAAGTTTTTTTACAATGGCAGTTTACAAAGGTATATATATTTTGCTGCTTGCTTTGCAGAGGAAGTTATTCACATACATATACATTTACATATGCAATTGTTTAATTATCGGTCCTCTATCAAGTTTTTTTAGAACATATTGATTATTATCTTTAATACATAAGTCATTTCTTTACATCTTTTTGTTTTGGTTATGGATGATTTAATCCAGTAATTTTTACCTTCCCATTTGCACTATTCCATGTTTTCCCGTTTACACGCGTGAATTTCATTACTCTTTAGGCGTAATTTAGATAGATAGAGACACTTTTTTTTGCATAACATTTGTTCGTAATTAAATATCATTTATATTCGCTTCTCCACATTTCTTTATTTTCATTTGGGTATACATGATATACAGTAGTACTTTACACTATATTTACGACCATTAAAAATTAGTTTTCAGTCAATGAATACTTACACATGTAGCGGAGCTTACTCCTTTTTATTAAAAATTCTAGCAAGATGTAAAATTTTATATATAGACTAAAATTCACACACTTATTCACTTTAAATTCAATACTCATCCTTATATAATTTGTACACAGTACTTCCACATAAAAAAATACACTTTAGTTATTTTGCAGATAACGATGAGTGGTATACCACAGTCAAGGTGATATTTGAAATTGCATACATGTCAATGTTTTCACACTTCTCATTCAAAGGATATGAAGTGAAGATAAATTGTAATTTTTATAGGCAAAGATGCTGTCATATGTTTGCTTTAGTGGTTAATGCATGTCTTTTATTGGTCTTTATACAAGTCGTATCTTAAATTGAAGTTACTTTACAGGTCTCCAGATTACCTTTCCACACATCTTTCCCACAGTTCTAAACTTTTTATACTTTTGCATGAAAGTTCAGTGTCTCCCACTTACCAGTAATTATTCTTGAATAAAAGTATTTTTGGGAAGATACCGAATTCTTTACGAGGATTTCTTTTCTCATGTTACACTAAAATACCGTTTTAGATGTCAATATAATGCAACGTTGATTTTAAATTTCAGATTTAACTTAATAAAAAAATTCATTAGTTTGGGTATTAAAAAAAAGACAAAAATTAGAAGATATACATTTAGGAACGTTATTATCACATGGAAGTAAATGGTCAACGACAGTGTTTCAAAAAATTTATCCATATGTTGGTTGTCTAGCACTGCTTGAACTCTCATTTCAAATATAAGTTGGTAGTAAAACTTATTTTGTAAATTAAAAAAAAAAATGGTGGAAATTTCAAGTATTTCCTATTATTCATTATTATGGACATTTTTAATCCTTCTATTTACATTATGTTTTTGTTTATTTGTATATTATGTTTTGTGTTTAATTGCATTATATTACTCGAGTACTTTGCTATTATTATTGTATTGATCAATACACATAATTAATGTTTCTTATTATAAACAATTTGGATTTTTTTGCCAATTGGTTAATGACCTGTGGACTTAGAAATGATATTTGTTTTATTAGTATGTGCACATTTTTTATACAGGTCCTTGTCTAAATAAGACAAATTGAAAAGTGATCACAAATTTTATTGATGAAGCTGCAGCTGTTTCTAAGTAGAAACAATATATGATGTCATTTGTATGACTAAATTTATGGTACCAATATATTTATATCATGATATATATATACTTTTATTTGGGATGGTTGCCTACTCAGAGAGAAGTTCAATTACTGTTTACTTTATTTAGTAAATGTTTAGTTTGTTTTCATGAACATTTTACACATTGTTACTTGTAAGAGCATATGAAAATTGATTTCTCTTCCTGCATGTACCTTTATAGATTTTTTTTTCGCCTGTGAAAGGGGTGATATATGTGATGTAGAATCACATATAGTTTTCTTAAATTTTACATTTTTCTAAATTACAGTTAAAGCTAATCTTTAATTAAATATCTAGTTTATCTTAATGTTTTATTTCGATCCCACAATAACTTTCCGTTCAAAAGAAAAGAAAGAAAAACATCTAGCATCTGCTTTATTACTGATAAACGGCTGTCAGATAAAGAGAATTCATTAAGATGCGTATTTCACCCTTGCTGGAAACAAATAAAAAAAGAACAAAGATATGCTTTGCTTGCGGTCAGTAAAATCGCTTTTCTCTCTGCTTAATTGTGATTCTAACTTATTCGTTAGGTAATAATCTTTCCTTGTGCATGCCACATTATTGTGTCTTTCATAAATTCTCCCAAAACAGAGTCCTAACGTACGAATTGGCGAGAATTCTTTTTGGCGTATTTTTTTAGGACTGCCCATTTCTGGTTGCCCTGTATTAAATTCAAAATCATCTTAATTGTTTAAAGCGTAACAGAAAATTTCATGGTTATGATATCATTCACTTTTCATATGCTCCTTTTCGCCAATTCCAAGATGCCAATGTGTGAATTCTGAATGAGAAATTGAATTGCCTCTCTCTCGCTTCATGCACTCAGTCATGTAACAAAGGTCTCTTGAAAAATGGTTACAGGCACCATCCCTAATTATTTCAGTAAGAAATGATTTAATTTTTATAACTCTACCTTAAATAAACAAAGTTCTCAAAAGGCATTTATTTTATTGATCACAGCCTACAACTCTAGCGAATGCATTTTTTTGAAAAGAACCTGGTCGCAATACTTTAAAATACAGATCTCCACTACACGCTATGGTATGTGGCACCAAAAAATTACTTATTTCTCTGTTGACGATTGCAACGAGAAGTTTGTGACATTAAAAATAATAGCAGTTTTCATCAATTGGTTAACATTTAGAAAACTAATGAAGATATCGATTTGAAATTTTCAGTTAATATATAAGATTTATTTATTTATTTATTTCAACATCCGGATATCCGTTTTCTTTCGCCCGTCGATAATTTGTCTTAATTTTTGCAAAAAATTGATGCGACAGTACGAAAATTCATAGTAAGGACAAGCATTTATTTTCACACATTTGACAATAATAAAAGGAATATGAATACATGGCTGCCAACTTCTACGCCTATTTAAAATCAAATAAACATATTAGAAACAGAAATTTTACCAAATAATTAACCATATGTACTGAAATACACAACAATGAAGGCATACATTCTACTAAAAAAATTGTGGTTTCAATGCTGTTTATGCGATTTAATCAGGCGTAGTAGTTGGCAGCTCTGTGAATATGAGTAAGTACAGAAAGCGGGTAAACATGACGTCACTTAAAAAATTAAAAATAAATGAATATGACGTTATACTGAAAATGTAACGAACATTTTCGAATATTTTGACATATATATTAGGAAGAGTATAATAAAATATAAAGAGCAGATGAATATGACGTCGTTTTTGAAAAAAAACGATTTTTTAAATTATTTGTGAATAATAAAAGAAGCATGAATGTAAGTAAGTACAGAAAACAGGTAAATATGATGCAATATCGAAAACGAATATTGGATTAATGGCTTTTACAAGACAAAAAAATATTATGAATAACTTTACAGTTGTAAAACAAGAATTTTCATTCCCTTTTTTTTAATCTAAGAATCAAGAACATATTTAACCCTTTGAGCTCTGGGGTGTAAATTTCTTCAAAATTCCAAATGTCACATTGGCACCAGTATTTTGCCAAAAAAAAAAAAAAAAAAAAAATCGTTAACCATAAACACGAAAAAAAAAAATGCATTAAACTTTTTAAAAATAAATTTGGTCGAATTTTCTGGTGCTATTGTGACATTTCGGAATTAAAATTATCTGGTAGAAAATTCTACCAGCAGAGCTCAAGGGGTTAAGGGCATGTTATCTATATAAGAAAAGAAATGCTTGCATACTTGTAGAAGATTACTTATAGATTAGCATACTTGCACAAGATTAATATACTTCGGGGATAAAACAATATGATGATATGTATTAGTACGCACGGACTTTAATTCTTAAACTGATTTTTACAAAAATTTTTGAAATCAAGAGCAATAACCCAGTCATTTTAGCAAAAATAGGGGAAAAAATTAGAACAAAGCTGGATTTTTGCATAGGTGCTAGTTAGGTTATGTACTTAAACATACTAAAAGTCCCCATCAATCCGATGTGAGCTTTCGCCACCAGCGGGCGCTAAAGAGCTTGAAAATCAGTTTTTTTGTGACTATCTCATGAACAATGGCATTTAGAGAAAAAAGGTGAATTACAAAGTTGTAGATAATTTAATTTTCTATAAAAAGTGTCATTAATATTTGTTTGTCACATTAACCCTTCCCAGTCAAAAATACGTGACCATATTTGAAAGTAAAATTATAAAAATTCAAAAAATCTGCTGCAATTTTAAAAACAATTTTGTAAACAGATCTATAATTGACTACTAGCATTGGGCGGAGCTCGCAATGTTTCCCACAAGTGTTACAGAATTTGATTGGTTTTTGGTGAACACTTGTGGGATAAATGGAGAAGCTGATTAGCTATAATCCATCACGACGCTCTTTGACGTCAGAAATGCTTGTGGTCCATTCTCACCTTTGAATGGGGAAAGTGAATATATAATAAACATTTATGCTTATTTCCACACCACAGGTAAAACACTTAGTGCTTTTTTTTTTTTTGTTTCCCCCGTAGGCATATTCCACTTATAGTCACTGGCTTAATCCAATTTAAGTCGTTTAACTGCTTTAGTAGTTCTTTGCACAGCTTCAATTTCTACACTCGATTCAGATTCGTAATTATCTGTATTTATTTCTTTCGTTGCTGTACTGCTTTCAGTATTTTTTGTTTGCCTTTCGATATCATCACTGAATACAGAAGTAGCGCTTCCCTCCTCCCTTGCAGTGGGCAGGATACTGTCAATATTTTCCTCGTCTTCAAATTCAATTTTACTTGCATTATGAAATGAAACTCCGCAGCAATTTATGAAATATCAGAACATTTCAATCCAATTTTTCGGCATCCACATGCTTTTCCACATCCTTTGGAGCAAGTATAAAAAATAGATTCAATGATATCTTTTGGTGCGGGCGGTAAAGTAGCAAGAATTGAAAACAAATTAGGTGCATTTTGCCAGCCCCAGTTTTCAGGAAGTAGTTTATTGTTCAATCAGTATTGTACTTGATGATAAATACGTAAACTGTACAATCTAGCTGCATCTTCGGCAGGCGGTAACAATAAAAGGCTTTTTTTTTTTTTTTTTTTTTTTTTTTTTTTTTTTTTTTTACCAACAGCAATTCTTTTCTTGAAACATACATACGGTACTTTTTCAGAGAAATTTCTGCTTTACTACTGTATAAAGCAAGAAAAATAGTTTTTCCAGCCTCGGAAACTTCAAATTAAGATACTTGATCATTTTTAAAAATGCTGGCAGCTTGTATGTTATGATCTTCTTCCTTCTTCAAAAATTTTGCTAACGACATTTTACCTTTCCCAAACATTGCTGATGTCGAGTCACAACCTGAAAAAGCGTGAAGGAACAATATATGATCTTTCAGAACAGCATCATTGTTAAAACTGTGCGATGAATACAGGGTGGTAACAATTCGTCCTCTTCCAGACTTAATAAAAAATATCTCTATCTCTGGAGTTGCTAAAACTGTCAACAATACGAGCAAGTCAACATCATCGACAACAACAGCAATAAGTGCACCAGACTTTGCTACTTCAATAACTGTGTTAACAATTAGTGTGTCTGCATCATCTTCTGCTTGTTTCGCTTCCAAACCATTCTCCATAAATTTCTTCATAAGCATAGATATGAGACGTGTCTTATTTTAATGATTAGATTAAAAAAATTCTTTTCCGCGATACTTTAGAGTTTTCTTTTTTTCCTTCTGTAAAAAATCTTCGTCTAATGTATCAGAAATAACAAAAACTTTTCCTTAAATTCAAACAACGGATTGTCATTTTTCAATTTTTCCTTCAATGGATGATTAATTTGTGCGGATGTTGATCGTTTTTCGGCAATAGATTTATTGTATGATTTAATAGAATTCTTTCGTGAATAATTTTCCTTACTCTTTGAATGAACTGTAAATTCGTTATTGTTTTTAGCCATTTCATCCACTTATGGTCATCTCTTTCCGAACTTGCTGTCACAAGCGACTTCAGACCCTTTTTTTCTGTTTTTACAAAATCTTTCGAAACCCAGTCCTCATCTCATGCAAGATAAACTATTTTGTCAATCTTCACTTTTCGCTCAGAATCATAAATTAAGGAAGAGTCATTTTAAATTGTCATAAATAATTTAAAACTCTCTACAACATGCGTTGAAAATAAAATTATTCCCTTCCTAAAATCTTAAAAAAGAATAAATACTTCGTTCAATAAATTAGGGTCATTTCATACTAGCGAAATGAGCACCAAATAAAAATAAAATATTGAAAAGCACTTGCACGTGGTACATTTCGACAAATGCAAAGAGAGATAGGGTATTGGGCAATGACTATTCGTCACCTGAGAATAATAAAGTTCTATCTGTGTTTTTGAAAATATTGACTTATCTATATAGAAAGACTCTATTTGTATCTATGAAGGCATTTTTGCATCAAAATGATGTTATATATAATTTACATATAATATTACAATTATATTGCGACATTATTTTAATCCATAAATGCCTTCATAGATACAAATATTCTATATCGATATTCGTTCATTCGAACATTTCTATATCGATAAGTCGATTTTTTCAAAAACACAGATAGAACCCTATTATTCTCAGGTGACGTATTGCACAAGCGCGCAAAAACGCCATACAAACAATGGGGGAGAGATGAGGGGGGGAATCAAAAGTTGTTTAGTATTTGTTCTGCCTCTTCGCCGCGTTATGATTGTGCTTGCACATTCTTTTTCAATAATGTTTATTTTATCTTAATTTTTGACAGGGAAGGGTTGGTGTGACAAAAAAATGTTAATGACACTTTTTGTAGGAAATTCAATTATCTACATTTCTGTAATTGAATTTTTTTGTCTAGATGCCATTGTTCGTGAGATATTCACAGAAAACCGATTTTCAAGCTCTTTAGCGCCCCCTGGAGGTGGAAGCTCTCATCGGATCGATGGGGACTTTTAGTATGTTAAACTACATACCCTAACTAGCACCTGTGCAAAAATCCAGCTTTGTTCTAATTTTTTCCGCTATTTGTAAAAAAAGGTGCTAAAATGACTGGACTACAACGCTATGCGACGATATTTCTGATATTGTTTTTTTAAGATGAGTAAAATGGCAGATTTTTTTTTATCATTTTTTTTTTGTTTTAGGTAGAAAATGTTTCACTTCCACAAAAAATAATACGATTTAATAGATTTAGCCGTTTTATTTAGAGTTCGACAAAAATGTAATCAATCAACCAACTTATGAAGGAACCAACCATGAAGGTCAACCAATTATAAATAAGAACTCTTTTTGATAAAAACATGTCTGATAACTTAGTAAGTTTCTCGAAATGTATAGCTTCTGTGCCAGCAGTGGACCTTGGCTTATTATTGATTCTGACGAGAAAAAGTATAAATATGTACATCGAATTTGAATCACCTAAAAACATCAATGCAAATCTATTTATTATAGAAATGAAAACCCATATTTACTCTAGTAGTCGATTCTCTTCACTCTATTGTAAGAAGAAATAATAATCCATGTGTGCCTCTCTTCAAATTAGGAAAAAACAATTTTTATCATTATTACGGCATTTATTTAACTTTTCTTGTGTGTTCGTTTGGCTCAATTCTAGCAATTAAGTTTCAACACATTACTTTTATTCTAAAAATGACTTACTTTTTTAGAGTGTGACACATTTTCGGTGACAATGCAATATTCTGTTAAATAAAAAAATAAAAATAAATAAAAAATCCATATCAAGCTCTAAGGAACAAAAACATTTGTGAAATAAGGGTAGGTTTCAGAGATTGCTTCAGAACCAAACTGATGTTCTTAAACTGTTTGGTAAATGTGCATTCCTTCAGTTCTACGCAGGATTGTGAAAGTATGCAAGTTCAAAACATATGAGGATGTTCTTCTATATATTCCTATACAGAAAATTGTATTAAATATTTATATTAATTTTTATCTTTGAAATATCAAACAGATATAAGTCATTCTTAGCTTGATTTATTTAAATGCTATTTTTTTAATCATTTGCAATAGAACGTTTTTCCCTTTTTAGTACATGATAATAAAATCCTATGATTATTTATTTAAAGATTGTTTAATAAAATATTTAGAGCGTAATAATATATTAACATATTTTAATATAAAATTAAATATCCTGTTTACAAAACAACATTTTGAATGAATAAACACCCCTTAAAACGACGATAAATATTTTCTAAAAAATCTGTTTTCAAGAAATCCTAAAAACAGCTTGTTCTCTAACTGAAGAAAAAGACATTCCTAAAAGTTTACAGACAGTTTAAGTTAAGTTCTTTTTAAGCCAATCACAATTCTTTGAGTCTTTTTTTAGAAATGCGTTGTGAATTGGATTTTAAACTTAAAAAATCACTAGATCATTACTGGTACATGGCACTCTACAAGAGTATTTACTATTTTATATAAAGGAACAATTTTTCGTCATTATTTGAATACTACAACATTATTTTTGAGAATAATATCCTTAAATATCTAAATGTCCGTCAACGTTACAACTAGCAAACGTCATTAAAATAAGTTATTACGGGTACATGGCTCACGACAAATTTTTTTACCTTATATAACAGAATGATTTTTCGTTATTATTTGAATGCTAGAACATGGATATTTTGGGAATAATATCCTTAAATATTAGAAATGTCCGTTAGCGTTACAACTATCAGCGAGTCGTTAATGTAAGTTAACAAAACATCTACGACTGACCCTAATGGTGCTTTGCCACTAAAAATGGATTTTCGATTATAGATGGATTATCTAAACGCGATTTCAGAAATTTAAAGGATATGACATGCGATATTTTAGGTGGCTGAAAAACCTCTTCAGATATTTATCGAATTTTTTTAATGTATTGCTTTCGATTTTTCTATAAAAAGAGCAAAAGGTTGTATTTTCAACAAAGGGGAGAAACATTTTATGGATGCGAAGCGCGTCCTAACATTACGTGCTATTCAAAAGAATAAAAATATTTTAGGGTTTAATGTTGTAAGAAATTCCATTTTTATAAGCTTTATGTTTTTTGTTTGTTTGTTTTTGGAAAAGCGTATTCTGTTTTTTTTTTTTTTTTTTTTTATGCAATTGTTTTGAAACTCATACAATATTTCAACTGAATACTTTGAAAATGAAATTTGAATACAGGATGACATAAAAAAAACTGCATAAAAATACAAAAAAAAAAAAAAAAAAAAAAAACCGAGGATGTGCGAATGCAGTTTTTTAATTATTCTATAAATAAATTATCAGGACTCATAAAAAGTTATCAAGCAATTTTTTTTTAATTTTACAACTGAGAACATGGACGAGTTTATGTGTGCACCTGGGTTGGTGATCTTGCGTAGTAGTGGCCCAAACGTTATCACTGTTTCTAAGCAGCAATATTTGCTTTAATTAAGGCTGTTCTCAACTGCTCTGCTCAACAAGCGTAAAACGTGTTGACATATTTACAAATTCAGTTTTTTAACGGAAAAATATAAAACTGGAAAGCCTGACTATTGAACAATTTGGAATCCAACTGTGTTTTTCTTTTTTGACAAATAGTGATAGCTGTGGAGTCATAAGTCATTTTGATCATGTTACAAACACGTTTTTAACCCTTCTTTGAGTGTTTATTTCTTTAGCGTGAAAATTCGGGTAAAAACGCCCACTTTAACACTGTTTTCTGAAAGATGTATTGCGTTTGCTGAAACGGAAAAATCAGTTCGATTACATAGTTTCTGAACGATACCAAGTGCTAGTTGCATGCATTTCTGAACAAAAATAAGTTAAAATTTATATCATAAAGTTGCCCTTTTGGATTTGAGAACATCCTTGATGTAAGCAATTCTAAAATCAATTAAGGAGAAGATTTCGATTTGAAGATGGCTTTAGCATTTGTTCCACTGATACGCGGGTCCTCAATCCTTATAAGCATCACGATCATTGTCCTTGGTGTACACAATACGCCGAAATCTTAACTTTGCTTAAAAGTATCTGAACTCAGCTCCAATTCATCTTTTTTTATATATAAATATTTAAGCATCAGTCTAAACACTTCGCAATTCAACAATAGTACGCACCGAAATTGTAAGGAAAATAATTCAGTTGAAAACAAGCTACTTTTTGTTCGTTTAAGAAATATTGGAATAAATTATAAAGGAAATGTTAATGGAATTAAAGTTCCTAATACGAAATTCTGGCCTATTGCAGAATCAACTCAAATCACATACTGAAATGACGAAGCCATGAAAAAAATATTTCAATATTTAATGGAATACATGAGTAGAGTGTTGAATGCGCATACAATTTTAAATTAATTTGTACTCTACTGAGTCCGTATAACATCAAATATCATCCATATTTTATATGATTAATAAATTTTAGTTAAAGGCATACATACATCCATTCAAGTTATTTGTTTACACATTGCTAACATAAAAGCATTTGTATTTTTTCAATTAATTGTATTATTTCGAGGATGGTATTGACAAGAAGATAAGCGAAATCGGGTAGAAAAGCAAAATATGTGTGCTCCTGCATATGTTTTCGCTTAAAATAATGACATGAATACCAAGTCCGTTTTCTAACAGATTAAGAATTCATGTGGCATAAACATATTGAGTGACTGGAAGATTTTAATTAGTTTCTGTGTATTATGGATTGCTTTGAAAACTCAAACATTTTTCAAAGATTCAAAATGAAAGTATGAAGATTCGCAGTTTTGTTGTCCAGTGAAATGCTTCTTTTCAGGTTGCTTTTGCCATATATTCGAGACTGGTAAATAGTGTTTTAAAATGTTTCTCGCAAGACTGTCAAAAGTCATAAAAAGTAAAGATATAGCGGTCGAGGTGGTTGACCTGTAGGAGTCTAATATTGACTTTATGGAAATGACCATCTTTTTTATGGATTATAAATATACAGGTTTATCTTTGGATCTGTAAAGGGCAAAAAAAAAAAAAAGCATAAAATGTTTCAAATTTTCTAACTTCCGATTTTAAGCTTAAAAAAATATAAAAAAGACAAGTTCTAAAATTCATAATTTATATGGCTTCATAAAATAATACAACAGTTAAGAAAGGCTGAGTCTTTATATTTTTAAAAAGGGGTTCCATTTCTTTGGATTAAAAATTTCGATACCTTTTTGCTATTTTACATCTATTAAATATGTAGATTATTGCACTAAAGCGGTTTTTGATATTCCAATTCATCATGCTAATTTTTACGTGTTGAAGGTAACGCTGTAAAAGCCAAAAATGGCTTTGTATGCGCTTCACTTTGTTCGAAGTTTATCGAGCCTTGAAATCATGTCGAAAACATATTGTAAAAATTCACAAAATCATGTTTTTTAAACTGCGTGATCATTATTTTTAAGAAAATTTTATGGGAAATTAGTCACTTTTTCTGGTTTTTACTCCACTGAAAATTGTCATTTTGATGGAAAAAACTACTTTTTTAAGCTCGCAAATGTTAAAAAATCCGAAAAATTATTTTTTTTCTTCGGATATATATATTACTGATATACGAAAAGATAAATATTTATACGCTATCCAAGTTTTATTCACGAAATGTAGCTATGAAAACTCAGTAACTTTTCTTTATGAAATAATTTCGTATCTAAAGGTAGCTTTTCATATTCTAAAGCAAAATATTTAATTAAAAATATCATTATGAAAAATAATTAATAAAATAATTAATTATACGTAGCATTTTGAAGTGAAAATATAGATATTTTTATAATAATGCAAAACTATTTACTCAATAATATCTATATCGTAAATCATGAATAAAATGCTTTATGTTTCGTAACAACCGTATATAAAATGATGTAAATTTTTATACAAAAATTTTATTTTAAATAATATTGCTCTAATTTGCATAACAATCCATATTTTACTTAACTATTTGTTATGGAATTACATTGATATTTTTATAATAAGAAGTTAAATTTAAACTTATTATTTTTACTGTATAATATTTCATTGGATATTTTTAAATATTTCACGAAAAGTAGAATATATTTTAACATACCTTCAGTTTTTTTAAATGAAATTTAAAAATTACATGTTTCCATCCTTTTTGTTATTTTGTTGCATTACAATAACAAGACATATCATTAGTGACATTTTATAAAACTTTATATAAAATCTCGTTATTTGGTGTAAAATGTAAAGGGAAATTTAACTGTTTTATATTTGTTAAGCGTTGCGTTAAACTAGAAAAATGTTGTTAACAATCATAGAAAACCACCTCAAGCGTATGATATATAATACGATACCCTCGTTTGTTTTATTTGTTAAGTCCTTCCTTTTTGAAGATACTGTAAATTCCTTAAACTACATTTAGCGCTTGCCGCTAATAGGGACGTCTATTTTTTAGTTATAATGATTTAATTATATTTTATTACATACTATGATTAAATCTGTCCCTATGATAATTTTAGTGAATATTTGGATATTGTTATTAGAGTTGAAAATTTGCCTTGGAAACAATTACACCATTCAATTGCTTTTCTTTGTAATATCGCTATATTAAAACAATAAAAACACTATTAAAAAAAGATACAATTTTCTTTGTAGATTTCGACAGAATTTATAATAGAAATCTGATTATAAGTGAAAGCTTAGTCTCGACTAAGTGACTGCCGTTTAGATATAAAATTGAGTATATAAATCATCAATACTTACTTTACACACATTATATAATTGACTATGTTTTTCTGTAGTATAATCTAATTCTAAATAAAAGCGTAGTCTCTGCAATGTGATTAAAGTTTAAATATTAAATTGAGTGTTTAAATCATCAATACTTACTTTACATACATTTCATAAATAAATATGTGTTTTTGTAGTAAAATGTAATTGTACAAGAAAATATAGTCTCGGATAAGGGACTTCTGTTTAAATAATTATAAGGTACATAAATCTTCAATGTTTACTTTACATACATTTTATGAATAAATATGTATTTTTGAAGTAAAATCTAACTACAAGTAAAAGCTTAATCTCGGCAAAGTGACTGCTGTTTAAATATTAGATTGAAATCATAAATCATGAATACTACTTTACACACATTTTATGAATAAATACACGTTTTGTGGTAGAATCTAATTATTAGTGAAAGTTTAGTCTCGGCAAAATGACTACTTTTTAAATATTAAATTGAGTGCTTAAATCCTCAATATTATTTTACCTATTTTATTAATAAATATTTGTTAGTAATAAATATGTAATTATGCGTATTAACAATATACATCAGGTATTATCTTCTATTCCGTTTAATGACGAAGAAATCAAAGAAAAGGTACATTTTAAAACATCTATCAAATAATTTGCAATTCTAGCAATACAACGGAATCCTCGATGCGTAAAATCCGCTTCCGTGTAAATCTAACTGATCTTTTCATGCCGTAGCGTAAAGGCATTCAATTCTAATGATGGCACAATTCTAAGGAAATTAAACAAGTAAAATTACTTCAAGATATCGAAATTGAATCTATCTGATTCGCTTATTTCGTTAATAAATAAGAATACAATTTCCTTTTTATTGAAGAAAACAATACTCTTTTTTAAAAAGTTCTTATTTTTCATCCGTTCATATATTAAATTGAATACATAAATCATTAGTATTAATTTACACACAGTTTATGAATAAGTGTGTGTTTTTGTGGTAAAATCTACTTATAAGTGAAAGTTCTGTTTCGGCAAAACGAATGACGCTCAAATATTAAGTTGAAACCATGAACCATCAATATTACTTTACATATTTTATTAATACATTATGTGTTAATAATAAATAAGTAATTATGCGTATTAACAAGATAAACTAGGCATTATATTCTATCCCGTTTAATGACGACGATATCAAAGAAAAAGTATCTTTTAAAACATCTATCAAACTAATGGCTTCTAGCAATTGAACGGAATCCGCTATGTGTAAAATCCGCTTCCGTGTAGATTTAACTGATCATTTCATGCCGTAGCGTAATTCTAAAGAAATTAAACGAGTAAAATTGCTTCAAGATATTGAAATTGAATCTATCTGATTCGCTTATTTAGTTAATAAGTAACAATAACATTTCCTTTTATTGAAGCAAAAAATACTTTTTTAAAAAGTAATTACTTTTCAACTGTTGAAATATAAAATTAAGTGAATAAATCTTAAATACTACTTTACACACATTTTACGAATAAATATGTGTTTTTGTGGTAAAATCTAATTATAAGTGAAAGCTTATTCTCGGCAAAGTCACTGCGTTTAAATATAAATTTGAAAGCATCAATATTATTTTCCATATTTTATTAATAAACATGCGTTAATCATAAATAAGTAATTATATGTATTAACAAAATAAATCAAGCATTATATTCTATGCCGTTTAATGACGACGAAATCAAAGAAAAAGTATCTTTTAAAACGTCTATCAAACTAATGGGTTCTTGCAATTGAACGGAATTCGCGATGCGTAAAATCCGCTTCCGTGTAGATTTAACTGATCTTTTCATGCCGTAGCGTAAATCTAAGGGAATTAAACAACTAAAACTACTTCCAGATGTCGAAATGGAATCTATTTCATTCGCTTATTAAGTTAATAAATTACAATAAAATTTGTTTTTATAGAAGAAAAAAATTACTTTTCTTTGTAATCTATCTTTTAATATTCTAAATTTGCAAGAGAATAATAATACAGTTTTAAAATTGCCAGTTTATAAATAAGCTTTTTTTCTGGAGTGAAAGCATCAAAAACAAGTCCGAAATTTTATGTCATACGTGGCACATGAGGTGCGTTCGTACTATAATTAACTTTTTAATTATTCGGATTATGGTGCAATAACTTCTGCCTTCTTATAAAAAATGCATGAGCAGAAAATTTTTTAAGATCATATATATTAAATTCAGTATAACGAAAATAATATGTATCCACGTTAAATCTGCCGTAATTACCATGGAAACTTAGAGTCATTACCTATCATTGAATTAATGTTCTATGATGGGACTTAATAAAATGAAGAAAAAAAAATTATTAATATTTTTTTTTAAGTTTTCATTCAATTTTCATATGACACAACAAAATTCTACAATTATCACTTAATTTTAAACTTCAAATCATTCGGTTGTGTAGTTTTTTCACTGTTATATGGGTTAGATGAATGGACCAGACGACGATTATAGCTATTACATATTTATATAACTGCGTACGCACCTAAAATTGAGTCTTCCTTACTGAGAATATTTAAGAATTGTTCTTATGTCCTATATGCTTATCTTTGAGCGTAGAAATCAATAGACGTATCAATAACTATTTAATTTATTTCATCAATTTGATAAATATAGAATGGGCACAGGTTTTCATTCTATGAAATTAAATTACTTGTCTTTTAATATAATAATACTGTATACTGTAAAAAAAAATCTGCAAAGTTACTTAAATGTTGTTTAGGAAACTGGGATTCCTAGGACTTTTTATGTAACTTCAACAGCGAAAATTTATGTAACAGATACAGATTTGCACTGAATTTCAAAAAATCTGTAAGATTACTAAGAATTTTGTAGGAAACTGGGATTCCGAGATTTTTTTTATGTAACTGCAAACCAGGTTACAGATAAAATTTTAGCTAGATAACTATAATTGTAATAGATTTGTTTGTAAAGTTACAGATTTCTGTAGCTTTACAAAAATTGATTTTGGAGTTTTACACATTTTCTTCCACAGTGTACAGATAAAATGTTAGTAAGCATACTGATTTCGGCAACTTTACAGCTGTAGGATTATAGATTTTTTTACAGTGCACATGTTTTCATTCTATGAAATTAAGTTACTTGTCTTTTAATAAAATAAGAAAATTTTTATTTGACTTCTAAACATTTACTTTTCTTAATTAAAGTTGACATTTTAAATTCGTCAGAGTTTCATTGTGTTTATAGACACTTAAATAAAAATTTTATCCAAAAAGTTAGTTTTTGCTTCAAAAACTGTCTAAAAATACATTTAGATTTAAAAGAAAACATCAATTTAGTGAATATAACAGACTCTTATTAGAAAATGTTGTGTAATGCTATTTTATTCACAGCAACGCTGTATTTACTTTGTATGTCCTTCTAAAAAAATTTCTGTTATTCCAGGAATAATTATAGTAAAGTAAATTAGGCTAAACATAACCGTATGTTATAAAAGTATATTAAAATGTGACTATGTTGCGAGGCTTGACCCAATCAATGTGGATAGGTTTGACCAGATTTTAAAGCTTTTTAATTAAGTGTTTTTCGAATATTTTTATTAAACACTATGCATAACGAAAGATTAGCGTTTATATTTCTGATCGGGCAGATTGTGATTCATTGGTGTCGGGCTCTAAAAAAGAAGCCCAAATCAGCTCTAGTAAGAACCCGGTTTTCAATTTAGTACAGAAGAAGGCTCACAATAAGAATAATATTAAATATTACGTATATTGAAATTTATTGCCATAACTATTTTAATGGAAGATTTTTCAGACTCTTAGTATCTACATATGTATGTGTATGTATTTATAACTTCGCATGAAACATGTGGGTCATTCCACGTCAAATGAGCAAAAATGTAAAAAAAGCCGTGGCAGCATAGAATCCGATTTTAATAAAATTTGAGGTACGTGTTCATTTCATATTCAAATGTATGTGTGCACAATATTTTCACGAAAAATTAATTATTTTATCAATTTTGGACATTTAAAAAACTTGTGATATAGAATGGCTTGCGGATAATCGTCGAAAGTTGCAAGTTTCAAGTTCTATATTTTGAAAACTATTTAACAAAAATGAAGTTTTTTTTATGATATTGAAATCTCTGGATATCAATCTTTATATTTATTGAGTAACAATAATTTGGTAATATCATAATTAATCAAAAATTGGTTGTAAATATTGAAATTTTGTAATTTTTAAAAATTTTTGAAATGTTATAAAAATCAAAGGACTTAAAAAACATCTCTGAAATTGATGCAAGATGTAGTACTATGTATGAAGATCGAATTCTAAAAGTTTCAAAGTTGCTATTTATTTCCTTCATCTTCAAGAAAACTTAGAAACTTTTAAAAAAATGACAAAATCATAATTATTCCTCTTATGTTACCACAAAAAACAATTAAAGGACAACTCCTACATCAACAATATTACACGTACATAAAAATTAATAAGTCCATGACACACTAAAAAAGTTTCAATACTGCCTTTTTAATTTCTAACATAACAAAAATGGGTTCAAAAAACTAATATTTGAGACATTCTAAAGACAATCTTTCTTTGAAAACACGCGCTTTTTTGGAAATTTCTTGCTAAAAATAGACGTATGCTGCCATCTATGTTTGTTAATTGAATTTAAGATTAAAATACAGTTATTTTAAGAAAAAAATAGTTTTTCTTCTGTACAAATTTAAAATATTCTTGAGGCAAAAATAAACTGAAAGCAAGAATAAAACTCCGTATACTTAAAATATACACTTTTATCTGTAATATCAAAGAGTTTAAAACTTTTAAAAGCTTTTATTCGTCTCCAAAAAAATGAACAAAATGTTGACTTTTTAATCAGCAGTTTTCACTATTTATTTTTTTTTTCTCATAAAGGAATGAAAAAGGCATGATTTAAATTATAGATGTATTAAATATATTCAATTAGCTATAATGGCAAAAAAAATTGAATTTGGAATAAGTGTCCTCCATTTTAAAACATATAATTGAAATATTTTATTTTTTCCACGATTTTTTTTTTATTATTTATTTATTTTTAAATTATAAAATAAAAATACAATTACTAAATTATGCTAATCTGTTACTTATAGTTCATTCTTAAGTGTAAATAATTTTTATTACAATCTTTCGATTCCTACGGCAAATAATCAAACTTGAAATTTCAAGCATGTACACAAGACCTCGATTTCGTCTCAACTTTAATGTAATTTTTTATACTGAAATAAACTAGTCTGAACTCTACTACTTTGCGTTTCCTCGTAAATGATTGTGATCTAATTATATGATGATTTTCAATAAAATCTGTGACATGTCAGCCACACCTGATTTGCTCATTTGGTATGGAATGACCCATGTACTGGTTGAAAAAATGTGCAAAAGACAAACTAAAACTAAAATTTTTCATTAAAAAAATGTTTCAAAAAAATGTGTAATTATATTAATCCTATTTACAAAATTTTAATAATGTAAGCAGATAAATAAGCTGAAATTACGTTTTAAAATTTCTAAAAGTTTTTGCCTCGGATCTTTTTAATATTAAAAAATCCAAGCTTAACTCTAAAAAACTAATATTTATTTTAATACTCACATCAATTAAATTTTATCGCTTGAAACTTTATTTTTTTTTATTTAGAGCTAGAATTAAAATAAGATATTCGATTATTTGAAATATGTTGCTTTCCCATACATGACAACTTAGATTTTACAGTCGAAACAAAATATTTCAAAAAAGCTTATGTTTTACGTCATCCAAGTAAAATATATTAAAACGAAAGGAACGGTCGATATCATTTCCGTCTCTTTAATTTTCTTGTCAAAAATTGAATGCGTAATAGTTTATGAAAAAAGAAATCTTTCGAACTCACTTCTGGCTGAATAACTTTTGAATTATGCTTTTCTAGGAATTTTAAGGGAATTATTTTACATGCATGTTATTTTTCTTGTCATCAATGTTCCAAATGATTTTACAATAAATGTAAAGTATAGACTGTAGTTTTTTAATGTTTTTTAATGAAGGTATACTTAAAATTTAAGTATAACTATAAAATAATTCCTCTAGGGAAAGAAACAGGGGTAAGAAAGAATGTGTTTCTTTCAGTTCGTCCGTCTGTTCGTCTGTCCTAATATAACAGAGCAAAAATTAACCAACCGAATCATTTGAAATTTAAAATATAAAATTTTTGCATAATTTTGTCGAGGTATTTAAAATTTTATGAAAATCAGATTTGTAGTTTGATTACAGGGACAATCAAAATATTTTGTTACTTTACGGTCAATGAGTAAAAAATGTTGTAATCAATGTTCCAAATGATTGCACAATAAATGTAATGTGTAGACTGTAGATTTCATGTTCTTTAATGTAGTTATACATAAAATTTATGTATAATTATAAAATAATTCCTGTAGGGAAAGAAACTGTGTTTCATCTCCTAATCCTCTACAAAGATTAGGTATGTTCGTATTTCTATAAATGCGTTGCACCAATAGTCGTCATTTCTTCCGTCTGTTCGTCTATCCGCATATAACAGAGCCAAAATTACCCAACCGAATCATTTCAGATTAAAAATATATAAGGTACCCTGGGGTAATAACGCCACGTTAAGGTTCTACCAATTTTCACGGCTTAGTTTTAGATTGTATTTTTCAAACAAATATAGGATCTGATACAGCAACTCATTGACTATCTATATAAAATAAAATAATTCAACAGATATGTATTCTTAAAATGTAATGGCGTTTTTTCTTGACCAATGCTATTTGGCGTTATTACCCACCTATATGGGTAATAACGCCATGCAAACAAAACTATGAAATAAGGTGGAATAATTGCATGTAGATTGCCCAATTCTAAAAATACAAACTCTACAAACTTAGAAATCGACAAATTGCATTCTAAGCTATTGAAAATGTTCATTTTTTTGTGAAAGTGTAACAAAAATAAAGGTGTGGCGTGGGGGGGGGGGGGGGGGGAAGATGAGGCAAAAGAATATCAGACTGTGAGCTTCTTTTTGCTTAAAAAGGACCGCTTAAATAGAATTATTAGAAACATTGCACAGTTTTAACTGTGTTTATTTGAATCAGTATTTAGGATGTAGCTAGGTCACTGTAGGGAATCAACCGGGGTATTAATGCCAAGAATTGGCGTAATTACCCCGGGATACTTATTGCGCAGTAAATCGTAAACTACAAATTATCTCGAGAAGATATCGAAAATCTTCTACAACAATGGTAATGACTACTCTACAACAATGAAAGTACATGAAATACACTACAAATTTATGTAATAAACAAAGTATTTCTGGATAAAAAATATAGTCTTCAGATCAAAAACCTTATCTCGCAAATTTTAGATCAAGCGTTAATTTTAGTTGCTTGTAAAAACAATAAGACCTAAAAATGAAACAAATTAACTTGAAGCTGTTTTTTGCGATTTATATGACTCAAAACCCTTCTGCGCAGAGCACAATGGTGTCATTTACCTGATTATTTCATAATTATGCAAAATATAAGCACTTGGCGTTATTACCTCGCATGGCGTTATAACCCCAGGGTACCTTAATTGTTGCAAAAGTTGTGTCGAGTCATTTCAAATTTTGTGAAAATCGGATGTATAGTTCGATTACTGGGACGATCAAAATATTCTGTTACATTACGATCAATGGAAAAAAAATATTTCTAGTTCATTTTAATGATGTTACAGCCTTTGAAATAGGATAAAAGTGATAGGTAGTGCAGTGTAGTTACTGAAGTGTAGTTAAATATACATTCTGTGCAATATGTGGTGGAATAAATGTATATTATTCATTTGCAGAGCTACACAAATGAATTTCGTTACTTAATGATGTATGGTAAAATATCGTTTTCGGCGTATTTCGATCAATTTAAATTACTTTATACATAATGAAATTGATATACGTTGCTAAGATTTATTACAAATTACTTCCTGTATAATAAGAAAAGCTAATAGTATTTACCGGGACTCATAAAAGTTTTCGGGTACTATACTGTAACAAAAAAGCCATATGTTACAGATTTTTGCTGGTAGTGCATTTTTAGTTGTGATATGATTTTATCAGTTTATGTAAATTTTTGCATATTACGTTGTGTGTATAAATGCTGTAGATCATGTACAAGATGACACAAGAAAATCTGTAAGCGTTACAGAGTATGAATGAATTTAGTAGGTAATAATTCTACGTTTGCAATGTTGATTGCGCCCTATCTAAGATGAAGTCCTATTATTATTGTATTACTGAGTTAAAGATATATAATCGTATCAAATTTTGTACTCGTGCATTTTTGCATAAGAGTTTAACATCTTATGCATCAAGTTCTGAATATTTATAAAATTAAATATAGTACGAACGCACCAGATTTGACACATTTGCCGTGCAATTTTCTGTTTGTTTTTTTACTCAAAGGCTTAATTTAGTTGTTGTTTTTATGGCAGTCGATTATCTGCACTAAAGATTCAGGCCGGAGGCGGAATGTACGCTCTGGGAGGGTGTGTTTCTAAGGGAACCTAACCTGTATTTACCCAAGTCTGTAGAAAGTTTGAAGCAAACTACGCAAAACCCCGAACGATTAGGCCGACAGGTGGGATTGGGGTTGAAACCAGCATTTATCGTCTACCAGCTTCGACAGCAGAATCTTTCGACTAGTGTAGGAGTTGAAAGCGGTTGTCCTGTATGATAATATGTGTTAATATGTATATATGTATTTGTAATAATGAAATAAGAGAAGTGCTGATGAAAGATTATTGTAAAACCATAAATAAATTCAACATTTTAAACTACAAATGTAAAAAAAGTAAATATTTAATTAAATAACATCTATTTCTAAAATAATAATTTTATAAAATAATTAATAGGCACAAATGCCACTTCAAGATATTCAAACGTTTAGCAAATGAAAAACCAATAATCATGCTTATTAAACACTTTTCAACGCATTCAAAATACTGAAAAGAGCTTTATAATTTATTAAGAACAGTAATGATGTCTAAATAAAACAGTTTTGTAAACGCATAATGGATATGAAAGATAATTTCTGCATTTATCCTCAATATTTGAGAAAAAAGTATGAAATTGTTCTGTGCTTCTTTGTATATGATTTACTAAATTATACAGATATGTATACTACATAGAACCCAACCGAATCATTTGGTTGCTCATAATACAAGTATGTATGCTACATATTATGATAAATGTTAGTTCGGTTAATCGCATAACACATTTAAATAATAGGCAATTTGTGAGAACAGATTCATTTGATAAATAGATTCATTTGATAAATTGATTCATTTGATAAATTGTGTGCAGCCTTGTATAGGATTTATAAAATGGATACATTCCAAGTAATTCGCTTAAAATAGGTAAATTTAAAAACATGTACCACAATCTTAAACACAGTTCTAGAAATTATTATTCATAAACAGTATTGTACTAAATTTTTATCTATTTTATTTATTTATTTTTTTTGTCTCTGTAAATTAATGATAAAATCTATTCACACCATATTCTTCAGTAAGCGCCTTGTAGTACACCGCAGCGATATGTACAAATTGTATCGTTAAATTATGCCACAAACTAGTCTTTCGATTAGTCCGTAATGTAATGGAATTGATTTGAGTTTCCCTCTAACTCTTTGGGTTCAGATGGCTGAATTTTCTACCGCTTAATTTTAATTATTAAATGTCACAGTGGCACTGAATATTCGACAAAATTTATTTGAAAAAGGTTTAATGCATTTTTTCAGGGCTTTCGTAAACCGATTTTTTTCTTTGCAAAATACTTGTGCAAATGTGACATTAGGAATTTTGAAGAAATTAACTCGCCAGAGCTCAAGGGGTTAAATGAACTTTAAATCCAACAAACTTAACTTTCAATACCAAATCTACCATAGCAAAACCACGATAACTATAATTTCATATGAATCTGACAGAATTTAGGCGGGTCAGACGATGAACAGACGTCAGGCAAATACATAATCCGTATTCGGAAATATTTGGAAATATATTGGAAAGTGTTAAAAAACCATATTTCACTCCTCGATTCTCCTCAATATTCTAAAAGCATCACTCTCAAAAATATAATTCTCAAGCTGTGAATGACTTTTTAAGAAAAAGTTCTAACACATAAAACTTTTGTTCTTATTTTTATTTAGAGCTATAATTTAAATAAGATACTCGATTATTTGAAATATGTCTTTTCCCACACATGACAATTTAGATTTCACAGTCGAAACAAAACCTTTTAAAAAAGCTTATGTTTTACGTTATCCAAGAACATATACTGAAACGAGAGGAAAGGTCAATAACGTTTCCGTCTCTTTAATTTTCTTGTCAAATTTCAATACGTAATAGTTTATAAAAAAAGAAGTCTTTTGAACTCGGAAGTTGTACTTCTCGTTGAATTACATTCTAAGTATGTATTGGAAGAAATTTTAAAGGGATTGTTTTACACGCGTTTTTTTCCTTATGTTATCAATGTAATACATTATTTTACAAAAAAAACTGAAACGTTTACTGTAGTTTATATGTAATTTTGCATGATTTTGCATAAAATTTAAGTGTTGTTTCTTAGCATTATATAAAAAATTAGTTTTTTCGTCTTTCGCCGACATGAATATGTAATTAAAATGGACTGAAGTTAGTTTTCTTTTTTTAATAAATTTCTTTAATACCTATCAACGTAGCTATTTCACGTGAGATTAATTTTCAGTTTTACTCGCAGCTAAAAATGTATACAAATAAGATTCTGCAGAATAATTAGTAATAAAAATCATTTTATATTACCAACAAATAAGCATATGATATAAAATATATACGAAACAAAAGGTTTAGAATGAGTGAATTTTTATTCTTCAGATGTGTCACAATGCACCGTGTAGTATAAAAGTCTGCAGTTTGAGTGATTGTTCTGCTTTTGTAGTGGTTTACCACTTTCTTCTTTTAGGCGAACAACATTATCAGAAATCTATCAATGAAAATTTGCGAATTATTGTTTATTTCAAATATTTACACAGTCATTTCAGATTTATTTAATGACGGTAATTGCGTCACATTACTAGTCGGGAAATGTGATGTCAATTTTGAATTTTCAAAATCCGCAGTGTAACAACACAGCATTTTTCTAGTTGGTGTGAAGATAATGCAATGAACTTGTATCTTTTTGGTCCGTGAGCTTATGCAGCCATCAAATACTGAATATGATGGGAAGAACTAAAGCTTGGCTCGTTGTAAAGACATCACTGTTGGTGTGGTCTTTTTATGTCATTGAGATCCTACAGTCTGAGAGGATCGGTAATCCATCCCTGAGATTTTCTTCTCGGTGGTCAAGTAAAATTTCAAGTACATTGTTAAAAAATTCCGTTAAATTACAGATAATCTATGAGTAATCCATTATCTTAAGTCCTATGTAAGCCAACCAAGATTAGAAAAACCGAGATTCTGTTAAATAACAGAGAAGTTTTTCGGTAATCCCACTAATTCTGATCATTTTTCCCTTTCTAAATTATAAGGTTTAAAAAACAATCTTCAAACAAAGTTTTCTTCTTTAATATTTCTAAAAAAATTGCAAAATAATTTTAAAAGTGTGTATTTTGAAATACAAAATTTAACAAAGTTAAAAATATCTTTAATTACAAAACATAGATATCCTACAGGAAACTTGATATAAAATAAGGAGAATCTGTGAAAAAATATGACCGAGAAACTCGATTGAATGCATTTAACCGAGAACTAGTGTAAATTTACAGAGAGATTCGCTATTTTTTCTCTGTTTTTGCAGAATTTTTTTAACAGTATAGTTCAATACAAGTCTAATAACCATTAAAACTTCGAGGTTGTATTACAGTAGATAATCTTTATAATTCTATTCATAGAAGGAACAATGATAAACTTCCGAGATAGGATTATGAGCACTGTAATATAAACAATAAAGAGTGTATAAAAAAACAATGGTAAATGATCCTCTTAAACACTTTTACTATAACTAACACTCTTTACTATACTTTAGTTGATTTTTACTTAAACGAATTTTTTGTGTCTATTGGTATCATTTCACGAAAGAAGATCGCGTGTAATAGAAAAAAGTGAACTATTAACGAAATTAAGGGGACAAATACTGTTTCAGATGATACAAATTTTCAAGTAAAATTGCATTTCATGTAAACGAGTTTTTGTAAATTGACTCATCTGGACTAAGAAACAAAAATAAACCACTTTTTTGATCTAGCAATTTATGAATAAGTATATATTTCAGGCTTTTTTTCTGTAAATTATGCTATCTCTTGTTCCTTTTTCTCAAACAGAACGGAAGAGAATATATATTTTTTGTTTGTTTCTATAATGAGATAAATAATCTATCTAGTTAGACAAAAATTTAAATAAAAATGAAAATGTTTCAGAATTTTACAAGCAAAAGTATCTAAGATTTTTAAAGTAACATTATTAATCGTCAACTGCTTTTCAGAAAAAAAAAGAACTGACGAAATACCAAAATAACAAAAAAATACAGCAACGTCTTCAAGGGTTGCTGAGGAAATGGAGTATTAATATGGGATGTTTCTTACTTATTTCACAACTGTACTTGTCTCCTTAAGGGGATAACCTACTTAAAAAAATCAATATTCGCTTTTTTTTTTGCATAATATTATTCTGCGTTGAGTACTGCACAAAATTAAAAATTTCCCTTCTCGATATTTTCTCTTGAAATTATTCTAAAAATGAGTAAGTACTTTTGGGTTTCTGTCTTTTGAAAAGTAGCATATTTTGTCACAATTTATACATTTCCTTCAAAACCGTAATATCCATTTTGGTAGTTTTTTTCCTTTTATTATTTCTCAAAGGGCATTATTTGAATTGAAGAAACTTCAGAAAAACGATTTTTTACGTTTTACTCTTTACTCAAAAATAGAAACAGACGTGCTTTTCTTAAAATTTCAGTAAAATATATGTACTCATTGTATTTAAAAAATCTCTATTTCATTTAATAAACGAACACTGTGACCCTACATTTTCAGACTCATTTTTAAAAGTAAGAACATGAAACTTGCTGAGGTGATTTTTGAATAGAGGTATAAGAATTAATTTTTCGCTCAGTTCACTAGAATTTTATTTATAAACAATTATATTCTCAGTATGACCATTTTTTTTCGCTCCCAGATCATCCGCTTCAGAAAACTTGGTTCAAAACGGCAAATGTGACAGCATTTTTTGCAATATTTTCTGCATTTATCAAAAACTCGATAAGCACGGTACATTATGTAGATTCTAAATAAGATAATTTGCCAGTGTGATGCGTTTGAGAGCAAAAATGAATATAAAAATAAACCAGAAAATAAGCAGTTTCGATTAAAATGAATCCTTTTCACTGTAAAAGCTTTTCGGAAACGTTTTAGAAAACTGGGGCGGCTAATATTGATTTCTTTTTTAAATTTTTTTTTAATTTCAAAGAAAAATACTTTTTGAGGTTTCTAAAGATAAAGGAAGGCTTTTAGGAATCTTGAGTCATTCAGAAGTGATGTTTGTATGTTCTTGTTCGTGATTGAGTACATTTTCGTAAATTAAAAATCATATGACATTTTTTACAGTGTAGATTCAATAAAGTTATGCATGAAAATTGTTGTGATCGAACAAGTGGTTCTGGAGAAAAGGTACATTTTATTAACATGTAAAACACATCAATGAACTACCCCCACTTGGTGGTAAATCAGTTTCAAGAAATTGTTCGAACGATAGATAAAGACTAATTTGTCGGTGAAATTACTCTTTTAAAACGTCAGCTAAAAAAAAACTCAGATTGATCCGAAATGCACTTACTCGCTACTAAAAAGTCAGCTTCTCGTAAAGACTTTAAACAACTCGAGTAAATGAGTTGTTTTAAAGAAATTTAAATCAAGATGAGTTATTTAAATAAGCAGTTTAAATAAAGATGACGAAAACGTTTAAGAACAACCCATTCACAATTCAGTAAATTACATATCTTTCCTGAGAAGCCAAATTCACTCTTTCGTTTTAAGTGTGTACGATAAAACCTTATTTTGGTATATCAGGCCGCTATTTTTAAATATGTAAATCAAAAAAGAAAATTTTATATCAAACTGTGTTACATACATAATTTGTGAAATAATGAATAAATTTAATGAACAATCAACAATCAAAGTTTTGATACAGAAAAAAATGTGAAATTAATATTTTCTTTATGTATATTTCCTATTTTTTTACTTTTAAATTTTCTTTATAACTAACTATTTTTATAACTTACAATACACAGGGGCAATATTTTTTTTAGATAGAGAAATGTATTAGAAGAAATAAAGTTAAACTGGCAAAACATCTTCAATTCATTCATCTCAATTTGATCATTTATTACCCGGGACAAATAAAACTGAACCCTCAGGTCGGTATTTCAGCCGATAACTTTTTATCCAAATAACTATTATCATGTATCATTTATTTACACAAATTTTCTGTAATAATTGGGCCATTCGCCAAACTTTTTTGAAAAAAAAAGAAAAAAATGTGAGGAAGTGCAGCTGAAATAAAGCAGCAACATACGATCACTGTTTTCTTTCACAACTTTATTTGTAACTGATGAGAAATGTTTCTAGATGGTAACTAATACTTATATCTAGAAAAAATAAAGTACAGTTTCGTTTTTATTTTCCAAAAACTGAAGTCAACATAAAAGCTATATCTTTTACTCCAGCTGCAGCACTTTCAGAGAAAAAAGTGATTGATGGCTGTCCAAAGTAATATTTCGATCGCATATTGAAACAGCTTTAGGTTTTATCTTTTTGGATGGTGATTTAATATTTTGAACTTTACGTCAAGAAAAAAAACTTGTTAAAATCTATCGAACCACAAAGCTTTATTTAAGATGCTATGAAATAATCTCGTTAACACCGGTAAAAAATTCACCTTAGAAAAAGTGTTTAAAATGTCAGATTTTATTCGTCAATTTCTGCTTATTGTGTGTTTTTATGTGTATACTAATAAATTTATTTATTAGGATATATTTTAATAATTACATGATAATAATTATATTTTGATAATTTTACTAGCTTACAGAATAAAAGTATTTAAAATATCTTTTTAGTTTGTGATTATTTTTTAATATGTGTGGCCATTTTTAAATAAAGAATTAAAAGTTTAGTAAATATATTTTGTTTCATTTTACATAATATTTTAAAGTTTTCTTTCTACTTATATTACCACGTTCTATTTTCGTAATTTTTCTCATATGAAAATGTCGCATACTTCATTTTAAATTTTAATAGTAATAATAATAATAATAAAACATTTACCATGTTTGTTTTTGAAAGTTATATTTTAAATTACTTGAAATACGGCTAAAAATATGTTTATGATTCGTCTTTTTCTATATATATCAAGCATTTTGTTCCGTATGTAGGAAGAAAATGTTTCTAAAATTAGCGAAAATACAATCCTAAAGGTCTTTAAAATCGTTATTACGAATATTTAGTTAGAAAAACTTTCACATTTAAAATAAAAATATTATAAATATTAACTTAAAATATGCAAAAGTTAGGAAGAGAAAATTACATTCTAAATAGAATACCAGCATTATTTTGTTTCTCTAAAGAAACATTAAAGCAAAAAAATCCTTGTAAAAACATTTAAATATAAAGAAAGAAACAAAATATAAGACTAAAACAGTTTAAACTAGAAAACTTTAATTAAAAATCCATACACGACTGTTGAAACATTTTGTTGTTTGCTATTAACATAGTCTTAGAATCTTGCTTCAGTTACAGTTACTTAAAAGCCTCAATCTTTTGCGCTACTTTAGATTTTTCGAGTGAAAATCATCAACATCAGATTAAGTTATCATTAAACAAGCCATTAAGACGCTAATAATCAATTTGCTGGGAATCTGCGTAGAAGAAACGCTGATATTAAAATACAGTTACTTTTAGACTTTAAATGATTTGTGTAAGATTTTAAGTACTTGAGAAAAGTTTAAGAAAGTAAGATTGCTTTCTTTCCAAAGCTTTCATTTTCGCACAAACAATTGCGCATTTTGAGATTTTCTTTTCTAGTTAAAATTGAGCTGTTCGTACGTTGTTAGAAATATCAAGGACTGTTTTTAAACGTGGTTAAAATATTATATTCTGGAAATTGAAAATAAATGGGATAAAAGGTTAAGAAAAAAGGAGAATGACATATGAAAAACGATTAAATAAATAAACAGAAAATTTTGTGCCATTCTTATGTGTTTTGGTATTGTGAATTATTTATTCTATATAGAAAAAATACTATTTACAGGTACAGGCAAATTAATGCAAAAATAAAAATATCGTAAAGAAAAAAAATAATTTAAATCGTGTGTCACGTGCTGATTTTAAAGAACCTTCATACATGAGGTAGAAAGCAGATGAAAATATAATATTATAGATTTTTATTCAGTTATACATGCATATAACACAAATAAAATGAAATACATAATACATCGATGACGTGAAATGTTAGGTATTTTTATGGTTTTGCATTTAAAATTTAGTTTTTAGTCACGAAATGGAAAAATTAAATAAATTCATTTTTCTCTTTTTTTTCAAAGCTTTTATTGACACAGAGTCTATGGAGTTATGAAAAACACATCGCAAGTTGCACGTCAAACGTAGCAAATTAGGCGCGTTACTACTATAACGAAGTTTTAAAAATATTTAGATCTTGATGTAATAGTATGCATTACTTCGGGTATAATATAATAGCCGAAATCATATATGCGTCCTGGTAAATACTATCTGCTTCCTTTTACACAGAAACTAAGTTGTAGTAAACTTCAGCAACGTATATCAGTTTCGTAAAAAGTGAAATAGATTAGTATGATTAAAACGTTCCCCCAAAAAGGTTTCCCCCTATACCGTCATGCAATGGAATACTTTTGTCTGACCCTGTAAATGATTAACAAAATTTCTTTGTACTACACATTGTACAAAAAACATATTAAGTACATACTTCATATATGTTTATCAGTTTTATTATGCTCCAAAGTGTCTAACATCATTAAAATGCACTTGAAGGTATTTTTTCTCATTGGTCGTAATGTAATGAAATATTTTTGATTTTCCCTGCTATTAAATTATGCATCCAATTTTCATTAAATTTGAAATGGCTCGACAAAATTATGTATATTGACATGTATATATATTAAATTTCAAATGATTCGGTTGGGTAGTTTTTGCTCCGTTATAATAGAACAGACTAACAGACGGGGCGGACGGACTGAACAACAATTAAAGGTGCTAACGTATTTAGATAATTACGAACGCACCTAAAAATAATCCCAAACTAAGATTTTCGGATCTAGAATTTTAAATCAAACAATACAGAATATTTTTTACAAAATGTATATTTAACTGGGTTTTATTATATCTATCAATCTAATCCACAAAACAATGGTTAGGTTAAGTAGTTAAAAAATGCACACAGATTAAATAAAAATAAAGATTTTAGTATATGTTCCTTTTTTTTAAAACAAGACTTTGTATAATTTACAGGATATGGTTAAAAAAAGAAGCATTATCTAACAGTTTACCATGTATTTTTGAGTGCAAGTCTAGAAAATGCAACGTGTTTTGCTGTGGAAGAACAGAGAAATTAGAAAGCGAATTAAATAAAAGGAAACTGCATATTTTATTTAGCGTGCAGTTGGTAAAGTTAACAAAATTAAATTTTATTACAAGCGATGGCACAGAACCGTTGCCCATTGCTTCATTGAGTAAACGGATATAAAATATCACGATACTTTCGATACTTTGTGGAAGAAAGTACATATTGATTAAATTATGCTGAAAAGTAATTTAGAAGCCCGAAAAAGGTGAGCGATATTAAGTTAATTTTGAAAAGATTGCAAATGCAAGATAGAATTAAACTAAAAGAGAATTTCTCGTTTATGTTTCAAATGAGACTGTATAATAAAATTGTTAGAAAAGGATAAAATAAATTTTTAATACATACATATATATATATATATAAATATATATAGTTATATTAAGAATGATATATAGTAACGAGTTTAGTAAATTTTATCTTTATCAAAAGAATAGTTTTTGATATAATCTTACAGTATTTTTATATAGGCTTTACTAGATTGAATTTAGTATTTTTGGATTATGTTTTCAGGGTTTCTACCTTGTTATAAGAACTTGTCGCATTTTTTTTTCTTATTTTAATCTGATTTATCAACTATATATACAGTGTCTATAGTGTATATATGGCAAGATAATTATTTTGTTGCTGCATCATCAGTACCATGGGTAATAATGCTTGGGCTAAAATTAAAACACAGGAAAAAATATGTGATTTTTTTTAATATTCTAATCTGATTTATCATCCATATATCTAATGTATATACGTCTATGGTGTATATATGGCTATATAATAACGATGTTCGTTTTCATCAGTGAGCATATCGCCATTAGAGGAACTTTCTATAGTTGAAACACAACCATCCTGGTAATTTTGCACTCTTATTTTGGCGTGCTATTGGTAAAGTTTACAAAGTTAAATACTACTACAATGAATGGACACAAAACTATTGTCATTTGCTTCAATGAATAGACAGATATGACATATCCCGCATTACTTTCGATGCATTCAGGAAAAGAAAGAACATATTGATTAAATTTTGCAAAAAAGTAATTTTGAAGCTCGGAAAGCAGAACGATTGTAAGTTATTTTTAAAAATATTGCAAATGCAAAATAGAATCAAATCGACAGAAATATCCTCTTTTATGTCTTAAATGAGGCGGAATAGTAAAATTGTTAGAAAAGGATCACCGGTAATGGTAAAGAGTATATATAGCAATGTTTCGAATTATACACTGTAAAAAGAGTCTGATGTTTCTTAAACTACGAAAATTTACTATAATCACGAAATAAAATGTTCGTTATCCGTTTCCAAGCCACCCAATATTCTGATAAGCGTTCCTTTATCTTTAGAGACCTGAGAAAATAGTTTATTTTCAAAATTTAAAGAAGAATTTAAGGAAAGATATTTACATTATACAGCTGAACGAAATTTTCAGAAATGTTTTAGAGTAGCTTTCACAATGCATTAAGGGGGCTCAGGGGTTGAAAACTTTTCAAAAAATCGATGTTTTATGATCTAATTTGATTATTTATTTAATTCTTAACTCAATGCAAAAAATCGAAGAAAAATATTTGCATTTTTAACGGAGTTATAAGCATTTATGTATCAACACTTTCATAGCCGCATCCATATAATTTCAACTTTAAGTCGCGTTTTCTCAAAACTTGATTTTTGATGACTAACACCAAGTTTAAAAAATCTATTTGATGGAATGGCTTTTTTTTTTTTTTTTTTTTTTTTTTTTTTTTTGCATGCATGTAACATTATTATCTAGATTATGAATTAATATATTTTAGATAGTTTATTATTTGGAGTAATTTTAATGGGAAAAAAAATTGTATTTTTTAGGGTTTTTTAAAATTTTCAACTTTGAGAGATTTTTTAATACTGTTTTTATTAAGTGATACTTATATTCTTAATTCATAATCTAGATTATGATGTTATATGCATGCAGAAAAATTTTAAGCCATTCCATCAAATAGTTTTTTTAAATCTTGGTGTTAGTCGTCAAAAATCAAGTTTTGAGAAAACACGACTTAAAGTTGAAATTATATGGATGTGGCTATGTAAGTATAAGGCACAAAGTGAATCTGAAGTTTGGTGACAATTCATGCATTAGTTCTTGAGATACAGCAATAGCGAAATCGTTAAAAATACAGCACAGCTATACCATCATTAGGGCAATTTACACAAAAAACTGAACAATTCTAATCTGTATTAGGGACTAACTGAATCCGAAGTTTGATGAAAATTCGTGCATTCATTCTTGAGATAGAGCTATTGCGATAACAAAAAATAATGCAACATAGCAGCAACACTTCTTGAGTGATTTGCATAAAAAAGTAATCAGCATCAAATTATATTAAGGACTAGTTGAATATAAAGTTTTATAAAAATCCGAGCATTAGTTCTTGAGAAATATCTATTGTGGTAATTTTGAATAATGCAGCATAAACGCTCCACCTATTGAGCTATAGACAATAAAAACTAATCAGATCTAGATTATATCAACGTGTAACAAAATCTAATGTTTGGAGAAATTCCGTTCATTAGTTTTTGAGATATAACACCCACATTTTTTTTGTCACATACAGAGACAAAATTACAGACTCACGAAGAAACATTTCCTAAAAACCATCAATTTGTTTTCAGGACCTTCAAAACCGTATAAATCCATTGAAAACCATAAGTGAAATTTGTCAAGAATCCAATGCTTTCTTCTTGTAAAGATAGAAGAAAGCAAAAAGGAATTATATAGTTTTATT
The DNA here is from genome assembly GCA_964019185.1 of Maratus speculifer. NCBI lineage: Eukaryota > Metazoa > Arthropoda > Arachnida > Araneae > Salticidae > Maratus > Maratus speculifer. The sequence goes on along the minus strand of OZ025299.1, from coordinate 30,234,586 downwards.
TAGCTTGGAATTAACGTTAATAAATGGCTTAAAAGTAAATGGCAGAAAACCACTGTACATCGCTTCACTGAGTAAACGGATGTAAAATAACATAAATGATGGTTTTTAAATGAAAGAACCTATTCACTAAATTATGATCTGAAGAAAGTTATAAGCCGTGTAGATGAACGGTTTTCAGTTACCGCAATATCCGGCGTATAATCATATTTGAACGCAGAACTTTTATTAAAAACAAATATATAGTGCGATCTAATAAGTTACATATTATTAAAACTATTTCTATGTCCAACATGATTATTTCGTCCGCAGATTATTCGCCGTAAATTACGGTAATTTTGAAAAGATCGTAATCCAGAGCTGCCAACTTTTTGCTTTTCTCTTTGACTAAAATTTAATTATAAAAATTGATTTTTTCAATCGTCAAGGTCTGAAACTAAATAAGGCAAAAAAATCCATTAAAATTTAATAGTATGAGAAAAACGTTGAAAGCTATACCCAAATGCAAAATCAAATTTAAAATCATCGAAATAAAATTAAATAAAATTTCATCGAAATTAAGTTATATTTAATGATTAGAAACGAATACAATAAAATGTTAAATAAAGATTTTGTAATGATTAGTTTGATTGACAATAATGAACTTTAAAAATTTTATCATTATGGAAATCAAGATTTTTTGTATTTTCGTAAAGGTTCTTTTTTTAATGGATTGTGAATCCATAATAGAGTATATGCGTAACAGAGTATAGCTGTTTAGAGCATATTTTTATCAACGAAATTCAGAAACGCAGTTTAGTTAAAAGGAAATTTAACTTTTCCATGTGGCATACTTTTGGTAAAGTTAACTGAAAACTAGAATTGCTAACAAGTAAGAGAACATTATTACCTATCGCTAAACTAAAACAGTTCAAACTAACATCGAAGCTTATCAATTAAATTATGTTGAAAAGTAATTTAGAAAACCTGTAAATGGAAACGGTTTTCAATTAGTTTTGAAAAGATTCTAAACAGAATAACTAATTAAACAAAATGTGACCTTCGTTTATGTTTCAAATAAAGCAAAATCATATAATTCTTTGAAATAGACTAAATGAAATGCTAAATATAAATCTTTAATAATGTACTCGATGATAGATAATAACGAGTTTCACACATTAATACTTATTAGATACCAGAAATTTTGCATTTCTCACAGTATTTTTTAAAGAAGCATTTCTTTAAAAAATTTGCTTTTTAAAGCAGCGGTTCAGAAACCATGATCACGAATAATTGTTGGTGTTTGGACATTTTTTACGTTTTTTATGCTTTATTGATTATAATAAAAAAATAAATTCAAAACAGTCTTTATATTTACGAAAATTTAGATTTTTCGTTTAGTAAAAATTCAATTACCGAAGACTATTATGGTTATATTAATTCACAGTATTTGCTGATTATTTACAAAATTGGCTAGTTAATTTTTTTATTTTTTTGTAAAAAGTGAATACCCACAGCTAAGTGAAAGATGAGGACGTTTTATATTGAGATTTAAACAATATATTTGCACGAAAAATTATTTTCGTCGGACACAGCAATTATAACTACATGCAGAACACTTTTTGAAATAAAAACTGTTCCTCCTCATTGCTACCGAAACTCCGTAAAATCATTTCATACAAAGATCGGACAAAATGTATAAGATACTTAATACGTATTTTTACTTTCTTTTATCATTGGATTCGTGAAAACTTTCAAATTCCAATTTTTGATGAATTTGCACGTTTTAGCGGCCAGAGATTCCAAAAAACATATTTTTTTTACAATGTCTCTCTGTCTGTATATAACATAAATATTGTGGGGGCTCTATCTCAAGAAGAAGCACGGAATTTAACACAAATTTATCTTCATCTAGTGCCTGATATAAATTAATGCTGATTAGTTTTTGGTGTAAATCGCTCAACAGTGGCGCTGCTATGCATAATCTTTTACGATTTACGCAACGGCTATATCTCAATAACTAATGCAAGGATTTCCATGAAATTTCGAATTCAGTTAGTCCATGATATGAATGGACATTTTCTACATTTTGATGTAGATAGCAAAACAGATGTTGTTACTTTTCATGATTTCTGAATTAGTTCTATCATAAGAACTAAAGCACGGAATTTAATAAATAATTTTATTGAATAAATCTTTGATATAAATTGGTGCTGACTAGTTTTTTGTGCAAATTTCTCAACACGTGGTGCTACTATCTTGTGTTTTCTTGTTCTATGTCAAAACTAATGCACGAATTTTTATCCTACTTCAGATTCAGTTAGATGTTGATGTTATTGCAAATAAGATTTCGGAGTAAATCAACCAACAAATGGCGGGACTATGCTGGAATTTGCATGATTTACGTAATTTAAACGATAATCATAGCTCAAGAAATAATGCAGGGAATTTCATATCATTAGCATCCCCATGAGGGACATAGATTGGAATTAAATTATGGTACTATGATAGCGAATTTCGAAGTATTCACGTGTGTGAGATGAAAGTTTTGAGACTGAAACATCCGAATAGTATAAATATATAGTTATCATATTAACGCCCTAAATACATATTTAAGCGTTCTTTAATTAGCCTTCTTATATTTTATAATATTAAAATTAATTGAAATATTTATTTTAAAATGAAACAATATTTAAAGAGTGTTGATTTTCTTAGCTAATCATTAACGAATTTCTCATAATTTAATCAGCATTTTCTAGTTTGGTAAATTGTCATATTTAAATAAGTGCATTTCATATTATTAAATTTTAAGTTCTCCCATCAGTATTGTAAAACAATATTTATATTTTTAAAAAGTTATATTAGTGGTCCACGGGTTTTTAAATTATGAGTCCGTAAGGTTATTTAAGAATCTATTTTCAGGATAATAAATCCGTATATTCTTATTAATTTCAGAGAAATCAAGCCGGAAGTTGAATCTGAAAGAAATTTCTGAAAGAATCTTTTCTGTAGCATAATGGTTGTAAAGTTTAAGAGCTAAATCTAATTACCAAAAAGTGGCTGAGTACGAAACTGCTTCAGTGCGTCAACGTATGTAAAATAACATGAAGTAGCTTCGATGCTTTAAAGAGAAAAGGTACTATTGATTAAATTATGCTAAAAATTAATTTAGAAGACAGGAAGGAGGAACGCTTTTTAGTTCCTTTTGAAAAAATCCTGAATACAATATCAAATGAAACAAAAATCTTTGTCTATGTTTTAAGTGAAACTAAATAATAAAATTCTTATAAGGGATTAAATAAAATGGTGAACAAAGATCTTTAATAATGTTTGGAATATTTTATACTGTGTATGGAAAACTGTTTTATGTTAGTACCAGTGTATCGGAATAATAATCTGAACCTTATTTAATCAGAGAAAGTTTGGGTTAATTAAAGAAAAGATTACTATTATAAGCATGACTAAAAAATCCAGTTTTACTTATCCTATTCATAATAAGTGGATTTGTACATTGTCATTATCAAAAGCAAGAATTACATATTTTGGCAGTATATGTATTACAAATGTCCTTTTTCCTTTCATAAATTTTATTTCAGAAAGCAAGTTCAATTGGAAACAAATTGGACCATTTATTTGGCATGCTTGCGGTAAAGCTAACGGATAAATTGAGTTACTATCAATTAGATTAGTACCGCTGTCCATCATTTTAAAGAGTAATCGTCAGTGCAAAATAAAGAATTAGGGAAAAAATCAGTTTTATAGATCAAATTATGCTAAAGGTAATCTGAGAAAGGAGAAAAAAGATATTTGGAAGAAACCGAAAATGTGATCGTATTAAGCAGAAACGTCACCTTTGTTTACATTTTAAACGACGTTGAACAATGTAATTCTTATAAAGGTATCGAATAAAATGTTGTATAAATATATATAGTCGTATTTTGAAAGACTTAATTAACAATTTAAATCAATTATATTTTGAAGTATAAGTTACCTGGAAATTCTAAAGTAAAATAATTTACTTTATTTTGCTATTTAACACTGTTTCTACCGGTGTCAAATGACGCGAGACTAGATTAAGAGACTAGTTTAAGAGACTAGATTTTATGCTTTTTATTTGTACTTTTTAGATTGAAACAATTACAAATCATCCTTAATACATGGAAGATTTTTTTATGCTTATTACATCAAAAAACTACGTCGAAAATAAAAGTAAGTTAAAACTGCAAAAAGGTGTCATTTGAAACCGGTAGAAATTGTGTTAAAGAATTTAAGTATCTTAAGTTAAATAACAATTCTTTAAAATAAAACAATTTTTTAGTTTAAAACAATGCATTTTAACGCTTTATTTCCTGGAAATTCCATTCGCTTTTCTATTTAAAATCCCATTGAAATCAGAAATTTGTTTAATAAAAAAAATATTTAGATTGATACACAAAGTTGTTGATAACATTCTTAGCTAATCTGAAGTTACTATCAGGAATCAGTGTACCGTTTTTTATGAAATTTGTGAGCTAGAAGTGATGGAGTGAAACAGCAATATTTTCCACTGGTGCCGATTTTATGTACTCGAAAGGGCAATAAGAAATATTTAAAACATTAATTTTGAAAACATTTTTTCAATAATTGATCAAAACAGGCAAAATAATCTAATTTCTGGAAACGAGTTAAAGAAAATATGAAAAGAAGAATTTTAGTAACGTTTTGAAAAAAACCTAAAAGCGATTTTAAAAAACTTGTGTTTAGTATATTTGTAAATTCTTACGTACTTATTTGGTAACAGACATTTTTAGTTTTGAACTATGCTTTTTATCTTACAACTGATTCCACAGCCATTAGAATTGCAGTTTAAAGAGAAATAATTATGGATCATTTTCCATAGCGTGCTGTGGCATCATTTAATCACTAATTAATGTCTGAATATCGTCCATTAGAGTGCCTGTAAGTATTGGAAGTAAAACAGCATGATTTTAAACGGGTTCTTTCAATCGGAATTACTGATTTAAGTAAGCTAGAGTCATTTTGAAACGATCCAAAAAGAAACATCACTTAAGTAACATTCACTTAAATTGAAAATGATTCAAAAAATGACAGATAATATAAATTTTAGAAAAGCATTATAGGAATTTTTTCACTGATTCCGATTAGTAATGTGTGCCATACTTGCATACATTTTGACAATTTCTTCTATTCAATAAAGAGGAAATGTGGTTCACACACTGAAAATCGTGCTTTAATAATATTTTTTTTTATTATTTTTTATTGTGTCGAATTATTTTTATACAATTTAATAGAATGAACTGAAACTTTTACAGGGATTCTTACAATAAACTATCTTTTTGTTTTTAAAGAATAATTTTGTTTTTGTTTACAGTGGCGAAACCAGCGTGGGTGCCCAAGTGCTCTGAATACAGGTAATTCTTGAAAGTTCTGTACCTAACCAGAAAATTTTCTGCTATGAGTTAAAGATAAGGAAACCTTACAATATTACTGGTTTTGGGCATCCACCCTGGTTACGCCACTGGTTTAGTATCCTATATTTGACGTAAATTTGCTAGAAAATCTTTTATTTTGGCTCTTATAAGTTCTGTAGAAATCCGAAAGCTAGCATAATTGAATAGAAATTGGATCAGTTTATATAGAGTGATGTGGTAAAGTTAAGTGGAGACAAGAGTGGATTCAATCCCATGAGAAGTATGTAAGATTTAAGACCAGTTTTTCGGTTGGTTGATTTTTGTCGTCCGATTATCTACGTTAATGGGATATAGGACCAGGGGGAGTGCCCTCCGTGGGGGTCTTTCTAAGGGAACCTAACCCGTATTTACGCAAGATTCGAAGAAAACCACGGAAAACTCCGAACGGTTAGGCCGACAGCCGCGATTGGGTTTGAACCCAGCACCTGCCGTCTACCAGTTGAGAGGTCCGAACCTCTCGGCCACTGGTGGGGCATACCAGTTTTTCGGAAACTACCCAAATGATTTTATTGAAATTTAGAATCCGCATTTAATGAATTATGCTCTATATTAATAGCAGACAGATCTTTCTTCCTGAAACTTTGAATTGAAACTTTTTATTTTAGAGCAATGGTAATTTTTCAGAAAGTTTCCATTTTCCTGTAAAGAAATTTCTGAAAATAAATATATTTTTTAAACTGTCGGACACGTGTGTGATTATGTTATGGAAATCTCTCGCGTACTTTATGTAGTGTAGTGTAGTGTATTTTGTCGGCCGATTATCTACGCTATGGGATATAGGCCCTATGGGGTGGGTTGCCCTCCGTGGGGGTCTTTCTAAGGGAACCTAACCCGTATTTACGCAAGGTTCGAAGAAAACCACGGAAAACTTCGAACGGTTAGGCCGACGGTCGCGATTGGGTTCGAACCCAGCACCTACCGTCTACCAGTTTGGAGGTCAGAACCTCGCGGCCACTGGTGGGTCCGCGTACTTTATGAGTTATTAGGTATTTTATCTGAAAAGTACAATTTTTCGGAGAGCTAAAAATCTTAAACACTTCTAATTTGTATGGAGTTCTTGAACAATTTTATGAAACACGTAATTAAAGCACACATAAACACTTCCATAAAATTTAGTAACCCTAATTTCCGGCGTATAATCCACGGATCAAACAATTCTGTTTGGACCCAGAAATTTTATTCAGCTTATTCAGTTGAAGCCAAATATTTACCCCGCTCTAAAAAGTTACATGTTATTTAGAAAAATTCTGGGTTGAAATATGTTTGTTTGATCCGCTGATAATTCTCCAGAAAATACGGTACATGTAATAAATGAGTATCAAATGAGTAAAATTAATGCGAAATGACGTGATGTCCTAGACTTGTCTTCATTTAACATATCCAATTCATGTACTAACGAATGGGAAAATATAATTGTGAAGTGATTCAAGAGTAAAGTGAAACGAAACAGTGTGATTTGACATATCTTCTTCGACTTCGAAAAGGATACGACCAACTAATTAAATGGCAGTTAAAAGTAAACTAGATCTCGGGAAAAGCGAACGAATTTCAGTTCATTTTGAACTGAACTCAAATGAAAGCACGAATTAAACAAGAAGACAACATTCGCTCAAAATGACACTAAATAACCTCAATTTTAGGAATTTTAAATACCGGTATTTAACACTAGAAGCACTGAAAATTTATGTCAAGTGCTATAAAAATATTTTACTCCAGAATTTTTATTTAATACTGTTTAATTTATTTATTTAACTGTTTTCTCCTTGGTACATTTTAACTTTTTAGAAAGAAAATTCTGGTTCGAATCGAAATATTTTTATTTAGTACCGGTCAAAATAACTGTATGGCGGTTTTAGTGGTAAAGAGCTCGCTCTTTTATAATTTCAGCGTTTTATGATTTTTTATCGCATCATTAAATGGTTTTATAGTGAAAAATAATTGTAATTTGTGCGATAAACTGTAAAAACACAACAAACTTTTATTTTTATAAATAGATGTAAAGTTTAAAACTTTCTTTTTCTACAATTATTTTTATTTATTTATTTATTCATTCATTTATTTGTTTATTTTTTGTTTTTTCTTATAGCGCGTTTTATAACGCTAGCGATCAGATTTTAACCCTTTAAGCGGCCTTACTGGGTTTTTCCGTCACGTAATTTTTAGAAACGATGGCTGATTTAACAAAAAATGCATATACAAAGTTATTTTTAGAAGTGAATAAGATAAAAAAATATATGTTTGTCATATAAAATTTTTCATACCAATACCTTTTATAAATATAATTTTATGAATAGTTAAACATGAATGAAATATTTTGCAGGCCGCTTAAAGGGTTTTAAATTAGTTAAAAGATAATTTAATTATATTAATCTAATTAATTATAAAGTGATATATTAATTAGTTAAAATATAAATAAATTGATATGATATATGCAAAATTACAATAAGAATGACTCTTTACTTAACATTCTTTAAACAAATTACTTATATTATTGAAAATCCTATTCTTAATTTTATGAAATTTACTTTCAAAATCATAAATAGCAAGTAGATTATAAAGTATATGATAAAATATAGACATTTTAAACAAACTGTTACGTTTAAAGAACGCAAACATAGAATGAATTTAAATATTGCAAATCGGAAAAAATAAAGATAAATAAATGCAGTAGACAAAAAATGTTTGCACATACTGTAACAAATGAATTACATGGAACTCATTTGCAAATTAGGTTGCAATAATTCCCAACAACAGAATCATTAGAAGCATTCAAGAAAACTTTTAAAACTTTTTTCGCTGTGACGCAAGTACTTTTTATTCTTTTTTTTTATCGATTTTGCGACTAATAAGCTAAATAAAATGTACTATAGAAAAAATGTTGTCCGCGCTGTATCTTTATTCAGAGATTTTGCATTGGGACTACTTTGTAACTCTTAAAAGATAACCCAGATTTCGGAAAAGGAGTTTTGCTTTTGCATGATAAAACATTTTGTAATTTTTAATAGATTCTTTTGATGTACATCTCGTTAAATATTTAAAAATAATTTTTGTCTGTTTTTTCAGCTAAATACCACTCTTTGCGGCTTGCAAAAACATTCGTTCGAGAGAAGCATCTAAATAGCACTTTTCTGGAATAATTGAACAGGAATAATTTTTACTTTAAATTAAACATGTTTGAAAAGTGTGGCTCAATTTCAGTGACCCATTTATGACTTTTAAATAATTTTCGAGCATGAAAGCGTTAAAAAACCTTACTCAATAAGGCATATATATTTTTTTAGTTATGTAAAGTAACAAGTCTCAGAGTCACTACAATATTCAATGGAATGTTCAAAGAAAGTTAACCATTTCGGGTCCAAATTTCGTCCATTGACGTTATTTGTAAAAAGTAGTATTATGCTGTTCTTCAAGACTCGGTTTCTAGTTTTAGAGCTGATAGAATGGAAATCACGTTATCTTGACGAGATAATTAAAGTATTAAAATAAATGCTTTCCAATAAACAAAAACCAAAATTACATCACTTTTACCAGATAAATCATTACAGTTTTATCAGCTTTGTGTAGCATTTAAACAGGTATCATTTAAAAGTAATATATTTGAAGACGTGAGTTTCAAATACATATATATATATGTATGTGTGTGAGTATAAACTCATTGCAAATAAGGGGCAATAATTTTACATCTAAATAAAAATATTACAAGCCTTTCTCCTTCGTTCAATGATAAATTTAAAAATACAACATTGTAACTATATATATGTGTAATTTTCAACAGACTGTTTTGGTGCTAGAGAATGAAAAACTGATTCGTGAATTTTTAACTATATGAAATTATCTTTTTATATTTTCAGTAATTATGAAAACTATAATGTAATCTTTATTTTTTAATTTTTCCACATGTTTAAATTTAATCTGATTTTTCTTGTCAAACTTAAAAAGAAAACGACATCGATATAATATGTATTGCCATTTTTGGTCAGTTCTTTCATCGTTTTTATTTTTTATCATCAACAACAACAATAATAGAATACTTTTGTTGACACTACTAGAAACATTTCATAAAATAAATAAATAATGATAATATGGCTACAAATAATTTCAGTTTCAAAATTCCAAGTTTTGTTATTACATACTTAAATACGAATACCATAAGTTCCTTCCGTGGCAACACTTTAGACATTCTCGTGAGAGTAGTTGTGAAATATAATAAACAGACAGGATCTTAATAGAATAGATGCTTTGGCTTCGAATATGATACGACTCAATGATTAAATGACACTGAAATGTAAGTTAGATGTCAAAAAGAGAGAACGGTTTTCTGTTAATTTTGAATAGAACCAAAATTAAAGAGGGAATTAAAATGGAGCATATCTTTCGATTATATTTCAAATGATGCGAAATAAACTTTAGGAAAATAAAAATAAATTAAAAAATCATCAATGAAATTTTAAATAAAGGTATTTTACAAAGTCTCGAATTGTTTAAATAATAATGTTTAAAGCCGTTTAATTAATAATATTTCAATCGAAAATCTGTGACGAAATCGATTCAGTAAGAAAATAAAGCATTTTAAACAACTTGGTGTAGGAAAATTTAATGTTGCAAATGTTGTTCAAATGATGCAAAATAAACCTTAGGGAAAAAAACTTATTAAAGCCCCAAAGAAACTTTAAATAAAGGTATTTTACAATGGCTTGAATTGTTTGAATAAATAATAATGTTTGCAACCGTTTAATTAATAATATTTCAATCGAAAATGTGTGAGGAAATATATTTCGAAAGAAAATGAATCATTTTAAACAGCTTAGTGTAAGAAAATTTACCACAAGTTAATTACGAATGGGAGATTACAACTGCCTATGCTTTCAATCAAGAGATGGTTTGACATTGATGCTTTAACTTCGTTTTCGGCATATTAATTACACGATGACTGTCCAACCTGGCGCCCGCGAAACACGCGAAGTATTTCTCTTACTTAATTTCCCAACATCTCCGATTGAATAATTTAGTGATTTCTGTAAGAATTTTCTGGTATTTTTCGGGCGACAAATTGGACATACTTCGATTACATTAAGCTGAAAAATAATTTCAATAATTGAAGGGAGATTCTGTTAGTTAAATTTAAAAAGATTGTAAATATCATTCTGCATTTTAATATCTGTGCCTGTAAATTGTAATTTAGTTGAAAATTACTACTTTTTCAGATGAGCTGTTAGAGTAAATTTTATCATGTCATAGGTGGCTCCTTAAAATACTGATAGATTTTTAAAATTAGAAATTGATGTGTAATGAAGAATTATTGCATTGTACATAGGCTATTTTTATTGTACACATATCTGTATCATGTATTAAAATTGTTCCCTTTTAAATGTCAGGTAATAAAAAAATCTACATCCAAAGGATACCTTTTGGTTAATGGATATTCACCTTGAAAATTTTAAGATTTTTTTTATATATAACTAAATAAAAGAAAGATAGAATTATAGAGAACTACAAATTTCGCATCCTTTTAAAAAGACGTATAATAAAATAATTTTTAGGTAGGTAGTAAAGAGTATATTAAATAAAAGTATTTAGTTGATATATAAATTGTTCATAATAGTGGTTTTAGCACATCTTCTTGCAAGATTTTTCGTACTTTTTATTAACAGGTTTTTAAAATTTTTGAGCTATGCATTTTGCCGTCCATTTTCTGGAATGTCCAACCCATTCTCATGGCAAATTTTGAAAGGGATTTCAATTAACCTGAAACTAGATCATTTTAATCAGCTTGTTTTGCTTTAACAAAAACCGGAAACCAAATTATAAACGAGTGGTAGAGTATCATAGTCCTCTACTTCATTAGATTAGCTGAATGGGAACATTTTGAACAAATATTGATAGTTTGAAAAATATTTTATTCTTCAAGATATATGATAAAAACTGAAATTCATGCTATGAATAACTAAATTAAAAACAATGACATATTTAAAATAAACTAAACAAAAAGCAATACTCTGTTACCTATATTTTAAAGGCCAAACGTATCTGTGCGTAACGCATACGACATTATGCGAATGGCAAAACTTTGAAATTTTAAGTGAAATTTCGGTATTGCAGTATTTGCTACTACAAATTTTTAAACTTTTGAATATAGCCCATTTTCAATATTTACACCATCGTGTAGGGAAAAAAATTACTTTTGAATGAAGTTTGTTTGAAAGCTGTATCTTAATTTGTTTTTGAATTATTAATTTTTCTGTAGTTTTTAATACCGCTTTTCTAATCGTGGCAACAGGAGTACTCCATTTTTATTAAAAGCAAAAGGAAAAAATGATTACTGTATCTTTATGTTGTCATTTTCTCATTAAAAGGGGAAAAAGTTGAAATTTAAATATCTTCTGTTATAAAAACCCGGTGAATTTTGATTTCATTTACACGTAAAAGAATATCAACAGTTTAATATCTGTTTCAGCTAATAGCTCATTGAGAATTCAAGTTTTTAATCAAAATGATCAAATTAAAATGCCATTTTTTTAAAGGAGCATTTGTAAATTTTGATATGGGAAAATGATTTATGGGTTTAGATTTCACAGGGAAAATATTCTATGATTGAGTCAAATTTGAATATAATGGGCTTTTTTCATTTTGAATTACTAGCATAAGAATCTTAATTGATAACTTTATCATAAGAACAGATCTTTATTATTTTTTGCTTCTTACATGTACGATTAAAGTTTAATTTTAACAATTTCTACAACTGAGTTTTATAGAAATAGTATTTTGTTAATTTGACGTTAAATATCGTTTGTTTAAGAGTTAGAGTTTCCAATATAAAATGCATATTTTACTATAACTAATTTTGTAGGTTTATTAAATCGATGAAACAGTTTCTTCTTAAACATTTTCTTTCGTCAAAATTTGACGGGTTCTACCTTGTGCTTTTAATGACGAAAAATAATAATTGAACTCCCAGAAAAAAATATTAGAAAAAAAATAAAATGCAATAAAATGATTCTATGATTACACATCAAAAGTAACATAAATCTTGCTTAAAATTATAAAATTAGATGTGTTATTTTAAATTTCTTAAAAGGAAAGTAAAAAAATGAAAGGAATGTCGCTTTTTTTTATTCAGGCATTTAACAGGCTCAAGAAAAAGCCAAGTTGTGGGTTGTGACTATGGAAATACAAAACAGTTTGTTTGTCTTTTAGCAAGTGTCCGAATGAAAAATAAACAAGTTGGAAATTGCACGTGGACGTAGCAAATGAGGTGCGTTCGTACGATAACGAAGTTTTAAAAATATTCAGATCTTGCTGATATAGTAGAGCGTACTCCGGATACAGTATAGTAGTCGAAATCTTTACGTTTCTGTAAATATGCAGGAAGTAATTTTTATTACACCTCAGCAACGTATATCTTATTCATAAAATGTGAAATAGTTGAATATAATTGAATCACGTACCAAACCATGTTTCCCCGTATAGCATTATGTAGTGGAATACTTTTGTGCGTCCCTGTAATTTAATAATAAAAATTCTTTGCATCACAGATTGTACAGAATGCATATTTTAGTATATAGTTCATAGATCCATGCCAATTCTGTTATGTTCGAATGAGTGTAACATCATTAAAATGCATTTGAAACTTTTTCTTCATTGACCGTAATGTAACGGAATCCTTTTGATTGTCTCTGTAATTGATCTATGCATCCGATTTTCATAACATTTGAAATGACTCGACAAAATTAGGCAATAATTATATGTTTTAAATTTCAAACGATTAAAATGTTTTTTGAAACTTTTTTCCCTATTGACCGTAATGTAACGGAAACCTTTTGAATGTCCCTGTAACTGATCTATCCATGAGATTTTCATAAAATTTGAAATGACTCGACAAAATTATGTTATAATTAGTTATAAAAGTAAAATTTAATTAAAAATTAGGTGTTATATAATGTATCCCAAAGTCTCTCCCGGAGTTATGATTGGGCAGTCCTGGCTTATGAAAATATACATTTAAATGACTTTTATTAATATTTAAAATTATTATGAAAACATTCCAAAGATTTTTGCTTTTCTCTTAAGAAAATTAATACTATTATTAAATTTCTCAAAATCTGATAATAGTTTTTAAACAATCGGAAACATGAACAACATTTAAAACATATATAAAACTTAAAATGAATGCACACTTTATCCCACAACAATCTAATTTTATTTATACTAATATTTCTTTTTTAAACAACCGTTCCAAATATAAATCATTCATTATTAGCGGTAATAAATATCCTAAATCAGTTTGAAACTTTTAACAGAAATAACTTGTCACACATTTTAAGAAAAGAAATTTTTTATTTAATGTTTCTTTCCCTGAAAGATAGAATCTGAACAGAATCTTAACAAGTTGGAAATTGCACGTGAAGCGTAGCAAATTAGGTGCGTTCGTACGATAGCGAAGTTTTAAAAATATTACTTTCATATATCAATCTCATAAAATTGTAAATAGTGAATTACAATTAAAACGCTCATCAAACAATGTTCTCCCTATACCATTATGTAATGGAATACTTTTGTGTGGCCTTGTAAATCAATAACAAATGTTCTTTGCACCACAAATTATGTATGATGTATATTATAATATGTACTTTATAATTGCATATAAATTTTATTAAGTCCGCATGAGTGTAACACGATTAAAATGTATTTGAAACATTTTTTCCCATTGACCGTAATGTAACGGAATACTTTTGATTGTCCCTGTAATTGATCTATGCATCCGATTTTCATAAAATTTGAAATAACTCGACAAAATTATGTAATAATTATGTATTTTAAATTTCAAACGTATAGAATTTATTTGAAACTTTTTCCCCATTGACCATAATGTAACTGAATACTTTTGATTGCCCCTGTAATTGATCTATGCACACGATTATCAAAATATTTGAAATGACTCGACAGAATTATGTAATAATTGCGTATTTTAAATTTCAAACGATTAAAATGCATTTGAAACTTTTTTCCCCATTGACCGTAATGTAACGGAATACTTTTGATTGTTCCTGTAATTGATCTATGCATCCGAGTTTCATAAAATTTGAAATAACTCGACAAAATTATGTAATAATTATGTATTTTAAATTTCAAACATATAGAATATATTTGAAACTTTTTCCTAATTGACCATAATGTAATTGAATACTTTTGATTGCCCCTGTAATTGATCTATGCACACGATTATCAAAATATTTGAAATAACTCGACAGAATTATGTAATAATTGCGTATTTTAAATTTCAAACGATTAAAATGCATTTGAAACTTTTTTCCCCATTGACCGTAATGTAACGGAATACTTTTGATTGTCCCTGTAATTGATCTATGCATCCGAGTTTCATAAAATTTGAAATAACTCGACAAAATTATGTAATAATTATGTATTTTAAATTTCAAACATATAGAATATATTTGAAACTTTTTCCTAATTGACCATAATGTAATTGAATAATTTTGGTTGCCCCTGTAATTGATCTATACGTACGATTATCAAAATATTTGAAATAACTCGACAGAATTATGTAATAATTGCGTATTTTAAATTTCAAACGATTAAAATGCATTTGAAACTTTTTTCCCCATTGACCGTAATGTAATGGAATACTTTTGATTGCCCCTGTAAATGATCTATGCATCCGAGTTTCATAAAATTTGAAATGACTCGACAAAATTATGTAATAATTATGTATTTTAAATTTCAAACGATTCGGTTGGGTAGTTTTTGCGTTGTTATATGCGGACGGACAGACGGACGGACAGACGGACGGACTGAACGACCACTATAGGTGCTACGTATTATATAATTACGAACGCACCTAAAAAGGATGAAATTGGCTAGCAGCCAATATATATTTGGACTTCATCTCTATCCAATGTTAATGTGAACATCCCAAAAAGGATGTCACATTGGTCACACTTATTGCGAGAGCAGGAATATTTCTTGAGTAGGAATAGAAGAGACGTTGAGAGTACTCATTTCTTTAATTGTTTTAGATTGGCCCCGAACATACTGAGACATACGCAGTCTAACAGATTTCTCGCATGACATAACAAGATAAGGTTACAATTTCATATTGTAATACATTGTTCGGTTATATAGCAAAAACGTTAATTTTCTGGGTTTGCGGTTCTTTATTTTTGACAAATTCTTAGTTTCAAGTACGATTTAGAAAATTTATATGAAATAATACATTAGAAATATACAAGTTTTTCAGAAATGAAATATAGAGCTTCATATTCTCTGGAAAATGTATTTAACCCTTTTTGGCACAGTGACCCGACAGAGGACACCGAGTTTGTAAACGGCAACAAGAATTTTTTAATAAAATTTTAGTTTTGTAAGGAAAGTATATATCAACAGGTTTTTAATTGCTAAGAAACTCATTTGTAAATTTTAGCGTTAGTGAATCCTTTCACATTTTACGAACATACGTTTTCTGTGCCGTAAACGATTAAAACAATTTCGTATTTTAAGTACCATGAGACCTAAAAAACGCAAAAGTTTGTAACTGAAATGTAGATATCGCTGAGTATTCCCTACGATGAGAAATAGCATTAAGTTAGGAAGGAACAGACATGGCTACGCAAGAGGATAAAGCATTTATTTTTTTTTATTTAAAAATTTTAAACTAAAAATTATTACAAAAAAATTAGAGCTTGAATTTTTTTTTTCTTATGTGTTTCACTTTGATACAAATTCTCGAGTATTTTTTTATTCTTATCTTAAAAAATATTAAATATCTTAAAAATGGCTAAGTTATAGGACTTTGAATTTCTAGTATGGCTGACATTTTGAAGCGATATCTTTGTCAAGAGATAACATGCGTATTTATGAACTGATTTGGATGTTACTTCGTGTGTATACATAAAACATACCAACGTCTGGACCGAGTTCGTTGGCCAGCTTCATTCGCTAACTTGTATCAAAATGAGAAACCATTTAACATTTAAAAAAAATTAAATAAGATATAACAAAATTATAATTTGAAAAAGATTTGTTTTATGTGTTTGACCTTCATACAAAGAATTCGGATCATTTTTTGTTATGTCTATTTCTTAAAAAATGGCTGAGTTATAGCACTTTGAATTTATAGTGTGGCTAACATTTTAAAACGATATGAAATTTTACATGTGATGATACGATTATTTATGAACAGATATGGATGAAACTTGGGGTATACATAGTACATACCATACATACTAATAGCTTGATCGAGTTCTTTGACCAGCTTCATCCACCAATCAGTTTTAAAATGGCGGTCATTTTAAAATTATTTTAAATACAAAAAAAAAAAAAAAATCAGAAGATGAAAAATATTTTCTGTGTGTGTTTGTCTTTTCTACAAAAACTTCGGGTTTTTTTTGTTGTTGTTGTTTTGGTTTTTTTGTTTAAAAATGAAAAAAGTTTCATTTTTAAGTGCGTTCTTTAGATACAGGGATTCCGGGAAATTTTTCTTTTGCCTTTACCTTAAATAACAGCTCAGATATAGCAGTTTAAATTTCTAATGTGGGTAATATTTTAAAAAATCTGATTTCTTTTTTTTTTTTTTTTTTTTTTTTTTTGCCTCCATTAGTATTTGAGTATATGAACCGGTTTCGATATAAGTGAGCATGTGCCCAGTAATTACTAAGGTTTCGTCGACCATGTTCACTGGTTAGCTCACACATCATGATGTTTTAAAATGGCGGCAGTTTAAAATTTCGTCGAATTTGGTGACCAAATATAAATCACTTTAAACAAAACATCTTGGATAAACCTGACTAATTTCGTGAAATTTTCATTCATATACAGTATTAACAAAACCTAATATTGAATCTCCGACAATCGGGTTCTAGTAATTTGAGCTCCATGTTTCGAATAATACCAGTTTGCATTTTAAAAGTAAACATTATGGAATTAATTTCTTCCACCCGGCAATGGACGGCAGGGCTTTTTATATTTCATTTGTGGACTTTTTGTATATTTTATGAAGATAGAAGATGTTACTTATTTTTACTTAATTTGAATGTATGAAGTTGTACATATATACCTTCATTACGTGTTACATTTCACATCATTTATTAGAATTTTCAGTTATTTCGCAAATGCAAGATATATTATTTGCTTTCTGTAAAAATTCTTTATATGAAAATTATATATATATTTTTCAATTATGTCTGAAATTAGCGTCCCAAATCATTCTCGTATTTAAGTTTGCAATAAAATCCGTGCAATAATTTGCAAAATTTGGTTGCAATCGTCTC
This sequence comes from Maratus speculifer, assembly GCA_964019185.1. Classification (NCBI taxonomy): domain Eukaryota; kingdom Metazoa; phylum Arthropoda; class Arachnida; order Araneae; family Salticidae; genus Maratus; species Maratus speculifer. The sequence goes on along the minus strand of OZ025299.1, from coordinate 30,216,858 downwards.
CTTTTAAGTGAAAAGGTGACATATGAAAGAAAATGACCTATACAAAAAATTGTAAATTTCAGAAAATTTAACTATGATAATCTATGCAAATCGGATAAAAGTAAAAAGATTAATGGTGAATAGTAAAATTAATATTTCATTTAAATATTGTTATTGACAATGTACGATTAAAAGTATTTTTACGGTGAATGCCGTGTTATATGGCTGTAGTTGGTATTTTGCCTTATTACAAGTTAAGCGAATTTGGTTTTTCTGAGAAAATAATACTTGTAAAGCAAAAAAAAAAAAATCTTGTGCTTATTTTCAGGAAATCCATTAAAATTTCCCGCCATTAAAAAGGTATTTTATTTTTCTTTCGACAGGAATGAGATTGATTTTTTTTTCCTTTAGCGAAAATCGATAACAGAAATGAAGCAGGAATTTTGAACTTGAGGAAAAATATATTAGATATATTTTTGGTGATAAACTATTATAAATCGGAAATTTCTATTTTCTAGAAGTTCTACTATAGCATTTAAATTAGTTATAATGACTTTTCTAGCATATATTATGTAAATATATATATACTATTACACACACGCACCTTAAAAAGGATAATTTCTAGTAATCTATGAGAATAATAATAAGAAAAAAAAAAGTAACCCCTTCTTAGTTACCTACGATTCTGAAAAGCTTTCGTTATATTTAGAAATCGTAAACACTGATATATTTTTGAGATTTCAGTTTCTTTACCTGCAGCTGATTTCTGTAAATGCTCCCGGGTAGTTTTTATAAAGCAATAATAAGTTTGCTCAACCAAAATATCAGTTTAGAAGATGCTATCGGTAATTTATAAACATTCGAATTGAATTTATAGATGCGAGAGTAAAATGATGATGATAGTAATAATTTTAATGTCAATGCTGATGATTTTAATTTATCTCGTTTTTATGTAGAATATGTTTGTTAAATATAAAATATGTCGCATCCAAAAAACGTATATTAATTATTAATTATTTAATTAGTAATATAAATAAAAGATTAATACACTACAAAAACTGCTCGTAAGAAAAATCATAAATTGAAGTTGGTAGCACTAAAGTTGCTATGATTGTCAATTTCAAAGAAATAAGCAATAAGCACTAGATTTCCGTTTGTAATCTATGTAATTTGAATTTGCCTCTCAAGAACATCTAACCTTCCCACTTCATCCCTTTGTTGTCATTAGCATTAGAAAACTGGTTTGTTTGCACCAGTTTTCTGTTGTCAATGCACTGGTTTTTCTCACCGATATAATTGATTAAAGTACAATACTTTCTACTGATCTCGAGTGATAATAAAGAGCGGTCAATTAAATTGCGGCTTTGTTATAGTTTATTCACTAAACATAAAAACCGAGAAACTGACTTTGTCGAGGCAATTGAAATTACATAAATTATTGTGAGGTTCAGGCCCCACTACGAATGCTCAGATCGATCGAAATACCGCTTCATTTCTAAACAAAGTTCTAACCACAAGACATACCGATATCTCAGTGATTTAAAAACGCATATTTCAAATTTGAAGAAATTTTCTGATTGACAATAAATATCTCCAATTTTTCATGCAACTTCATATTATGTTCGATATTGAATCAAGAAGTAAAGATTTTGAAAGTAAAGAAGAACGATATTCTAGTTGAACGATGTTCTAGTTCTCTTTGAAATTACACTATTGAACAGTTGACTTAATTCTGAATTAAAAATTTCAGTGTATGACAGTTGTTATGATAGTTAATTTGCCATTTCTTAGATAATGCATAATTCCTTTATCAAGATATTTTGATTTCTACAGATAACATTTTGTTTCTACATGGCCTATTATTGACATTACGAAATAATTGGATAGGTTCTCTCTTTAAAATAAACATTCGAAATTGCGTCAAAAATTTTTACCACATGAATTCGTCGATTTTTTCTTATTATACCAGATTTCATTATCAATGTTTTCTTACCTTGAAGAAAATGAACTGAAATTAATATCTTGAAAAATATTTAAATATATTTAAAATATCGGAAAGCATTCGTATTTCAACTAAGAATGAAATAATTAATGGAAATTAATAAACTCGATTTCTTTTAATAGAAGTTCTTTTAAAACATTTGAAAACATAATGCATTATTAAATATTATTATAACACAATCATAATTTAAACACCAGCATAAAAATTCATGCAAAATTTATTCTTATCTTTTGCATGTTTTGGAGTCAATAAATTAAAAATATTTTTCTTAAGTTAATCCTACTTCGTGGAAAATAACTTCCGTAATAAACATTTATTGAAAGTATGCAAAATGTTTTATGTGTATTTGTTGATACATTTGTTAATGACTGCTAATTCTGCTAGCAAAAAGTCTAAGCGACAGAAAATTTTAGAAGGTGATTCCAGAGGTACATGTTAATATGTTTTTTTTTTTTTGGGGGGGGGGGGATTATCTTGCTATTGTCAAGTTGGCTATATATTTATGATGTACTTTGAGTTCCAGATCATGTGTAAATTTTGATGTTAATGGTGGATGTACATTCAGTCATATTTAAGTCATATTTATTTTCCAAGAAAGAAGCTGAAATTTCAATAAGTTTGAAAATCCTTCAAAAAGTTTTATTATGCGTTTTTGATGATTCATTTGTTAATGACATCATTGGTAATTATTATAATAACCAGTAAATTTGAAAAATATGCAACATTTATCAAAAGACGCGGTTATTAATAATAATAACCAGTTACTTTTTATAAATTTTAATTAATAATAATTCGGTTATTATTAACAATTACCGAAATCATCAAATTAACCGTAACATATACATGCGTATATGCATGCATGTATGCTAGAAAAAAGGACTACAGATTAAATACTTTAAAATATTTAAGTACAATTAAAAGAAAACAGGCTCTGTATGTATTTAATAAAATATGAAATAATTATTTAAAATTATTCATTTCTCATTCTTTTGTATTTTTTGTGCATATTTGAAATAGTATTATAGATATTAAATTTTTATATCTACATTAATATTTTCACTACAAATATTGATAGTCATACTCAATTTATTATTCTCTTTTGTATATTCGGGAATACATAAATTTAAAATATTTCCTTAAATTAAACATTGATTATGAAAAATATTTTTCTGTTTCAAAAATTTATCGAAAACCGTTCAAAAAAGTTTTATTATGCAACTATTAAACTCCAGTGCGGTTCTAATTATCAATAGTTTCTGGTCCAGCTTTTTACTGTGTTGTGCTACGAAATTTAATAAATTATATATTTCCTTCCTACTGTTATTTTTTAAATGGTTTGTTTGATCGTTTTAATTTCGATGAAAAATTTCATATAACTGTTATTTTTTATGATGAAAAATGGTCTTTTGTAAAATAATTTTTAGTTTATTTTTAATTTTAACATTCATTAAAATGTCTCTACTTTTACATTCACAACATACATATTTTAAATATTCGTAGGAAAAAGCTTACAATTACAAAATGAATTATTATGCTTTAATTGTTAACTACGTAACTATACCGCAAAAATGTACAAGGGTTTATTTTTATTTTTATTTATTTATTTATTTAAGGTGCGAGAATTATTTTTTTAAGCTAAAGATTATTTTTATTTTAAAACGTATTATAAAATATATGTAAAAAAACATCAAAAAGTTTTTTTTTTTTTTTTTTTTTTTTTTTTTTTTTTGTTATTAGATTAACAGTATAATATTTTTGTTATGTGTATATTCGTTACTAAGCTTAATTAACCATATTGACCGAACTTCATCGGTAATTATTAATAATAATCTAGAAATTTGATTAATATGCAACATTTACCAAATTTACTAAAAGTCGTGATTATTATTATTAATTACCGAATTTATCTAATGAACCGTAACATTTGCATACATATATGAATATATGTATGCCAAAAAATTACTACAAATTAAGTACTTTAAAATATTTAAGAACAATTAATAAAAATAGTCACTATATGTATTTCAATAAAATATGAAATAAATATTTGAAATTATTCATTTCCTGTTCTTTTGTATTTTTGTGTCTATATGAATATTAATATACATATTAAATTTTATTATCTACATTAATAACTTCAGTACAAATATTGACACTCATATTCCATTTATTCTTCTCTTTTGTATGTTCGAGAACACACAAATTTAAAAAAATTTCCTTAAATTAATCATCATTCATGAAAAAAATTTCCTGTTTCAAAAATTCATCGAAATCCGCTCAAAAAAGTTTTATTATGCAAATATTAAACTCCAGTCCAGTTCTCTTTATCAATAGTATCTGCTCCTGCTTTTTATGGTGTTTTCCTACGAAATTTAGTAAATTATATATTTCCTTCCTTTTTTCATTTTTAAAGGTTTGTTTGATCGTTTTAATTTCCATGAAAAAATTCTTATTACAGTTATTTTTTAAGATGAAAAATGATCGTTCATAAAAGAACTTTTATTTAATTTTTAAATTTAATATCCATTAAAAATTTCTATCTTTACATTCACAATATTCCATTTGTATGAAAAAAGCTTACGGTTATAAATTTGTTTTTTATGCTTTATTTTATAACTACACAATTTTTCCGCAAAAATGTACAAGGCTGTATTTATATAATTTATTTATTTATTTATTTATTTATTTATATTTTAGGTGCGTGAATTAATTTTCTATTAAAGCTTAAGATTATTTTATTTCAAAACGTATAAAATATGTGTAAAAAAACACCAAAAAGGTTATCATGGGAATAAAGTTCTTGTTTCTTATCAAAAATTATATTTTTGTCAACGTGATATCTTTCAATGTATCATTATACAATAATCACCCATACATCTCTCTTATGGGCTTTTTTTCTCTTCGCATCATAACAATTGTTTTTGTTATTACATTAAAACAGTTATAAAATTACATATCTTTTGTGAAATGTATAATCGTTATTAACCTTAATTGATGATGTTGACCTATCGGTCATTATTAATAACTGGTAAAATTGATTTATATTCAACATTTATAAAAAATACCAAAAGACGAGATTATTATTAATAATTACAAAATTTATCAAATTAACGTCATCATATACATGCGCGTATGTGCATCTATGTATGCTAGAAAAAACTTCTACAAATTAAGTAATTTAAAATACTTATGTACAATAAATTAAAACAGATACTTTATGTATTCCAATAAAATATGAGAAATAATCATTCAAAATTATTCATTTCCTGTTCCTTTGTATTTTTGCGCGTATTGGAATAGTATTATGTATATTAAATTTTATTAACTGCATTAATAATTTCAGTACAAATATTGACAGTCATATTCAATTTATGCTTCTCTTTTGTATATTTGGGAATGCATAAATTTAAAATATTTCCCTAAATTAATTATCATTCATGAAAAATATTTTTTGTTTCAAAAATTCATCGAATACCGCTCAAAAATATTTTATTATGCAAATATCAAACTTCTGTGCAGTTCTCCTTATCAATAGTTTCTGCTCCTGTTTTTTATTGCGTTGTGCTACGAAATTTAATAAATTGTATATTTCCTTCCTTTTTTTCATTTTTAAAAAAAATTGTTTGGTCGTTTTAATTTCCATGAAAAATTTTTATAACTGTTATTTTTATGATGAAAAATGATCTTTCGTAAAAGAGCTTTTATTTTGTTTTAGGTAGCTTTCATTACAAAAAGTAAAAAGCTACCTATTGCAGTCGTCCGGAGGAAAGCACTTCCGGAAAATTTTCGTATATTTGCACCGATCATGACCCCCAGACCCCAAAACCACCCTCCGTTCAAATGTTGACATATATATATATATATATATATATATATATACATATATATAACCATATATATATATATATATATATATATATCTGATATTTGTCATGCGATAACTAACGTATTTATGAACCGATTTGAATGAAACTTGGTACGTACATAGTACATACAAATGTCTCGACCGAGTTCGTTGGTCAGCATCATCCGCCATTTTAACTTTTTTTAAAAATTTAAAATTTAAAATTAAATGCAAAAAAATCAAAATTTCAAAAATATTTTTCTTTTACGTGTTATAACTTAAAACAACGATTCCAGAACGCTTTTTATTTTGTCTATATCTTACAAAATGATTGAGTTATAGCACTTTGAATTTTTCTTATGTCTGACATTTTGAAACGATCTGATTTTTGTCACGTGATAACACGCGTATTTATGAACCGATTTCCATGAAACTTGGGATGTACATAGTACATACAAATGTCTCGACCGAGTTCGTTGGCCAGCACCATCCATCATTTTGATTCAAAATGGTGGCCATTTTAAATTTTTAAAAAAATTTAAAATTTAAAATTAAGTGCGAAAAAATTAAAAATTGAAAAATATTTTTCTTTTACGTGTTAGAACTTACAACAACGATTCCAGAACACTTTTTATTTTGTCTATATCTTAAAAAATGACTGAGTTATAGCACTTTGAATTTTGCTTATGGCTGACATTTTGAAACGGTCTGATCTGAACGATCCACAATGTTGCTTTAAAATGGCATACTCCTTATGATATCGTGGAATTTGGTGACTCTCTAAATCGCTTAAAATAAAACCAGGTTGAATAAAAGATGACTAATTTCTAAAAATTCCTATTAATATACAGTCTTGACAAAAACTAGTTTCAATCTTATAAAATCACTAATTTTATAAGATTATTTCCACTAATTTGAGCTTAGTATTTTTTAACAATGTAACTTACCTTAAAATAAATAAATAAATATATAAGTATATGAAAGCTACCTCTTCCTCCCGGCATTGCCGGAAGGACTTTTTTAAATTTAACATCCATTAAAAAGTTTCTACCTTTATATTCACAACATTCCTTATTTTAAATATTCGCATGAAAAAAGCTTACGGTTACAAATTGAATTGTTGTGCTTTATTTCATAGCTACACAATTTTCCCGCAAAAATGTACAAGAGTGTATTATTATTTTTTTAAGTGCGATAATTTAATTTTTATTAAATCTTAAGATTATTTTTATTTCAAAACATAATATAAAATATATGTAAAAAAATGTAACTAAAAAGTTTATCTTGGGAGTAAAGCTTGAGTTTCACATCAAGTATTATATTTTTTTCGACGTGTTATCTTTGAAATTATCATTATATAGTGATAAACCATTTATGCGCGTTCTGTTTTATGAGCGTTTTTCACTGATCCATCTTTTTTTTTTGCGATAAAGATGTAGTCCGGATAGAGTATAGTATAGATAGGCCAAAGATATAGGAAAACAATAACAACTCTCATACATTTATTCGCCGCACTGATAAATGAACTCTCATTTATGTGCGTCGCAAAAAAAAAAAAAATACCCATAGCAAGAAAATTGAAAATTAAATGAAAGAAAATCAAAATTAAAGAAAAAAAATAGCAAGGATTTGACGCCCAACTTCAGCAGCGAATGGCAATTGCGGAGGAATATCAAATTTTGGAAAATTTAGAGGACTGGAAGTTCGCGATTCACCCCCTCCCGTTCCTGGGACGGATGTTTGTGTTGGTTATATTAATTTCATTATATTTTAAGCTTTTCGATTTGTTTTGGAACAAGTGTGGATTGTTTTTACATCTTACTTAATTGTGTATATTTCAATTATGCTGATTGCGGATTTGTTAGGGTTTTTTTTTCAATCATTTAACCGACAATTGTTTATAATGTATTTGTCTATAAAAGGGTGTTAAAATTTTTTCATTGTTTCGACAGTCAGACATTTATCAAATTTTTAACTGTTAAAATGCCTTTAAAAGCTGTTTTTTATTAACACTTTAACAAAGTTGAAAAGTGTTTATGCATTTGGTTTGTCTGTCCGTCTGTCCGTCTGTCCGCACTCTAACTCCCGTAAATATACTCGGTTTACTCTGAAATTTTTATATGTTATTGATGTTTACCCTAGCACGAACCCTATTGAAAATGAAGTTTCTTCTATGATTAGTGTATTTACAGGGATAGTCAAAAGTTTTCCGATACATTACGGTCAATGGGAAAAAATCGTTTCAAATGAATTTTAAAGGTGTTACACCCTGCTAAACTTATTCAAATTTACATGGATTCGCAAAGTGCACTAAAATACGCATTCTGTAAAATATGCTGCCAAAATAATAATTATTATTCATTTACAGGGCCACTCAAAAAAATTCCATTATACAATAATAAAGGAGAGAATAGTTTGCGACATATTTCAATAATGTTAAACAGTTTCAAGTATCATAAATGTGATATACGCCGTTGAGACTTAATATTAAACGCATAATATGAAGTGCATAGTTTTACAGGGACACACAAAATATTTCAAACCTTATATTTTTATCTGAAATGTTGTGTATTATCTATGATTGCTGATGGATGGTTGAAATGCTTTTTCAATTATGATATGAGCTTTTAAGTTTTACAAAATGTCTGCAAATTATATGGTGTATACAAATGTTATAGTTGATATACAGAGTTACACAAAAGAGCTCATAAAGGTTACTGAATATGACAGTAATTAACTTAAAAGTGGTAGTTATGCATTTTTACGTTGAACTGCTTTCAGTTTACTGAGAAATGCATGTAGAATATCGATAAAATTATATACATGGTCACGCAAAGAATTAGCAACATGATCATCCATATGTGATAATTTCTGGAAATGTCATTTTAAGTAGCTTTAAGAATGTGTTTGTTTGAACTAAATTTGAACTAAATACGGGCGAGTAGTAAACATACTGGATAAATTACAGGGCTGAACAAAAGTATTTAAGTATTTTCCATCTATTAGAATAAAGTGCTGCATGAGAAATTTCAGCCAGTTAGGCATTTTCTTGCTAAACTAAATTTCGCCATTATATTGTATATATATATAAACCGACGGATCAAATACAGGGCTGTTCAAAAGTATTTCAATACATATTTGGCTATGGACAGTAGCATCTTATTTCCCTAAATAACAAAATTTGTTAAAGATTTCAGGAAGCGTTGGAAACTGTTTCATAATCTATGCTTAACGCATGATTTTTCTTACTTGTTTTTATTATTTTGTGTATTTTAGTGCAAGGGCACATAATTGCTGTATATATTTTTTTTCTGTTAAGGAAAGGTCCATTGTTTGAATTTGCCTGGTTGGTATTGGAGAATTTCCTCCTGGGAATAAACACATATGCCAGATTTTAATGAGTGGCCCGGGTGGGTGATCCTCCTCCCCCAGAGGAATAGAAAACCCATACCATTCACTGCTCTTCTAGAATTCTAACACATTGTTTCTAAAATCGTCAGATTTTGACGCATATCTTGGCTACGAATCTGATTACTGAGTTTTATTCCATATATATATATTCATATAGATATGTGATAATTTACACATTTATGTATTAAATCTTTCATTATGTGTTTGAATGCTTCTTAAAAGAAATTTTTAAACATTTTCCGTTCGAAACAATAAGTAATTTTTAAATGACAAAGAGCACTAAAATTTGCCAATCGTATGGATATAATACGAAAGTCTTTTTTTTAAAGGCCTAATTGTGCTAATTTTTAAAGTTACTTTAAAATGCAAATACTCCGTCTTTAATGAAATATGCTAGACTTTAAGCAGATTTATTATTTTGTCTAGTTTCATCTTTCTCAATTGGGTGCTTCCATAATCCTAGATGCACGCTCTGTTAAAATTTTTGATAAGACTGTGCTTTTATACGGAATTTTCAATACTGCCATGCCATACTGCAAATTCTTGGACATTCTAAAGCAATGAAAACAGAGCATAATACTCATGAATATTCGAATATCAAGTTCTCTGCTAAACAGAAAATTCGACGGGTTTGTCAGAGGCAACTCCAGGTAATTAATCTATCCCACGTATTCCATCTATATTAATCCAAGTACGTTATGTCCTAATCTGTCTTTTGTATTATGATAGAAACTGTAAAGAGGTTGGTACTGGAATCAGTTACAGTCTTAGCTCCTGCTTGCAATATTACTATTAATAGTGACAGTAGAACACATTCAGAATTATAACTTCTAATCTTAACACATATTTTTTTTTGACAAATCTTTACCGTTTTCTACAGTGTACTTCTTAATTACTGACAATTTTCCGTTGCAGTACACTGTTAAAAATTTACAACTAATTGTTCAGCCATTCAAAAGTTTTTATAGAAAACAGTTACATAATCATAACTTAATGCTATTCTGACTTATTATTGCCCATATTACGGTCAGAATAAATCTAAACTACGACAATGTATTCCCCCCTTTCCCACAAAAAAAAGTCTAATGACTGGATAATTTGATTAAAATTTTTAACTGTGTAGAATTAGTGCGAAAGCAAACGTATGCAATAAGGCAGGACCTATTACTTAGGAACCATTAGATGGCTTTTTACTTTTTAGAAAGCAAAGTAATAGATTACTCGACATGTGAAACTTTTAACTTTATTTAAAAAACTTGCACTGTAAAGAATTTTCACTAAACTGTACTGTCCAGTTAATCGACTGTTTTAATTGCTAACTAGATATTAAACCCTAATCTTTACGATCTTGACCATAAAGAACGATTCCTAAAATGGTGTGGAAACAGTTACTTATAAAAATGATTAAATGACTGGGCAACTTGCTGCAAGATTTTTACAGTGTATTTCAATACATATTTTTCAGCGTGTCTTAAGAACATACCTCCAACAATTTCGCTTTATTGCAAATCCAGTATAATCTACTCAAACTATGAAATAACACAGTTTTCTATATACCTCTGTGTACAATATGTAAAACTACCGTATTAATTTAAAACTACAAAATTGAAATTTGAAATTTTAATTAAATCTCTCTCGAGCGCGACATATGAGTGATAAAATACAACATACAAGAAAAGCAATAAACATTCCAATAAAGTAAAACAATGATTTAAAAGAAATTAAAGTCAAAACTCAAAAACGCATTACACTACGAAGTTTTTTAATTATTAAAAAACTTTCTCACCACTTGACCAATCATATTTAAGTATTTTGAATTAAATGAAAAAAAGAAATGATTCTGCTCTTAATACTCCCTATTAAGAATTCCAGAAATACTTTTGAAGATCTGAATTATAAATTACAAAAATCGGTAATTTTTGGAACATGAAAGAATTCGATGATATTTTCAGAATCTATTTCTTTATGAAAATGGAAAGTTATTCTGTTGAGAATTTTCTATCTCATTGAAATGCAAATGCATTCACTTTAAGAGAAGCAGAAAGCAAAACGCAGCATCATATTTTTTGCGAATGAAAAGCGATTTTTGGCCAAACAATGCAACATGACGGATGAGAGTGCAAAAGTTTTTCATGCAATTTTTCTTCATTTTATACGTATCCTACTTTTTTCTACATCTTCTTATGTAAATTTTTTTTTATATTTTACATTCTACTTTTTGTTTTTCGTATTCGGTATGTAACGCACATAAACGTGATAGTAGTAGGACAATATTATTTGGCAGATTTTCTAGTACAATATGTAACAATGGTACATTTCCGGTTTGACTATTGATGCAGGTTTAGTTAGATTGTTGTAATTAGCTTTTATACAATTACTAAAAATTTATATAGTTATGTGACATAAATACTTTCATGTTTAGTTTAAGTTTCTTTTGAGAATTGTTTCAATTCTTAATTTTAAAGAATAAGTAAAGTACCCTGGGGTAATAACGCCACGTTAAGGTTCTACCAATTTCCACGGCTCAGTTTTAGTTTGTATTTTTCAAACAAATATAGGATCTGATACAGCAACTCATTGACTATCAATATAAAAAAAATAATTTAACAGATATGAATAAAAAAAATGTAATGGCATGATTTCTTGACCAATGCTATTTGGCGTTATTAGCCACCTATATGGGTAATAACGCCATGCAAACAAAACTATGAAATAAGTTAGAATAATTGCATGTAGGTTGCCCAATTCTAAAAATACAAACTCTCAGCTATAGAAATTGACAAAGTGCATCCTAAGCTGTTGAAAATGTTCAATTTTTTGTGAAAGTGTAAGAAAAATAAAGGTGTGTTGTGTGTGGGGGGGGGATGAGGGGGTAAAATTGCAAGGATTGGCGTTATTACCCCGTTATAGTTATTGCGCTGTACATTTTAAATTACAAATTATCTCGAGAAGATATCCAAAAGCTTCAAGAACATTTTGAAAGTCCATGAAATGTACTACAAATTTATGTAATTAACAAAGTATTTCCAGATAAAAAAAATAGTCTTCACATCACAAAACGTATCTCGCAAATTTTAGATCAAGCGTTATTTTTAGCTGCTTGTAAAAACAATAACACCTAAAAATGAAACAAATTAACTTGAAGCTGTTTTTGCGATTTATATGACTCAAAACCCTTCTGCGCAGAGCACATGGGTGTCATTTACCAGATTATTTCATAATTATGCAAAATATTAGCACTTGGCGTTATTACCCCAGGGTACCTTAGATTGTGTTTCTTACTTAGTAGGGTAACATCCCCAGTAATTTACAGGCACCAGTGATTGGCACATCCTACAAAAATGTCCTAAAATAAGATTTATATCCAGTCTTTTAAAAATGCAAGACCACATACCAATTATATGCTCATTCACTTTAAAGGTTATAACTTTGATTTATGTTACTATCTGACAGTAGTGCCTAGGAAAGGGAAACAATTATGGTTTTTATCAAATTAGCCATTTTTGTTGCAAATGCTTCTTCTCTGACTTAAGAAAGACATGCATTTCACTTTATTATAATCTGATTTATAATATATTTTACATTTTAATTGACAAGAGTTTTGTTTAGTTGTAAAGGGTTACTTTAATTGTGTAGAAGTCTAAGTGCCAATTACTGGTGAGTACAGCAACTTTTTATAAATATATTTTTATAAAAATACTTTTTCAAATATTTTTGCTTTTAGTGGGCAAAATAGATGCACAGATATATACTCTTTGATTTAAAAATATTTGCAAGTAAATATTGTATTTCTTGGTAAGGAAAATAGAAGTAAGTTTAAAGACAATTTCTTAATGTGCCAATTACTGGGGATTTTACCCTAGATAGTTTTTGCTAATGACCAAGTCTGTCTGTCTTTTTTGTTGTTGTTGTTCTTCCGTTTCCTGTTACGGGATATATAGGCTTACGGTGTATCTTGTGTATAACATAATGCGTATATGTATATACATAATGCAATGCATCAATTCGGAGGCTAGTAATACAGATTTAACAGTATTTTAGAATAAATTTAATAGCAGTGCCCCCCCCCCCCCCAAAAAAAAAGTGCAGCATTCCAAAAAATAAAATATTAGTACAAGGGGCAGAATAGAATAAGATTTAAACCCTTTAAGGTCTGATTTTAATAATAGGATATGTCTTTAATTTGACAATTATTTTTTTATAAAAAAATATTTTTTATTATTATCTGCATATAATATGTATATGTCTATATATTTACAATTATCACTTAATTCAGGATTCAGCACTTAGTATTAAACCATTCATGCCATTGATATTTGTTAATGCTGCTGATTGAGGCATGTTCATTATCGAGTATAAAGCGTATATCCGTTCATTTGCAGAAGCATTAAAAAATTACGTTACATTATTATCAAGGGGGAAAATAGTTTGCAGTGAATTTTAATGATGTTACGCTACTTCAGATGTATCGAAATTTCTATAAATAACTAATATTTATTAGAAGATGATTACTACTATGGAATTGGGTATTTATAGCATTTATCGTTCATTTACATGGACACGCAAATGAAATCGGTTGCACTAATGTTTTTGAGCAATAATTGCTACAAGTGCAAATTAGTCAAACTTTGCATGCGCTTTTAAATTTAACTAATCTTTTGTATGTTACTTGTTGTTTTTAAATTCTATACGTTGTATACAGAGTTCAACAATATGAATTCATATATTATTCTTATTACTATAGGAAACTGATGAAAGGGAATTTTCAACTGTGGTAGGTATTTCCTAACTGACCATTTTTTTTGCATGCATTTGATACAAATTACAATTAATACAAATCTATATATCACATACAGTGCTGATCAAAGAAGTTTTATCATTTACCAAATATACATTGGCGATGGGGATTGGTGAAATTGAGTTTTTAAATGTGTTATGAGTTTCCAACTGTTCCACTTAGACATCATACTCAATCTTATTAAAAGTTGTTCCATTAAGTTATGTTAAATTATTTTGAATGTGTTGAAAAGTGCTTCATAATGTATGCTTTGTTTTCTTTCTTGTTCAAATCTACAAGTAAAATTTTCCCCAAATGAAGAACAAACTCGAATACAACGTGTTTAAAAGAATAAACTTTATAAATTTGAATGCATTCTGATTTAGTTCCTTTTGAGATGAATGTGAAATATATTTATAAATAATGCGCTGAACATGCATCAGGATTTCTTCTTCATAAAACAAAATATTTGTCTGTTGCATCGTTATTGGATAGACTAAACATTCAGAATAAAATACTAATTCAAAGAATTAATTTGTCAGTACCTTTCACACATTAAAATTTGAACTCTTAATTCGGTACTTCTAGGTTATCCCGTCGACCAATTTCGCGAAATTATACAAATCGCCAAACTAATAGCCAAATTATACATGTTGGCATAATTTTTATTTTAAATAACGAAAAAACAAATAATTAGTAGAATATTAATAAAAATATTAATAAAAAGTCGAAATAAAAATCACTTAATGACATTTTAAACACGGGAATCGAATTTAATGTCATTGAATGAGACATTCACGATCATCCATTATTGGCATTTAATCTTATAGTTTGGCGATAATTTTTTGGTCGACGGGATAAACTAGAAATACCCTTAATTCAATATCAGAGTGCTATAAATAACAGATTTTATAGGCAAAGACAAAAAAAAAAACAATGTCCAAATAAAAATACTAATACACTTATCAAGTTTTGGCAATGCACCAATAAGACGCTGGAGTAGAAAATATATGGGACATTTTTTCCGTCTTTAACATACACAATTTAAGTCTAAATTCTGAAGCAAGCATTTTATTTCTCTTTAAAAGTAGCATGAAGTCGATGTGTCTTAATAATATTTTTTAAGTTTTATAAAATGATTTGTTTTTGTCGATTTTTTCTAGGAACAATGCCTACACAAATATTTAATCAATCTGAATTTTTGTTAAAACTATATATCAAAGGTTTTTAACCCTCCAAGCGTCTTGCAAATGGGTAAAATTGTAATGTTGTTTTCTCTGCATTTTGTTTTAAATACTAATAAAATATGATTATTTCAATATTACATAAAAAATCTTATTTAGGAATATAAATGTAATCCTTGAGAGTCTTAATCATTCTTCAATGCTTTTAAAATTTATTAAATTTATTGAATTATAATATCTTAAACATTGCTTATATTACAGTGAAACCTGGAGCTTAGTGTACGGAATATTGCGGGCTAAACGCTTAGAGGGTTAAAATAAACATGAAAAAAGAGACATCATGTGTTAAGTGCGGATTATGAAACACTTTCCAATACACCCTGAAATTTTCACCGTTGAAAAAGGTGAGAGAAGATATATACGTAAACAGTTTAAAAAAAGTAAAAAAAAAAAAAAAAAAATTAAAAACTCAGTTTTAACAATTACCTAGCATCGTCAATGTAGGAGAAGAATTATTTTGCGTCCTGTATATCACCTTACGCTTTTCTCATTTAGGCATCATGTACAGAGGTACATAATTTACAGAAATAATTCAAATACGGATTTTTTTTTAATTGAAATTGCGATTTTCCAGCTGTCTTAACTGAATTAAATGTTTCCATACTATAAAGTAGATGTAAAAATCTGTGGATCATACAGGACTGAATAAAAGCATTCAGATGCTTTACCATATGCAGACGATGGCACTTCAAGTAATTTTCAAGCTTCAAGTGTTTTCAAATTTGTTATGCCTTTTTGAAGTTGTTGACAAAGACATAAACTTTAACCTTTTTAAGCGGTGTCGTTTTTCCCTGTAGTTTAAATATGATGGAAAGTAGTCTATCCTAAATACATTGTTTTCTTTCTTGTTTAAGCATATGTCTGGTAACACCACATTTAGCAGACCGACGTCTTAGTTCGCTCTCTGGATGTTCACCAATTTTACTATATTGAGAATACAGTATTATCCATTAAAACTTAGAGTTTTTTACAGTATTCTGAAAGTGTTGAAAAATGTTTCAAAATCTATGCTTAGTGTTTCATAATCCATGTTTGACTCATGTCTTCTCTTTCTTGTTTTAAATGGCTATCTAGTAACACCATCGTTAGGTTGCCCTTTAAACCAATAGACAGCATCCTCTATATTGCTTTGAGATCGACATATTTTTGCAATAAAACCTGTCGAATTTACACTATTACGAACTAGTTGAAAAGTATTTAAGAATATATGCTTGATGCATGGTTTTTGCTTCTTATTTTATTTGTATATCTACTAAAACCAACATTAGCAAGCCTAAGCTTTAAGTAGCTCTTTAAATCAACAGTCACCATCACCATTATAACATTGAGAAGACATTTTTATCGAATTGGCAATAGGATTTCTCATACATATTTAAATCCTTTCAAGCTCGGAAAAGCGTATGAAAAAGTGCAATACTGGAATCCACGAAAAGAGGAGGCTCTTATCAGCATACGAATTATGTACTTGATTGTTGTCCATAAAGTGGTCTTCCTAAGAATTTTGATGTTTGTGTGTTAAGTTCTTTGGTAAAGCTTTACCTTAATTAAAAAATTAATGTCGTTACAAATTTGCTAGGAATACTATAATTTCTTTTAGACACATTATCTGTTGATGTACACGAAACTCAATATCCTTGCGATTTATCACGGAATTTTCAGACATACGTTCTTCTGGATAATCTTAAATTAAAATTTTTCGTCGGAGAACCACAAAATACTTTTTGACGTGCAAAAGTATGCAACTTGGAGGCAGGACTGTTATAGTAAATTTGAATTGAATAAAAGATTCACATTTATGGTTAAATGGATTGCACATTGAGTTCAAATCGACTCTTGATTTATATTGACTTCTCACAAGCTATCGCATATCGAAAGCATCGGTAGAATGCCAACTACATTGCCTAGAAGAATTTTGACTTTATTAAAAAAAGAAAAACCGTATTCAATTTCCTTGTCACTGCGTGAAAGCAGTTGCCAGTTGAATGCATCTATATATAAGGATGACTATGTAAATGGGTCGCAAATAAGAGCGTTTCGATATGGGTTTAAAGCAAAGATTTAAACTGATATAGAACTTGTTGAATATCTGATGGCAGGTATTGATAAGCAGAAGACCGCGTGCACACTTGCGTCCACAGATTTCTTACCTAGAGTGCAGGGGGTCTTTATAAATTTATAAGTGATATAAATTATTATCATTGTCATTATAAATATTTATATATAACTTTATATTCATCTATAAATTTATATGCGCAAGTACTTTGTCTTCATTCATAATGTGTTATTTTTTAATGTAAAATAGGTATATTGCACTATTTATACAGTTGTTTCTTACAAAATATGCTATGAAAAGGATTTTAAAAGAATTTCCTTATTTACTTTTCATGTAATTATTTTTTAATATATATACCTATATTATTTATATATGAAACTGGGTATATATTTTAATACATCCAATAAACACAAATCGAAATAAATATGTGAAATAGAGAGGATTGTGAAAAAGCTAATGACCACTGCCTTATAGTATTAAACAATGTAATTTATTGACCCATACATTATTTTAAATAGCTAAACATGTTGTCTCATTTCAGTCGTTTTTATATTTGCATTACTGACATTTAAAATTGGTATAAATCAATCCGAAATATCACTTTAAAGAAGGTCGTTTCATGAACTTAACATGTCAAACGGAAATGTTAATTAGATAAGCTTTAAATCCTTTATCGTGTTTTGTATCGTAGATTGCAAAATTACTTTCCTTAACAATGTGTAATCGAAAACTTTAGTAACTTCATTATCGATAAATGACTGTAAATGTCATTGGTCAATAAGATGTAAGAAACAAAAGAATTTATGCGTCTTCCTTTGCCAACAATGCTTAAAAAGTACTTAATATTAACTAGAAATTTACTGGAATTCGATAATGTGAATAAAATGAGTATGAAAAGGAATTTAAATTTTGAAGTGAAGTCTTGTATTTTAAAGTATTCCAATTTGGAAAGAAATCACTGACAGTTTGATAACAAAATTAAAATCAATATGGTGCAAGCGATTATGTTCATATCATAGTAAATGCATATATTTAAATTGATGAATTATCGATAATTCTACCTTTAAATTATTGTATAACTGTATAGTAAAAAGGCAATACACTGTATGGTAAATGGGCAATACACTATCTGTCCAGTCGTTCGACCGTTTTTATCAAAAATGGTTACACGACCGTCATTTTACGCTATTCTGGCCATATTATTACCCATTTTATGGTTAGAATATAGTTAAATTACTGTTATGTAATTTTTTTTCAAAAAGCTGACAAATGCCTGGTCAGAATGTTGCAAAATTTTAACAGTGTAGAAAATAATTAATTCAACTATCACTCCAAAATACAAAAGAATAACAAAAACAGAAAAAAATCTCAGTCTGTGTTATTTTAATACAGCTTTTATAATTGGTGAATGTCTAAATTAATTTCAATAAAAATTTCAAAATAGAAATAAAAAAATAACATTCTAAACAATGAAGTCCTACATGTTCTTTGAAAGTTCTTCATATTTTTCTTATTAATGTAAAAATGTAGTGATGGGAAAAATAAAATGTAAGAAAACTCAATTTAATGAGTAGAAAATTGATGATGTGAACGTTGCCTCTAAATTATTCTTAGCTACATTTACAATAAAAGATAAAAGTTGAAAATCGTGACTCTTCATCTCTTTAATGGAAACGTATATCATTTCAGGCAATGATATTTTAAGAGCATTCTCAAGCTGTGTGGAATTGAAAACATTATTTTTTTATTTCCGAGTTAAAGATTTAAATGATGAAAAAATATATTTTGTTTGCAAGTATTATTTCTCTAATGTTTCGATATTTAGAATGTCTTACAGTGGGACCGATAAAAAAATCTTTAAAATGACAGTTGTGCGAGCCATTAAAGTTGATCTGCTCAGACTATCGATATCTGCAAAGGTAAACCTTCGAACTAAAATCTTTCGAAACAGTTTTTTTTCTTCACAAATCACAAATTTTGCCACGACCCCTTTTGAACAAATAAACGAATTTATATGCTTTAAAGTTGAATTTACTACATATTTTACTTGAAAAACAAGCATTATCTTTGAAGATTTTTTTAGTTATTTTTCATTTTTTTAACCATTTATTAGATTATATTTATGTGGAAGCGATAATGGAAGCGATTTGGAATTGAATTGAACCGAATTTTCTATTTTTAATCAATAAATTACCAATTGAGTAATAAGAGATTTCGATCACGTGACAAACACTTTTTTTCAACCCAGTATGAGCGGTTATTCTTCTTTCGATTGGAGATTAATTCGATCCAAAACGTTCACTTTGACACTCATTTCTCTAAAATCAATTGTGTTTGCAAAAAAATGGGAAAATGAGTGCGATTAGGTATAGTTTCTGAATAGCAACATCTGTTAGTCTCGTGTATACCCGAAGAAAAACGAATTAAATCTTTTCTCATAAAGTTGCCCTTTTTGAGTTGAGACCAGCCTTAATATAATAGATAAGTCATTAAAAGGGTTAAAATAGCAAAACTCCGGGTAAATAACGACAGTCATTGCAGATGCTAAATTTTGTGAAATGTCACAATGTAATTCTAGTCACAAATTCTTTTCCGAGAAAATTCTATTTAAAGGGCAGAAATGAAGAGCGAGATCATCCATGTCTCCAGAGTTAAGTGAAAATGAAGGTAATTTGAAAGAAAACCGCACAAATACTAGCTCATGACTGAAAAAAGGGGAAGATTAATTATCCACATTTCTTTAGAGAGGCAGCTCCCATGTACCGGGGATATCTTTTTTTTCTACACTTCGATTTTAAAGGGTTTCAAAAAACACTTCAGAAGCTCCATGGGAGAGGCAGCTCCCATGCGCCGGGGATATCTCTTTTTTGTACACTTCGATATTTAAAGGGTTTCAAAAACACTTCAAACATTCAAGTTTAGATAGGTGAAGATGAATGAGTTCAATTACAGGATAGAAAACAATTTCAGAGTAAAAGAATGAAAAAGTAGACAAACTTTTTCTTACAATGTGAATTGAAAAAAAAAAACCTTTAATTTTCACTCAATATTGAATTCTTAAAATGGACAAAAATTTCTTATTTTATACATATATTATTAAATGTTTTGAGCTCGAGTTGCATAAAATAATTGATAAATCAATTTGCAGTTTTATTCAAAGTTAACTGTAAAATAATAACACACATACTATCACCGTTTTGAACGTAATGTTAAAAAAAAGTCTATTAAAAAGAAATTTCGCTGTTAAACTAATGCATTTTTACGAAATTGCTTTTTACGGGACTCCTAACACGGTTAGAAAAAAAAAAACAATCCATTATTTAAGAAGCATTATGCCTGTCCGTGAAGAAAATTCAAATCACATTTCCGACTGATTAAGCAGACGCTGTGTGTGACATATTAAAACCAGAGCCATTAACTTCAAGATTATATGTTATTTAAAGTAGAAAAAGGTAAAAATAAATTTAAAATATCCTCGTATTATACAAAATAGGTCGATAGCTAAATCACTGTATATATATCATATACAGTGTATTTCTAAATACACTGATATTTGATATACACTGTATTTCTAAAGTGTATACCACACTTTAGAAAAGGTTAAAACATACTTTAACAAAACCCTGTTCTGTGAAGCTTAATTTAATAGTTAAGTTCATAAAAAGTTAAAATAGCAAAACTTAGGGTAAATAATGACAGTCATTGGATATGTTTACTTTTTTGATTACTATTGTACACAATTGCCTGTAATCAGAATTTAAAATAATAATAATAATACTAAAAATGAGCAGGTTTCCTAAGTTATGTTTCACTGCGCATGAGTGAATGCTATGAGAATATAATGTGCATAATTTGTTAGCTAAAAATAAAGAGCAACTTTTTTTGAAAGTCACAAAAACATAGCTTGAAAATTCTGAAAATAATCGCCGATAGAATAAGCTGAAAATCTGTTGTTCTCAAAGTGAAGCAATAAGATAAGGGATTGTATCCAAATATAGTTGTATGTCCAATATCGTATTTTCTATATTTATACTAACCAATGGAATGGCACCAGAGTATAAAAATACATTTACTTTAAATAAATATATATTTTTTAAATCAGGTAAAAAATACAAAAACAAAACTGCATTACAAAATTCTGGAGGAATGTCTGGAGCAATTTTAAGTGGTGTATATATAGTATATCATCTCATTTCAAACAGTTAATGGCAGAGATTCATTGATTAAAATTTTTGAGATTACTAAGGTAAGTGTACCAGTAATGGACCATGTACCAATAGTGGTCCACCAGTTTTCAAAGTTAAAAAAAAAGTTTTCTAGTCACCCCTGTCAGATAACAAACTAACTGCTGATTGTCTGTAACCCTTATCTGCTATCAGACAAAGGAACAACTTCAGTATTCTAATACTCTTTGAGTTGGAAGGGTGTTTTTCTTCCATTCTTAAAATACAAGGATTCTGTGGGTCATTCTTACTGCTTTCCTTAAGAGGTAAGTTTTCATTCAATATTTTTTTCTTTAAAAGTATATTGTATTTTACATTAAACTGTCACATTTCTAATACTCTTTATTAATGTATACTTTATTCTTTATGCTTAAAAGGTATAAAACTAACATATTATTAATTTAGGGGTTGGTCCACTTCTGGGTCATTAAATTTCAAGTTGTACCAGTAGTGGGCCAAGTGGTCCACTACTACATCCCAGAAGAATCTGAAGTGAAAGAGGGACTATTTATACTTGTCTCAATAACCGGAGGAAAAAGAAATACAGAAAAATATGTATATTTGTGTATAGTTCAAGAAATTAAAGAAACAATAATATTTGTTCAAGAACTGAAGACAACTGGAAATAAAAAAGTCTTTGTCATTAAGGAAAATGATGTCTTTAGTATAAATTTTTCCGATATAGTTGCAGTGGTACCGCAACTAGAACTCAGACAAACAGATCACCAACTTTTGTATTCTTTTTGTAAAAAAATGGCTGTAAAAGAAAGGTAAATGTAGTTAAATTTAAATCCCACTCACATTGTTTTTTATAAATATAATATAGTTTTACAATCATTTCAGCATTTAATTATCCTTTTTATTATGTATATTTTATTATTTATCACTACTGGAAAGTTACAAATAGGGCAGATATATTTTTAAGTTATAAAATATTACAGACGGTTCGAAAAAACTAAATAGGAGCTGAAATTATTTTAAGTAATCATCAAAACTTCTAAATAGGATTTCATTATTGTGTATATTTAGGTGTACAAATGTAAAAAAAAAATATATAAATTCTGTACAGTACACATTAAACTCAAGAATGGAGTGTCCCGCTTCTGGGAGGCACTACTGGAACATCAGAAATTTACTATGCCCACTACTGGAGCATAGAGGAAGGTAACATTTTTTATTTTTCATTCTTTCTAAAGAATATATTTAAAAAATTGATTGTTTATTCTGATACATGAAGGTAAGTACTTGGCTAAATTTTTTTTTTCGAATTCACTAATATATTAATAATCATTAGACAAATGTCCTTAAGTGGCCCACTACTGTTGCGTTTACCTTATTTGAAAATTCAGGTAGATATTTTAACTTAAAATGAGTTTAATTCGCAGCACTTATTAGTATTTCTGTACTTTATATTTTTATTAATATTCCGCACCAAAAATTAATTTTCAAAATAATTTTATATTAGTTTTAAATTCAGAAAAATCTTGACGGAAAAAGTTGGTTCAAAATCTTAGAATGTTTTGATAATACTTCTAAATTTAAGTCACGGTTCTGCTGGAGAAACATAGTTTTCCCTTTAAAAAATCATATTTTCTCCGAATGCATATTTAAGTAACAAAAAAAAAAAGTAGAGAATCCGTGAATCCGTCAATGCGACAAATTTCAAATGACGAAAGATGTTCCGAATCAGTAAAATACAAAGTGTTCCGGTTCATCAAACATTTTATTTCATTTGAATCGCCTTTTTTATTTTTTAACTTTTCTATTTTACATTTCTGAAGCCATTATTTCTTTGGAACTTATAAACGCACATATCGATTTTAGGGGACATTATATCTGAATCTAATAAAACATCCTTTTTTTAACAAAAGTATATTTCCTTTTTCAGTACAAACTAAGAAGTGGCTATGTCTTTGTAATATGCATATGTTTAGTATGTAGTCCGAAATCATGTCCCTACTGATTGGGGATAAATTTATAACCAACTTTAAAAAAATTCATTAGTGTCTATATTGTAAAATCTTAATGATATTTAAATTCTGATAATTGTCATTTTCTTGAACATTATCCATCATTTATGCACGCTGTGACGTCATAACTGAATCTGATATAACATAAGTTTTTTAAGTTTTTAACATAATAAAAACTGTATAGAGAGACATTATACCTGAATCTGATAAAACATAAGTTTTTTAAGTTTTTAGCATAATAAAAATTGTATAAGGGACATTATACCTGAATCTGATAAAACATAAATTTTCACACGCACAAAGTTTTAATGCAAAAACAAACTGTTGCGATATATACACTGTTAAAAATTTCAGCAAGTTGTCGAGTTATTCGACCTTTTTTTAGGAAAAACGGTTACATAACTGTAATTTAACTCTATTTTTATCATACTATGGATAATAACATACTCCGAATGCAGTTAAATTAGAGTTATGCAAACATTTTTCTAAAAAACTGTCGAATGACTGGACAGTTTGCTGCAATTTTTGAACAGTGTAGTTTTGATTAACATTTAATTCAATTAATGCAATTATCCTACTGCTTAAGGCCCCACACTAAGCAGAGAAAAAGACCCGGTTGATAATGCTAAGTCTATGGGAGCGTTCTTTTCAAATATCTCGCTCAAATTTTTATATTTTTACATGATTTTTTTGCATAAGATAGCTGAGGACGATCCACAACTGGCCTAGTTTTTACTTTTTCAGTTTTGGGTTCAGATTTGTTTTTAAAAATTACTTTAACTTTCAAAACCGGTTTGAACCGGTTCTGAAATTGAAACTATCATAATATAAAAAATATATAAGCAAAATCAAAAAAGTAAAAACTAGGCCCGTTGTGGATCGTCCTCAGCTATATTGTGAAAACAAATCGTGTAAAAATATTAAAATTTGAGCGAGATCTTTCAAAAGAACGCTCCCATAGACTTTACATTATCATCCGGGTCTTTTTATGTGCCTAGCGTAGGGCCTTAAATGGCGGCTGGCAATTCAATAAGTAGACCTGTACTTGACGAATCAAATGTTATTACACTTCTGGCCTATAAATAAGAGTTTATTTTTAAAAAATAAATACCAGTTTTAATAGATGCATTTGACATTTAACTAATCACCTAAATAATTAAAGGAAGCTACGATAATGATAGACGGAATGTTATGTACTTTTAAATAATGATAGACGGAATGTTATGTACTTTTATATACGTGTAGCTCCCTGTTTCTCTTTATTTCGTTATCGACTTTGCGATTCAATAATATTTGTGTCATCTTTTGATTTCCGAAGAACTATTTCTATTTTCGCTACTTTTGTTTTTTAATTAATTTTTAAGCTTTGCGATACACTAATATTGTCATCACATTAAGTTTGTCATTATACTTTTGGTCTATAAATTAGAGTCTATTTTTTAATAAATACCAGTTTTAATATAATCATTTGCATTTATTCACTTCATCTAAATTGTTACTGAAAGCAATAATATTGATAGGCTGAATGTTATATTTCTCTAGTTTGTTGTGCAACTTCTTGTGTTACTTTTGCTATTGATTTCGTTTTCTCTGTGATTCGTTAATATTTATATCATCTTTTGATTTCCAAACCTATATTTTTTTCCCTACCGTCACACGAGTTGTCTAACACTTTAACATACACAAGCTTTTTATGAAGGATTTAAAATAACAAATAAAGCCTTTGTGCAAAAATGTTTAAAGATAGAAAACCAACGATTATAAATGCACAAATAAAGTATGAGAAGGTAGAAAACAGCTGTTTCGAATCTAGTATCGAGATTCTTCATCAGTGCAGAACTCAGCGAGCTAAAAAAAGCAAAACTGAGCAAAAAAGCGTCTCTCTGTCTCTTTGCTCAGTTTTTCTTTTTTTAGCTCTCTGAGTTCTGCACTGATGAATAATCTCGATAGTGGATTCGAAACAGCTGTTTGCTACCTTCTCATGCGTTATTTGTGCATTTATAATCGTTGGTTTCTATCTTTAAATATGAAGGATTTTTTTAAAAATTCAATAATGGTTTAAATGTAAACAATATGAATATTAAATTAATAACATACTAGGGAGCTCATAAAAGATTTATACAAATATTTAAAATGTAGTTTAAAATTTCGTCAGAAGATGACGCCGTGTTACCTCAAACTGTATGGATGACCAAGCTTTATTACGTAGATTTCGTATGAAATACTACCTATTGCATTCTCTCCCATGTTGGAATTTCTGAAAATGTTTTGCAGATCTACACCGATCATGACTCCTAGACCTAAAAACTACTAAAAGTAAAAAAGTTTATCTATCTATCTATCTATCTATCGGTGTATATCACTTTCTTCTGGACACGATAACTTCTATAATTATGATCAGATCCTCTTCAAACTTTTACATAAAATCAAGGAGTATTAAATCTCGGTTGAGTTTGTTAATGGGCAAAATCGGACCAAGGAGGTGGAAATTGGGAGGGTTTTTGTGAAAACCGAAAAACGCGATAACTTCTTAAATAAAATAGATATCGAATCAGTTTAAAGTTTATATTACTTCTCAAAAATGGACTAAAAGTTTATGCATGGCAGATTTTTGGTAAAGTTAAAATGGGCTCAAGGGGCGAAAAAAACAGGGTTTTTGGGAGAAAAAAATTCATAACTTCGTCAATTCTTAAGATATCAAATCCAACTAAATTTTTTATAAATGTACTCAACATTATCTAAAACTTTTGTATTTAATGGTTTTTGATAGGATCAACTTTTACCGACGAAAAAAAATTAAAAACGAAAAGAAAAAGGGGGGAGGAAAAAGAAAAAAATTCTTAACTTACTCAATTCTTAAGCAATCAAATATAATTAAATTTATTTTACACCTTCTCAATAATATCTACAACTTTTATATTAACAAGTTTATCATAGGATCAATTCTTCTAGCAAAAAAATATTAAACAAAAATAAAAGTTGGAGAAAGAACCTCAAATCCAAACTGCTTATATTCAGACTTATTTTTAAATTCATTTTTGATTTTAAACGAATCCAAATGGCAGATTCTCTTATTTAGGAACTATATAAAATGGCGCATTGGTCGATTTTTTAATAAAGTCAGAATATATTTCAAAAAAGTCTGCCAAAAAAGGTATTTTGAACAGAATTTTCCGACGATATGGTGATTGAAAGATTGAGGAAGTATAACAAATTGCGTTTTTCCAGACTTATTTTTAAATTCATTTTTTGCTCTCAAACGTATCCAGTTTACAGGCCCTCTTATTTAGAAACAATATAATGTGACGCATTGGTCCGTTTTTTGATAAAGGCTCAATATATTTTTAAAAATGTTGTCAAAGTGGACACTTCGCACAAAATCTCCCGAAGCGATCATGATAAAGAATTGAGGTTGTATTCAAATAATAATTTGGTTATTTTATAACTCATTTTTAATTTCAATTTTGCTCTCAAACGCATTCAATTGACAGTTTTTTTGTTATTTAGGACCTATATAATGTGCAGTATTGGTCGATATTTTAATAAATTCAGAATATATTTTTAAATAGGTTGTCAAAATGGGTATTTGAGTCGAATTTAGCTTAAGATGATTTTGATCAAACTTGTTTCTACAAAAAAATTAAATTAAATTTTTTTTAAAACGGCCGAATCAAGTTATTAAACTGAATGTATCTGTAATCAAATTTTATTTTTTGACGTTGAAATGAGCACTCTTCGAAATCTACCTCCACCTATAGGCCAAGCGGACAGGGATTTTTACAATTCTCTTGCTTTTTGCTAAAATTTCAATTAAATTATTGAATAGAAGATTTATATTTTAAAGTTTTTATATTAATTTCAACCCTTTCATTCACAAGGGCATCATATGAGGACAAATAAGATTTGTTTTACAAAATAAAGCTAACAGACAAAAGCTAACATGCAGAACAATATGAAAATTATTTTATTAAGGCTTATCATTTATCACAAAAAATTTTTATAATAATAAAAAATAATCAATTACAATGAAAAATAATTTATGCATGAAAAGTTTTAATATTATTTGAATTTAAAAGTGTCACCTATTGACAGAAATGCAAACTAATGTTAAGCATTTTGTATACAAAACTCCTTGAATCTCTGTATGAAACGTCATATAAGTCTAAAAAATAACTTGTGAATAATTTTAAAACAAGATTTATTATTATTATTATTATTATTAATTTGCTTATGCTAATTTACTTTTAAAAAACCTCACAAAATCGCAGACTACATTATTAATTAATCAAACTCTTAGTCACATATTTAAATCACATTTTTTTGGAAATATATAAATGTCCCTAATATAATTGGATTAATCTTGTAATAATCACGATTGACATTTACATTTTTGACATTTTAAGTATTATGCTACTTTAAAGTATAAGCTAAGAGATTTATTAATGAATAAGAAAAATGCTTCTTACTTTTTAAAGTCCGAAGGAAACAATTTTAAACACGTATCTGTCTTTTAGAATAAGTTACATTGGCTCGATTTAATATCGCTTATATTAGAAACATTTTTGAAAGAATAAGAAAATTGCATTTACGATAAGATATTTATTCTTTTAGCCTGATCATCGTTGTTTAATATTTCATCGTGAGCAGAAGGTAATTGGAAGAGCTTACAAACGCGATTTTAGATTGAATAATATATGAAGCTTATATGAAATTTACATGATTTAAAGTGATTTTTTCTTAAATTAAATTCTCATTTGACATGAACATATGATATGAATATATCTTACTTATACATTCAAGTGAAATTAATTTGCAACCCTGTTATTTTATATCAGTTTAATATTTGTCAAATTATTTATTTTCTTTACCATTTTTTTCGTAAAACTACACATCGTCTATTTTCGCTTACCTTTGCTAAATAATGCATGAAGTAATCAACTGATTTCCAAGAAAGATAGAATTTCTTAAATGATGTTTCTTAAACTGATTCTCCATACATAGGAAATTTCATTTTTATTGAAATTTTGCAGCACAAAAGAAAAAAAAAATGAGTCTATCTGAATTTTCGGAATTTATTTATATATTTTCATCGGTATAGAATGGATTTTAAAAAAAGCATATCTATATTCGCTGTATATGGATTAGTTTTTTTTTCTCTTATCAACTGAATGTGTGCAAGAAACAGAATGGAAAATTCAATAAGTAAATTTGAATGTAAAACAGAAAATCATTGCGAAAAAAGTTTGCGTGTCTGAAACAACATTGGGAAGTCAGGAAAACATACTAAATGTAATTTATTTTCTTATTTTCATCAAAGAGTTACATTGATTTCGGAGGTTTAAAAAAAAGCATATATTCTCTGTTTTTGTGTATATATAATAACTGAATTATTTTATTCAAACGTTTAAGCATATAAAAAAACGACACTTAACTAATAATTTCATTTAAAAATCATTGAGTTGGTCAGGATAACTCCTTGTACCTTTATCTGAAACTTAAAGAAAAAAAGAAAAGAAAAATCTCTGTTAGTAGATAGTTATAACTTGTGATTGATGGGGGGGGGGGGGGAAATCTAAATAAAAATAGAAAGTAGAACTTTTGGCTGAGTTGTAGGCATAACAATAAATTTTTTGGTTTAGATTCTCCGTATAGTTTTGTACAAGTAGTCGGAATACAAAAGCAAAAAAATCTTTTGTTTAATTGCTAATCAATCTTATCTTGTAGAACTACGTTAAATTTCAATGAGATCGGTGCATTAGTTTTTGAGAAATCGTTTTCCCCGAGTGCAAAAATAGTGTTTTACCTGCGTCACTTTCAGCCAGACTAGCCTAATGAGGGTAATTTCCAAAGGAACTTTTAAATAGATATCTACTCCAATTAAATTGAAACTTTGAAAAAATAAAATAGGCATATCCTGCTATTAGATTTTTTAAAAAGTAAAGTGATTTTTTTTTATTATAAAACCCGTGTAAGGCTTTAAGCATAATTTTTTCCGACGAATATTTTATTATTGTTTAAATTTTAAATACAAATAATTTAATTAGCTTTTATGTATACTGTAAGAGAATAAAGGAGAATTTTTCACTAGAAAGATAAATTTTATTACTAAAACAAGCGTTTCGAATGAGTCAGCTCAATAAATTTTAAAATAATAGATAACTGTATTGCTGTTCTATGAATTCTGCATAACAGTTTTATTTGTGTGCGATTTGAAATAAAGGAATATGCATAAAAAAACCATTACATACCGGAAACTAATCGAATTTTAGTATTTCAAATTCATGCTGTATGTATTTTCATTTACTGACTTAATTTCTGAACGAGGGTTTAGAAAAGCATGTGTATTTAACAGCTACTTTCTCATATTATATTGATTAAAATAATAAATATCTTATCTACGAGAACTTGTATTCAGATTTTAGTGCAAAATACATAAATATGTAATTGTATATTTTGAAATTAAAGTTAGATATACAAAAAAGAAAGTTTAATTAAAGTTTGAAATATATTTTGCAATTGTTAGATGATTTCTTTACTTAATTGTACATAATTTAAATTCCTTAGTTTATTAGCATCAGAATTAAAATGTCAAATATACAGATGTAGCTGGTAAGCATAATTATCCTTCAGGATTGAAATAAGACCTGCGCTGAAATTACAGATATTAAATAGACAAATTTTGTAATGGAAATAAAATACGTGACATAACAGTTTTAGTGTTGATAGGTTAAACTGTTTAAATAATGGTAATTAGAATTATCTGAAATTATCATGTTTTCTAGAAGTCGTTATTAAAAAGTTAGAATATATCCATTGTAAAGTAAATGAAATGTTTTCATAGTTTAGCTGCATACATATATTTTTCAATCGCGTCGTCAAAATAAAAGTAATCGTTCATATGAGCAGTTTGAAATCTAAGAACGAATTTCATAAAATACTCTCTTAATGAAATACTAACTGTTCCTTATTTTGGTAGTAGCAGGGTTGTAGTGGAGGGTACACGCGGGTGTACGCCGTATACCTTCTGGATTTTTTTAAAGAAGCACCGTATACTTTCTGGATTCTTTTTAAAAAGCACTGTATACCCTCTGTTTCTCAAGAAAGCTATAGTATGTACACTCTGGGGTACACGCTCTAACTTGAGCGTTTGCTCTCTGCTTAGACCGTATACCGTCTGGTTTTTTTACGACTACACCACTGGGTACTAGTATTTTAGTACGCATCACGATTTTGTCTTTTGTTTAGGATCTTTAATAATTTAAACATCAAATTCGTACAGTCAAACGACAAGAAATTTTTTAATTCACATTTCTTGGTCATATTCAGGTTTTATATAAACAGTCCTTGCTTGATAGTTTAAACTATACAAACGAACTTTCATGAAAGTCTCAGAAAAGGTAAAACGCATATCTATTAACGTTTTTTGAGAGTAGTTTCCTCGGTACAATTTACGTTTCATTTTAATTTTTTTTTGTCCAGGACATTAAACTTGTAAGTATAGATGCTGTTATTTATCAAAAATAAAAGAAATAACATATCATCCATCTTTAAAGGAGATAACTACAGCAGCGATTTCTCTCTCTCACACATAAAAAAATTATATTTATGCATATTTGTTTTTACATTTTGTTGTATTCTGACCACCTAGTTTGCTAGAAAATTAGTAACTTTTAAAAGGCTAACTTAAAACAAGAGAGAAAAATTCCGTGTCAAGCACAGAGTATGAAACTTCTAAAACTACATTAATGAAACATACATTTTAATAAGGTAAAAGAAGATATCCAAATAAACATTTTTATAAAAGCATAAAACTTGAGCAACTAATTTCAGCAATTAGCACCTGCAGTCGAAAAAGATATACGAATTTTCTTGACCAGCCCTTTATATGATCTAAACATTTATATTTAACGTAAAACAGATTCGAAATTTTTTTTCATCTCATATTTTCATAGAACGCGCGGTCACATTTTCAAAGAAAAATTAATCCACGGAAGATCGAAAGGCAAAATTATTTTTATCAGATTACGAAAATCTCTTCAATTATCGGATAGGGCTGCAAAGATAATTTCGTGAAATGAATAAATTATTTTGAAAATTTTCTGTTCTAAAACGGAAAAAAAGAATGGACGTTTCTTCAATTCTCGAATATATACAGGTAGCAGAGCTGGCAAGAATATACCCGTAAAAGAAAAAGAGTTTTTTTGAGATTATAATGCTATTTACATTTGAATTTTTTTCATTTCCTTTATATCTATTAATTGGATGTGAACAAAATATACATCATTTACGAATAATAAAAAAATGCAAAGAACTTATATCATCTACATACAGTTTAAAAGCTTGTGCTGTAAATCAAAACATGCATGACAAAATGCACTAGGCCGTTAAATCCGTAATATGTATTTGAAACTTTTCCAATATGTATATAGCGGCTTAAAATTCAACAATCAGTGAAATAAAAATAAAACCTTTATACGTTATTGCAGGTTAAGAACGTAATTGTTCAAGCTATAGATAAACAAACTTCATTTTTTTATCCCATAGCTATCACTTTTTTCATCGAGTTTCATTTTCCTCATAGGGTAAAAACACCTACAAAACATTAACATCAAAAATGTTACGGATGAGTAAAGTTGTGTAATAAGTGACAAGAATAATCCTATTCATACAACAATCGTAGCCAGATCAACGAAATTCTAAAGAACGTTTTAAAATTTGTTGCTACAAAAAAAAGGGCAGAAAAAAACCTACTATGTTATTATACGACTAACTTTGCTGCTTGCATACTGTTCTTCAAGCATTATTATAGTAATTAAAATTTGTTTTAATAATTGCTTCTTTTTTATTTTATTTAATTTTATTAATTTTATTAGTTAATTTTAATGGTAAATATCAAGTGATTTATTGATTCAATATGATCTCGTTTTATACCGAAATATAATAATTTGACATAAGACACCGATCGTAGGCAATCTGTATCATTTAACCATTCCATTGAAGAAAATGACGTACGAATAGGGATATAAACGGCTTTAGCAAAATATCGCATAATTAAAATGACCGTACTCGAAAAATTCATAAAAAAACTGAAAACGTCCCTGTTTTTGTACATCATTCGTTCGGGACAAAATGGTAAAATGTTAGTTTCTTTTTTTTTTAACTTTATGTTAATAGAATAAAAATGTATGAGTTTCATTTAACTGAAGATAAATAAAGTTACCGATACATTTGGCTTGAAACTTTCCTTGATAAAAAAAATAATCACATGTATCGGTAGCATTAATAGAAAATTACACGGAATTACAATAAATATATGCGAACGCTTGCACAGTCTACTTCTCTGTTTACATCGCCTCGTTTCTTTTCCACTGTTCCATCTTTCGGAGACAACATACCTCTTAGAATTATGATTTTGGAGTACCACTATTACCGGATAGTAATCTTCGTCTTATAATCGTAGAACTTTTTTCGTTAAATAAACAGAATATATCTCTCCAAAAGTACACTGCTCAAAACAATTAAAGGATATTGCAGTTTTAGGGGGATTTTGTATCTGGGAAACTTTTTAGCTGATTGATACATGGTCGACAGACATAGTAGGTTATATGAGAATAAATTACACATGTTTGGCAGAAAAAAATGCATTTTATTGCGCATTTGTGTACAAAAGGAAAAAAAACAATTTGTGCATATGAGAAAAAAAGAATTAGAAAAGGTGTTTTCTTCAAAGAAAATCATTTTCAGTAGGGGGTATGGTTTCCACGGGCGGCCAGCAACGTTGAACACCTTAGAGGCATGGACTCAATGAGGCTATTAATGACGAGTTGGGGTATTCTGCCCCACTGTTCCAGAAGCGCTCTTTCCAGTTGTTGGACAGTTTGTGGGGGTTGTTGGCGGCCAGAAACTCGTCTTCCTAGAGCGTCCCAAATGTGCTCGATTGGATTCATGTCTGGAGAACACGCTGGCCATTCCATTCGAACGATTCCTTCCTCGAAAAGGAAATCCTCCACCAGGTTTGCACGATGTGGCCTGCAGTTATCGTCCATTAAAATGTAGTTATCTCCGATTGCTGCAGCGTAAGGGACTACAATAGGTCTGAGGATCTCATCCCTATATCGGCGACCAGTCAGAGGTCCATCTCGAATGATAAAGAGTTCAGTGCGCCCGTCAATGGAGATGCCACCATACACCAACACTCCTCCATCGCCAAATCTGACACTTTCGTGCACGAACGCAGGATTATTTCTACTGCCACGGTCCCTCCAGATGAAAATACGCCTATTATCCGGATGCACAGAAAAACGGGACTCGTCAGAAAACAGAATATTGCTCCATTCATTTCTCCTCCAGTTTACATGCTCGGTTGCCCACTCTGTGCGGTCGCGACGATGCCTTGATGTTAATCTAACACATACCATCGGTCGCCGAGCATACAGACCTACAGCATGGAGCCGGTTTCGGACAGTCTGAGTTGAAATCGCGGTGCCTATAGCCGATTGAAGGTGTTGTTGGAGAAGAGTAGCGTTCATGTTTCGGTGTCTCCGAGCTTTTAACTCTAAATACCGATTTTCATTGGGCGTTGCTGCCCGTCTACGACCTTGCCCTGGTCTTCGGCCTGCACATCCACTCTCCAAAAAACGGTTCCAGATCCTGGAAATGACACTTTGTGACTCTCCAATGGCTTGCGCTACTTCGGCTTGAGTTTGGCCCCCTTCTAACCTACCAACAATTCTCCAAGCTTCTGAATCTGTCAAATGACTTCACTGAGACATCGTACGCATCGAAACAAAGCAATCACTGAATGCCAATCATCCTTGTCTTCATTATCTTTTATCCAGTTGAAAGTCAAACTTCATTCGCTGCCGCTGAAGCGACGTTTTTGACGTCGAACTCAAAATTTGCATACTCCACATTTTGAAAACCAGAAAAATTTGCATTTGTGATTCTCTTCTTCTATTTTTAGCAAAAAAAATTCGTTTATATCTTTATTTTATATAAAACTTCAAATATTCTTTAATTGTTTTGAGCAGTGTAGTACAACTCAAAAAATAGTAAAGTTAGGACACAATGAATAAACAACAGGACTTCTATTGCAGACATCAGAAATAGGGGATAGGTAAATAACACAAACAGATGATTATATATCATAGCGGAATAAATAAATAAGCGAATAAATAACGAATAAATAAGCGAATAAATAAGAGAAATGGTCTTTTGTGACAAAGAGGATATTTCAGTTTAATTCTCTGCATAGTGTCCCCAAAGCAGGTACTGCGGGAAACAATCGTCAAATATGCTAAGGATATTGTCTGCCACTTTGAATTAGACTACATTTTCAGGTTCTGAATTCATTTAATTATTTTTTTATATTTTTTATTTTAGGCAAGTGTACCACAATTCCTTGATTACAGCTAGATACAATGTAGTGTCAGAATTATTTTCTATTGTGCTGTTTGATGAGTGTGAAATAAATTTTTATATGATGTATGTTTCATAACGCTTGGTCATGTACTCTCTTAAAACGAAAGAGTGGATTTTGCTGCTCAAGAAAGAGTTCTAATTTATTGGATCGTGAATGAGTTGATTTTTAACCGATTCAGTCATCTTGGTTTGATTTTTTCTCTTTCTAATCCACTCATACAGCTTTAAAACTAAACGACTCAACTCAATAATGAAACAGCTCTTCTCCCGCGCTGATTTTTGCCGCTGACTCGTCACGTGACCTTGCAAGATAAGATGAAGACTTCCGCGTCCGCCGTTCGCAAAACAATTTGCTGAAAATGCCTTTTTTACGAAGTAAGTAAGTTTTATATAAGTATTTTATTTTAATTATGCTTTCTTTTAATAAATTTCCCTTCTCTTTTTAACAGACTAAAATTCATAACAGTATCATACCTTGAAATTAAAATGTCGTGTCACGCGGTAATATTGAGGATTTGTTTAATGCATTTCTATATTAATAAATGGTGTTACAGTGCTGCTACAAAACTTTCGTGCTTTAACCCCTTAAAGATAACCTACGTCGAATCGACGTAATCGATTTAGTGTATAGTGAAATATGGTTGTCTATCTAGGGTTAATAAAATAAATTAGTATATTTAATCAGAGTAAAAATTGTTAATGCAATGTAAATATCTCGTTATTTAATTGCCTTGTATTAAAGTTTTGTAATTATTATATCTTTATTCATAGAAATTTATCAAAACATTGTATTTACTTCTTATTTGCAGTGCCTTGGTAAAAACGTGCTCCGGATTACATATATATTTATATATAGAGGCTACATATATGGCATAATATGCAGTTTTTGTACACATTTCTAAGATTTTTTTTTTCATTC
Organism: Maratus speculifer; assembly: GCA_964019185.1. NCBI lineage: Eukaryota > Metazoa > Arthropoda > Arachnida > Araneae > Salticidae > Maratus > Maratus speculifer. The sequence continues at coordinate 30,181,015 of OZ025299.1, read as the reverse complement.
TTAATGTTGAACTTGTGTTACTGTTTTGTTTGGCAATGTTTCATACTGTTATTGGGCAAAATTATTTCATGCATGCTCTGTATTATAATAATCTGCTTAATATTTATATGTTGTTACATAATGCATGCAGAAATAATAGTTTTCTTGTGCCTGCTTCCCAGGTAGCTTTAAATGAGAATTTATAAATAAAACGAAAACAGTGGACAAAAGTTTGTCTTTCTATACTGGTAAATGCAAGTATTTCCTAAATATTATGCAACGATACCAAAAAGCAAATCCTCTTTCTCTTTAGAAAATACCTTGTAATATCATTGCTTTCCCTTTCCCTTAACACTTTTTATGCATAGCCCAGTGGTAGAATTGATTTTTAAAAAAGTTACTGGTCCCAAAGACCAGTACGCATGAGAGTTTACTGGTCAGAAATAGTCATCAGTAGCTAGCTACATAAAATTCTATAAAATACTTTTAACCGCCCCCCCCCCTCTTCACACACACACTCCTACTAGAATGTAAAATAAACCAAACTTCCTTTGCAGTTATACAAAATTTTTGGCATAATGAAATGGAAAATTACTATTTTATAAAAAAAAGTATGCAGTATGTAAACTAAAACTAAAAAATTGTGTTTTTTATTTCCGATCATTTATTTAACAGATAGTAAGGATTAATGCAATATTTTCTTATAATTGTCTTTTCAAGTAATATTTTATGGTTTGTGTTTGGTACGGTTTTCTCAGGCAGGAAAATTTATTTACTTGTCAGAGATGAAGTGGGTGTGCAGTGGTGTAGCTAGGATGGGTGACATCCCAGGACAGATGTAAAAGGTGTCAAGCCCCCCCCCCCTCCTCCTCTGTTCCAATCTGTCATATTTTTTCAATCTCAATTCTACATTCTCTTAAAAAATAACCTTACCATTCCTTATTTACCTTTTGTCCTGCATAAAAAAACCGCAGAAGTGAATCATCACTCGACCCATAGTCTGCATAAGTCAATGCCGTGTCTATACGTAGAAGAAAATTCTTTCTTTTAAAGTTTGCTTTTGTTACCCACTCGTTGAATAGGTGGGTTTTTGTTCCCTGGTGCATATCTTATTTAGACACACCATTCTGTATAAAACTCCACTTTAGCAAAGAAAAGAACACTAGCTGTATTGCATCGTGAGTTAAAAATCTCATTTTATTTCCTAATTAGTCTCCAAAATCTTATAAAATTGCATTTTTTATTTGCAAATAAAGATTTGGTGTCACCCTTTAGAGGATGACACCCGGGTAATTTCCCTAATCAAGAAGAATTTCTTTTACAGCTTGACTAAAATCTTAAAGATCAATGAGTTATGTGTCTCTCTTCAGAATCACCATGCATATTATGACAGATTACTTAAATAATTTGCTTTTTAAAAAAATATTTTATACTAAATATTATCAAATGTTTTTAATCTATTTTAAGTTTGATAAATTCACATGTTTAAGCTTTTTCTTTAGAACAATAGGTATGTTCATCAGCACAATTTTAAACCTATCATTACAAACGCAGGGATAGTGTTAAAAATAGAAATTATTTATATCCAATAATTTGAAACATTTAAATTAAATATAAAAAGAGAGAATGTCATTATGTTTTTATTAAAAAAGAAAAATTTTTGAAGGAAAAAAACAGTTGGTTTAAACTAGGGGTGCACAATCTTTTCAAGAAAAGGGCCACTTACAAATATGCCTGGAAAAAAACCTGTCTTTTTTTTCATAAAAAAACAAAAAAGTTTTTTTTTTTTTGGTTTAAACCGGGGTTTTTTAACATCCCTTCTTATTACATATACATGCATATTTATTGATAAAAATGGACATTGGATTATAAACTGTAACTTCATTTTAAAATGATTTAAATTAAATATTTACAATGAATTTATGTAAAAAATAAAAGAAATTAAAATTTAATTTAAACAGTATTAGCAAACTGTCTTATGTTCTAAGAATAAAATGCTGTATACAGTGAAGCATTGTTACTCTGAAAATCTTTATAACCAATCTTTTAATTACTAATAGTAAACATTTGAAAGTAGTCTGATAAATAAAATATTCTTCTCCATAGCTATCCAAATAATAAATTTCAAATACTTCTTGAGATTTTGTTTCTTGAATGACAATTTGAAGTCAACATTTTTGTCATAGATTCAGCAGATAACTAACAGGGGGGGGGGGGGATCACTATTATTAAAATGCTATAAGTAGCATCCAATCTTTGAAAACTCTCTTATTCGACTTTGTATTTTGATTTTAATGCTTAAGATAACCTCCCCAATTAAGATTGGGGATTTCTTTTACAGCTTGAAATCTTATGGATTGTGTTATATTATTGCTTTAAATAATCTGCAGTTTTCAAAAAATTAAGATATTTTCTATTAAATATTGAATATTTTTAATCTATTTTATATTAGATCAATTCACATGTTCGAAGCTTTTTCTAAAGAGAAATAAATATATTCACCAATGCAGACTGATTTTAATCCTATACCCAAAAAATGATCTAAACCTGCTACATCCAATGCTTATTACTGATATAAAGTGTTAAAAATAGAAGTTATTTATATTCAATAATCTGACATACATAAATTAAGAAAAAGAGAAAATGTCATTAGATTTCTTCTGAAAAAAACAATTTTTTTTTTTTTTTTTTTTTAGAAAAAAAACCAGTTGGTTAAACTAAACCGTTGTTTAAACCATAGTTAAAACCAATTGGTTTAAACCGTGCCAACCCTGGTCTAATTGTTGTAGGTTCTATCGTGTATTATATAAATATGCAAATATATAGAAAAACAACTAAAAATCCACAAAAACCTGTATTGGTTGGGTATTTGCCAGCGCTGATACATTTTGAAAGTAGCAACAAAGGTGAATTTTCAACAAATGTTGCTTTAAGAACTTTCATTTTAAATTTGTTTTTAAAATGGTGATTTATTTTAAGATTGTATCAGAAGTAACACCATGATTTAAACAAGCAAATAAGTGTAATCGCACAGGATTTATTTATTCTATTTCCATTTTATTCATGATTGGCCGAATTTTCAGTAGTGTAATATTTATAAAGCTAAAATTTTTAGTGTATGGTTCATTTTTTGTTTAGACTATGTATGGGAAATTTTATAAAACATTTAATCTGAAAGCTGCAAAATATTTTAATATGTTCATAATCATTCCTTAACATTATATTTATTGCTATTTAACTTAATTTCAATATTTTCTTTTAACACAGGAAGATGGTGATTTCATGGAGGAATAAAATTCTACTGTGAGGAGTCAAATTCAACAATCTTATTTAATCTCAAGGATCTTCAAGAAAGTGTCTATTTTGCCTAAGATTTTAAAAGTTGGACAAACCAGTGGACGAATTACAATATGCTCTTTATGTATTTAATGTTTAATGCAAATGGACTGTTATATTTATAAAGGTCCTGTTAAAGATGTTATTGAAACTTGTTTATCTGATGTTGGAAAGAATTGTTATCAATTAATGTTAGGTTTATTTTGTTCTTGCTAAATAAAATGTTTTTGTTGTTAACTAAAATTAGTTTTTTTTCTTTCTTGCAACATTCTAAATTGCACATTTGGCTCTAACTTTTGACATAAAATGCTGCAGTCTTATGCTTTTATATTTATTTAAAAATTAGTTGATTTAAGAAACACTGAATAAAAGCAAAAATTAAAAGATTAGTTAAGAAGAAATAAGTTATTCTTGAATATAAATTCAAGTTTTAACAAATGTTTTAAATGATATAAAGAATAATTGCACATGGTCAATAAATCCATTTCTCAGTTATTTCTGTATTAAACTTTTGTACTACAATATTTAGTGGAAGGTTCTTCATACAATAAAATAATTGTCCGTAATCAAAATTTTAGCTATACAAGTTTTTTAATGGCATTCCTCCACATTTCCCAATTGCAATGTGCTTATATAAATGCTATGGGTAACAATTATTTTATCTAAGATTTCAAAGCCATTTCAGATTTCAAACTAAACAATTAAAATATTTTTTTAAATTTTAGTCAGTTTAAGAAATATAAGATTTTGATTGAGATTTAAACTGAGGAATAATTACAACAAGGTATCATGGGTTGATGTTTATCCATTTAAAATATTTTCAATTTCATTTATTTAAACCCTGCACTGTCCATGTGTGTGTGGGGGGGGGGGAGGAAATACTTTTTTAAATTTAGGTTTTATGTTTTTTAATACTTTCTTTTTCAAAACTGGTTCTGAAACTTCTATTAATATTTTTTTTTAAAACTAACCAAAATTGCAAAAGTAAAAACTAACCCACTTACAGATCATCCTCAAATATTCTATGCCACCCCCATCCCCCCCCCAAAAAAGGTAAACATTTTAAAATCCAAACAAGATATTTGAAAATAACTTCTGCATAGGATTATCTAAACTCTTAAGGGGAACAATCAGCTTCTGACATTGTGGTGCTGAAGTTGAGTCGGGCTGATATCAAGTTTATTTTTTCAATATTTTTTTAGTAAGATGCCTGAGATTGGTTTATTTAATTGAAATCGTAAATTTTTAATAAAAAAATAATTGTTATTTACAATTAAATCAGAAGCTAATGAAAAAATTAAAATTGTATATAAGCATATCTGAAGCTATAAGTATCATTGGAAAATATGTAAACTTGAAATTGCCCAAGAAAAGAAAGGAAAAATCCCATTAGCACCACAGCATCAGAAGCTGATATTCTGTTTAATGTTGTTCGGGTGCTGTTGTACAGTTATGCAAATTTAGGCAGTTTGCATGAATAAGTGTTTTCAAATTTGCAATTTTGAGATCACGAGTATTTTTAATTTAATGAATATATGTACTTTTAAATTTAACAAAAGAAAATACTGATGTTAAAAATTTCTGATTTGACAGAATAATAAAAAATTCATGTAAGCTCTATTTAATTTTGTATAACGATTCAATTACCTTTTCCCCTAAATTGACATAGGGAACAGTTTCATTGATTTAGAAAGAAAAAAAAATGTTTTTATGATTCATTAGACAACTTTCAGTCATGTAAATTAGAATGTTTTAAGTCTTGTTAATTAAAGACTTGGAAGAAATATTGGAGAATCCATGTTACAGTTTTCCAATCTCTCTCTCTCTCTCTCTATATATATATATGTATACCCTTGTAATGTCAATAAACAGAAATTTAAATCCAACACTTGAAAATGTGGCAATAATTCCATGTTATATTGAATTTCATTGATAAAAATTGATCGAGGATTACTGAATTTAGTTTTAAATGATGTGACTTTATTTAGACGATTTAGAAATCACTTGAAGATTTTTGTAATTTTAAGCAATTTTGCTTTTCTTAAGAGTGAATTTATTCAATTCTACAAATTCAAGGAGTTTTGGATTAACTTTTAAATGAGTTGATTTCATTCATGTATGAATTGGTTACAAATCGCCTAAGTGCTACTGGATTAAATCAAAAATGACAACATTTCACTCCAACTTGAATTGATAACAAATCACTCAAGTGCTACTGGATTTGCCTTAAATTATTTCACTTCACTCAAATACGAGTTGACTGCAGCTAACTCAAGTGCTACTCGATTTAATCCTAAAGACTTCATTTCACTCAAGTATGATTTGGTTACAAATCGCTCAAGTGCTACGAGATTCAGTCTTAAATGACTTCATTTCACTCAAGTATGACTTGATTACAAATCACTCAAGTACTACTGGATTTAACCTTTATTGATTTGGTTTCACTCAAGTATGAGTAAAATAGAGATCACTCAATCATGAGTTGATTAAAAACAACTCATTCGCTTGAGTTGTTTCAGCTCTTCTTGAGAAGGTTCCTTTCAACATGGGAAAAGAGTGGATTTCAGCTCAACTTGAGTTATTTCAGCTTTTTCGTTTTAAGAGAGTACCTTAGATTGTAAGCCATCATTTTTGTAATGGCGTCATTTTGGGGAAAGTGACCACAAGGTGAAAGGGCGAAATGACCAGATAGCCCCTTTGTCAGCACTTTAAAAATAAAAGACACAAACTGGGTTGCAAGATTTTTGGGTAGTATAATGTTCCCAAAAGGGCAAAGTACTTTTCCCAAAATCATACAGTAGTATTCCCAAGGTAGTTAATCTAAAATGGTTCAAAACATTGCAGATCCTTAATAACATTGAAAACAATCACAACTTCTTAAATATAATATATATATATATATTATCTAAGATGTTTTGATTGTTTTAATGTTACTAAGGACTTTTTAAGCTACAAAGTGAATTTTCTAATTTAGAACACTATAATACACAGAAATCTTAAAACTCAATTTTGTATACCAAAATCTTAAAACCCAATTGGGTCTTTTTTTTACAGTGCGTATACAAATTTATTTTCATTGCTCATAACAAAGTACCATTTAATTTTTTTTCTTTGTGGGGAAGAAGACAGGTTGGGCCAATAACTTTGCTTCTTTCACCTGCTTTAAATCAGAAAATTCCTCGATATATATATATGACGATTTAAACTTAGGGGGGGCAGAAACATCATCGCAGGTTTCCCTTTCTCCGCACAGAAGTCATGGACAGAGAAAAAAAACAAAATAAATAAATGTAGAAGGTCAAAATAATCACTCCTTAGCTGCTGCAAGTTCATTTTATTAAACGGTAGCTATAATCTAGGGAAAAGCTTCTGTTTTACCGAAACATCCAAAAAATATTCCATGCTTTACTACATCAAGCCGTACTCATGCAAGAGCGCACCCCAAAATCCTTCTTCTCATCCCTCTTACCACCTCTCGCGCTTCCTCTTTTAAATCTAAAAAGAAAATTCTAGAACACTCTCTAACCTCAAACCATCCTTTTTTTATGTAAACAGAATTCTTGTCCAGCTACGAGACTATTTTCCACAGACGATAATTTTATTTTAAAAAAAATATTATTTAACCAATTTATAATCGACTCAGAATTTCTTAGGCAGACGATTTTTATAGATGATTAATTTTAAGAGAAAAAGAAAAGAAATGAATTTATTGGTATGCACACTATCAAAGGTTGACGGAGGGAAAATAAATAAATAGATAAAATAAAATAATGATATTTTTTGAAAGGTATGGTTTTGGAATAAATTTAATAAGACTTTCTTAAAAAGTGTTGATAAAAACATAGAAGAAATGAGTTTTATTTGGAATATTAAGAAATAAAGTTTAATTAAGAATATTTTTAATTTAGAGCCATCTTTTTAAATTTACGCATACTGAAATAATGTTTTTTAAGGCAAATTAAGAATTTATATCGTCTGCATAAAGATTAACAGATTAAATCTAGAAACAAGATTTTACTTTAATAATTTGAAGTAAGTACGGAATATTATTATAAGAAAATTAAGATAGTATAAAGGTTAGTTTTGATGAAAAAAATTTAAAATTTGTAATATGTATCAGAATTTAACATAAATAAATAATTTCTTTTACAACTACACGTAAAAGATGTTTTGTTCGCAATAAATTATTTCCTTCATTATTAATTTTTTTTCTTTGTAAGGATCATATTTTTTCTTTATTTAAAGCACGCATTTTTTTTAGAAAAATCAATATTTTAATCCATATATTTTTCTGTATATAAGATATATTTCTAAATCAAATTTCAATAACGAAAGAAACATCCTTTTATTGTATTCCATCTGTTTTAGAAACTTATGTAACATTTTCTATAGTCTATTTTCGGGATTTTGTCTCTTTTTTACTTTGGTTCATAACCTTATGTATGTTTATATTAAGGAATAAAATTTCTTTTAAAGAATGCCATCAGTTTTAGAAAATTGCGTAACATTTTTATTATTCAATTTCAAAATATCCGTTTTTTTTTTTTTTTTTTTTTTTTTCTCTAACTTTATATGCTTTTTGACATTTCTTAAGCTATTTGCATACATATATATATATATATATATATATATATATATATATATACAAATTTTAGATGCATTTTTTATACATCTGCTCTAATAAATCATATTGCATATAATCTGGAGTAATTCTCAAAATCAATTGGATCAACTGGAGGGCAAATGATACTCTTCAATTTTGAAGGGATGGTTTCTACTAAGCAGATATTTAACCACTTAAAAGTATTTTAATTTCTCAAGAAAGCTTGAATAATATTAGATAAAATAAAGCAATGTATAAATCAGTTCCATGTGTGTTCGTGCATTTTCAGAATATTATTTTTTATTTGTTTGAAAACTGCTCGACTAGAGTGGAAAAAATTCAACAGTCACATAAAACTATTTTACTGTTTTTAAAGTTTTAATCTTATGCTTTTTTAGCAGTTAGAAATAGCATATTATTACAATGTGTTAAACTATTAAATATGTACTGAAATATTTATTTCAAAATTTTCGGTTTTGTGTGAAAGGAAGTTGTATCATTATTTGAAATGTACTATAGTTTATATAATTATGAAATCAATCAACGTATTTTCTGTTTAATTAAATAAATGTGATTTTTATTACGCTGTGAATTACATATTTATGTAAAAGTTTCTGCAAATGTGTTTATTTGCAGCTCCACCAATGTATGACAGGTCCTGATTTTGAAGCTGGTGGACTTAGGTGCTGGATTGGAACTTGATCGCGCCCATCGGCTTAAGCGTTCAAAGCTTACGTGATTTACTTCGAGCCTTGGGAAACCTTTAGTAAATAAGAGTTTGATGACCTTAGAAAGACCTTCACGGAGGGCACTCCCTCTTGGGCATACATCGCTCATGCAGATAATCGGCCGCCATAAATAACACCTGTTTATTTGCAAAAAATAAAAACTGAAAAAGTAAATAAGCTAAAACTTTAAAAACAAATCGCAAAATGATTTTCTTTTAATTTGTAGTTATGCATTACTTCTTTTATCATTACTGGATTTTAGTATTAAAAAAAATAAAGAAATGGCGAAACGAAATAAAATATCGGTTTTCAATAAAGTTTTGAAATAGATTTATCGGTCGAGCGATATCGACATTTATCTTCATTTAAAATTTGAATAGGAAAAATGTTTTTATAAAAGTAATAAATTGCTACTTCATGAAATAATTCTTTGTGCTTTAAAAGACGAAAATAAATTTTGTTCATTTATTTTAGCAGTGTTCAAAATTTATTTGTATAAAAAAAAATTAATATCGCTCACTTTTTGAAAATGGATTCTTAATCCAACAAATATAGAATAATTTCTGAAATGTCTATGAAAATGGAATAAAAACGGAATGCATATATCAATAATTGAAGAAATAAAATTATGATATAACTTCATTGATATATTTCATTTTTATAAAAGAAAACTGGATATTCAAAAGCCTATTTTTTTTCTTTCAATTTTTTAGAAACTAAAAATATATTTTATATTTATCTATTAAAATTAAAAGACTTTTTTATTAAATAAATGGTTTATTTTTGTTAAAAAAGTATATGCTTATGCTAATATCTGACAATAATTTTCTTTTAAAGGCATTTTAATAGGATTATTTAAAAAAAAAGAGAAAAGAAATTATACTTTTTCTGTTCATTTGGTTATATAATCACGTAAGTTATTTTTTTAAAATTCTGATTACAAATGGATGACCTATTGTTCTGGATTTTGAAAACATAATATTACAACTATGTATTGCCTGTTCCAAGCAATTGTATAAAAAAAATTACTCTTATTTTCTGCCATAAAGGTATCATTGCTGTGAAATTCTACTTAGCACGCGAAGGAGGTCATTGATAACTAGGGATTACAATCCCGGGATCCCGGTGTATTTTTAATCCCGAAAATCCCGGGATTTGTCAGAAAAAAATCCCGGGATTTACGGGATTGTCCGGTTTTTTACTGGAATAATATTCAGCTGAAATTAAAAAAGATATTTATAAAATTTCGCTTTTGGTTGGGAAAAAATCAATTTTCATGAAGTTTATGCATGATTGAAAAAGAATATATACTTTAAATATTTTTACATACATTTCTAAGCGATTAAATCATTTACAGTGGAAATCTTTTGTCTTGCAAATAAATGTAACACATACAGTTATTAGGCAGAAAAAATGAAATCGTTTGTTTATTTCGATTTCACTGCGCATGTAGAAATTTTATTCACTTCATAGGTCATTTTGTGAATTAGATTTTACTGATAAGCGTCGCATTTGTGTATGATTGTCATTATGTGCTAACTTCTTAGCTTTTCGTGTATTCATATTTACTTTACTTTAAAGATGTCAAATGAAAAGGATTCCGTAGCTCATCGGAAAGACAATGATACATCTTCAGTATGGTATTACTATTATATGGTAGTATGGTACGTCATTTTGACGTACCATTATTATGGTACGTCAAAAGATGAAAAAAGCGCTAAATGTAAAAGTGTAGCGCAGTGCTTGAAACATTAGATGGATCGACTAAGAGATTGCATACACATTTATACGACACTAAATTTTAGAAAGAATTTATTACATCCTCTTTTCCTTCCAAAAGTCAAGATTACACAGAAGATAAATTGCCTTCTAAAAATTGAAAATAGAAGACTTATAATGATTTGCCAAAATCTGTAGTATCAGTTAGAAATCGTATAGTGAATTACAACTTCATAATAAAGGTATTAATTACAAGAGATGTACAAATTTTTTTAACTTCGGGGAAAAATAGTTTGACTTTTGACGAATGAACATCTATTGCAAACAAACGATTTATGAATATTAATGTTCATTCAAGAAGTGTAAATTTAAACAAATTCTGTGATTTAGGGCTTATGCGCATACATGGATCTTTCACTGAAAAAAAGTGTATTGAAATGCTGACAATGTGCATCTAAAACAGTATGACACTTCAATCAAAAAATACGTTGTTGCTAATCGTAACTGATGGACCAAATGTAATGCTGAAAGTCGGAAAAGAAATTGAAGCTGAAGAACAGCTTTGTTTCGTTCATGGCATTCATTTAACAGTTTGTGATGATTTATATTGTTGTAACCAACGAAATACAGAACCAGAAACTTCCTCCAGTAAAACAGTATAGCTGAAACTTGCTGCGGAAGCCTTAGAAGAAAATGATAAAGATGGAGATATTGAATCTACCAAAAGTTTAGAATCGGGTTTTGTTTTAATTTTTGAAGATGAAAACGGCTTTTCATACTCTGATGAGTATATCAATGAACTTATCAAAAAAGTTCGAAAATTAGTAATTTATTTTAAACGATCTGCAACAAGGAATGAAATTCTTCAAAAATGTTACATCTGAAAAAGAGAAAGAAATTACCCTTCTTTTAGATTACAAGACTAGATAGAATATCCAAGTAACTGTACTTGAATAATTTTATTTCTTGAAAAATAGCATACAGAAAGCTTTAATTGATTTAAGGCATAAGATCTGAATTGACGATTCCGATTTTCAACTTATAAACAAAATTGTTGAAGTTCTCAAACCGATACAAATCACAGTAGAAGTAATCTGTCGCAGGGATTCTAATTTATTAACCGCAGACATAGCTTTAAAAATTATTTTAATCGAATTGTTGGAGAAAAAATCAAAATTTGCTTGCAAAATCGCAGACGTGCTAAAATTATGCATTAGAAAGCGACGACGTATGGAATTATCGGGTGTTTCAAATTATTTGCATAATCCTAAACGAAATGACCTGAGTGAAAACTAGCAGTACGTTTTCTATTCCTAACAAAACTGTTATTAAGAAGCAAGTGAAAGCAATAATTGGAAGAGTAAACAGTGTTGACAATGGCAATTTTGAAGTTACAGAAATAACGCATATTGAGCCCACTGCGAAACGGCAAACGGATTACTGAACATATAAGGAAAAATTATAACAAGAAATAGAAAAAAAAACATGCGAACTGCTGAACCTGAAATACAAAAACAAAATGATGCATTTATCAATACAAATTAGAAATGAGTTGTCTCTCTTTGAAAATGGAGGAGTTACGCAGTCATCATTTAAAATTAGCTTATCAATATTTGCTGACAATTCCCCCCGTGAGTGTAGAAGCAGAACGAGCCTTTTTAGCAGCAGGATTTATAGCAAACAAAATTAGAAGTCGACTTGGATATGATACTTTAAATGTTTAGTTATTTCTTAGATCATATTTTCAAAGGAAAACCGATTAGTTAAGAAACACTGAGCTATTCAAATTAATCTTCTTTTTTATTTTGGTATGTTATAATTTTTTTACGTTATGCAATATTTTCAAATTTTAACAATTATCACTAAATACAAATTTAAATAATATTTTTAGTTAATTTTTTATTATTATATGTGAGTATGTGTTAAGTACATTTATTTCAAGAAAAAAAGCATTCTGTAGGGGAAAATCTTGTGTTTTCGATATCCTAAATTTGTAATCTTTAGTTATTTGGTAATAAGAATAATTCAAAATTTAATTAGTAACAATAATTTATTAATTATCTTTTCATATTGTAAATATTTACCCATTCAAAGACTTTTTTTAGCATCAAATGAAAGAAATTATTTGGAAGATAAAATACAGACTTTTTTTTTTGTTACATTGTTAAACATCAACAACATATTTGTTTTAATTTCCAATTCTTATAATTTATCCTATACTTTTTTATCATTAAAGTAATAAATTTTGAGCTTGGTATATTTTCATAAATTAGGCTGTATTTTTGCTTTAATTATTTTTTTCGATATTGTGAAATTTAGCTATTGTAAGAATTGATAATATTGGAGAAATTTTAATTTTCGTAATCCCGGGATTGAATCTGAACAATCCCGAAATCCCGGGATCGGAAATTAGTCTCGGGATTGTAATCCCTATTGATAACAGACAAAAGCTATTTCGCCTATGTGACCGTTACATTCCACCAGCACTTTAAAAGAATAAACCTGTGTCGCCTTTGGCTATGAGGATGAAAGTAAACATCTGACTTAACTTGAAACCATCATTTTTTGCGGTTTTCATTACACTGTTACTTGTGCCTTCAAGCTTTTATGATTGCTGACAGGTCGAAATTTCGATCAACAGACTTGATAACCGGTCTTTTTCAATTGTTATTATGTATTTATCTGGCCATTTCACTGCTCTGCAGACAATTAAAAACAAGTTAGTGGGAATAAACTGCCTGTCCACTCCGTATGCTGCCACTGACCTAGGAACAAAGTCGTCCATGGGTTTAATGCTTTTGTTTATAATTCTGATGCGTATTTTTTGTTTGGTTATGTCCCGACCTTTAGAATGCCTGGGGAAACGTTAAACCACTCAAGTGAAGAGACTGCTAAGTAGTGAATTTAACAACTAATGGGTAGACCATTGTTACTGTAATTCTAATAATAATGCTCAGTGGTTGTTCATATTAGGTGGGATATTTTTTTACACTTTTGTTTTTAAGGAATGTAGTTTAGAGCTCTATTTTCTCTCATAATATTTGAGATTCCCTCTTTATCACAATCACATTGCAACTTCAATTACAAATGCTGAAGATATGACAGTTAAAATTAGATTTTATTGCAGCAAATAAAGATTTATTGAGCGTTAAACCTGCCTGTAATAGAAATGATTATAAAAAAATGTTTTGCGAAAACATCAACAATATTAAATAAAATTACATTATAACCTGTGAAAATGTAGTATGTATATGTACGAAATTTTATCTTAACAAGAACATGTCGTGACTCCATAGAATATAACATAATAGAATTCAATAATAAAGCTTTGTATAAATCGCAATAAATAAATCATACGGGGCAAGTTTTGAGCAAGATCTTTTAGGAGCCCTTTCAATGAAACACGGGACCGTAAAATATCATCGTCTCTAAAAGGTCACGACCTTCTCCCCTAACGGACACATGCTTATTTCGATTGATAATGGGCAGTTAAAATTTCAAGTTCGAAACGTGTCGTCTGTGTTTTGATATTTTCGCGGTGAATTGTACAAAGTTTTATTATTTTTCTGCATGTTTTATAGGCAGTTTTTATTGTTATGTTTAATCTAATAATGTGACACAGTTATAAATGACAATGTACTTAGTTAAGAGTGTCAGTCACTCAACTTCTGAATTCCTCTGATTAATGTAAAGTCTATGGGCGTTTGATGCATTCGTATACTTAAAATATCTCATAAGGAAATGAATATTTTTATCTTCTATTTTTTGTACATACTTCTTAAAAGATGTCTTTGTTTTTCTTAGTTTTCAAAACTTTTCTAAAGTGTGTACTTATTTTTATACGAAGTGTTAAAATTTTCCCCAGAGTTCGTCAGGTCTTAATACATAAAATATTAAATTAAGAATATATTTTAAAAAACATTTTGAGAAATAAGAAAAAGAGAGATGTTCTTCAAGAAGAGTTCACAGAAAAATGAAGCTAAAAGTATCAATTTCCCAAGAGATATTTTAAAAACACGAATGCAACAACCGCCCATAGACTTGACATTACGGAGGTGAATTCCAAAGCTTAATGACCAGCACCTTAAGGAGAAGGTGGACCTTCAAATCGATAAAAATCATCCAAAATTTTGAAAAATACTTTTTTATTTCCCAACTCGTGAAGCCCTTATTATGAGTTTATTATAAGTATATTATAAGTGTATTATAAGTAATATTCATGTATTATATGGTATTTTAAGTTCTTTATTATTGAAATACTGATATTTCTAACTTAACAGTGAATTTTCTCGAAATAAAAATTTCGGGATAATCTCAATTTTCAAAATGTTCCATGCGCATCCCTAATTTTTTGAGTTCTTCAAAATTTGTTATGTCATTACCTCATAGTACATAGAAAAAATTTTAGTTAAAATAATTGTACTTCGGACCTCATAAGTTGTAAATTCTTCATCAAAAGTATGATTTACAGTGTTTTTTCTCTATAAAAATTGGTATTTCGACTAATTATTATTATTATAATTTTTTATTTTCTATTTATGTTTCGGATTTCAACTAAGTTTTACTCTTAGGTCTGAAAGGTATCTCATAAACAAAAATTATTATTTTATATGCAAAAGAAATGCGCTTGGCGCATTTTTAATTAATTAATTATTTCAATAATTCATAATTAATAATTACCAAAGTAATTAATATTTTTCCTTGCAATTTTAGCTTTTCTCAAATAACTACAATTGTAATCACATATTTTATTTTCAAGCAAATCGGTTCAAAAGAAAAAGAATTTTTTTTGAGAGTCCACCTTCGCTTTAAGCCAGAAAATGGTCTAAATGTTAAGGTCGAAAATAGATGGTTTTACAGGATCCGTTCTTTTTAGTCTTATATGTAAAAAAATACTGTATGAATCAACTTTTCTCGCAGGAAATATGATATTTTAAATGATAAACTTTATAAAACCATAATTTTAAAACAATAACCTTATTCAACATATTCCACAGAAATCTACTATGGGTTCTACATATTAGGAATAGTGATAATAAAAAAGAAAAAATGAAAGATACTTAAAAAACACTTAGAAGATACTAATTTTTTCGCAACAAATATTCAACCAGAAATATTGACATGAAAATTTGTAAATCCAATAAAACAATATGTAATATTTGTATTTTAAATGTAAATCTTTAAATTTTAAATCAGAAATATGTTTACAAGCTAATTTATTTTGTCGAACAAAATTTACATGCCAAAATTGAAACAAAATATTATCTATAAGCATTCGGGTATAATAAAAAAGTATTACTAATTGCTCAATAACATGCATAAGATAAGATAGTAATTTTACATAAAATATTCGAACTTTTAATTTATTGTAATTTAAAGAAAAATTCGGAAAGAATGAAGCAGAAAATAAATTGATAATTACTCGTAAGAATAAATTCCTGTAGCATATTTTAAATAAAAATGTATGACATTCCAGCAATTTTACAAGATACCAAGCTTACTTTGCTTTCTTTATTTTCGGTTAAACAAGACATGAATGAAAAAATGAGCAGAACAAGTTTAACATTATTTTAATGTTTTAATATGTTGGTTTAATGGTTTTTATGTTTAATATTTTTCTTAAAAAGGCATCTGCTAACAGAATGCTGCTAAATTTGCATTTAATAAAATGAAGAAATCTTTTGGATCGTGAATATGATACTGTATACACCTAAGGATTTTTCATATTTATAAAATGGTTAAATTAATATAATACTGATTTTTCCAACATTCGTTTCCTATAAAAAACTCTATACTGTAAAAAAAAAAAAATGTGTAAAGTTTCCAAAATTTGTCTAAGAAACCGGGATTTCTAGAAATTTTATGTAAAGGCGACAGCGAAAATGCATGTAATACTGTGGTTCCCAACGTAGCGCGTACGTCCGAACGGAGGGGGGGATTTTATTGTATATATTTTTAATTATTAATTAAAGCAGTGTCGTAGTCTTATAATAGAAATAATAGATGAAAAAAGTTAAAGATAACTAAATAAATATTAAATTCTGAAACAATCTCATATAAAGCTTAAAAAAGACATTGCCACTGGAATAATTATATGAATTTTATTTAAAATATTTTGAAAAATATTATATATTAAAAAATCATTATTATTATTATTATTATTATTATTATTATTATTATTATTTGGTCTTTGTATTGTTTTAGTAAAACACACTTCTTTTTTACTATTTATTAAAAAAGCTTGCACATCTATTTATACTGTCACATGAAGGACCTTTTGTCCATGAATTTTTGTAGGGTATACATAAAATTGGCATGACTAATTTATAAAATATTTTGATTTATTTAAATGAGATATTACTTTTATGAAACTAAGTATGCATCTCAGAAAGAAATAGGTTATGTTATTCATACTATCTCGGTGGTACAAAATATCAGTTGCTTTTAATGGAGTACTAAAATCCATCATAAAATGCGTCAACTTTATCAGATGTAATACAAAATGCGAGAGATATTTTCAGAAATTTTACGATGAAAGAAAATTAAAAACTTTATCATCTTAGAATTTGAGTTGCCAAAAAAAAGTTTATGTTATAA
The DNA here is from genome assembly GCA_964019185.1 of Maratus speculifer. Classification (NCBI taxonomy): domain Eukaryota; kingdom Metazoa; phylum Arthropoda; class Arachnida; order Araneae; family Salticidae; genus Maratus; species Maratus speculifer. Next base: position 30,164,053 of record OZ025299.1, on the reverse strand, counting down.
ATGGGCTATCCATGGCCTCATTGCATGCACAGTTTTATGTTAAAAAGATACTTGTTATAAAAAAATATGTTTTTGATAAGTTAAAGCATGTGAAATTACTTATCAGAGTTAATGCTATTTTCGGATTCTTCCGTGAAAATGGAGGTTTATATTTTATATCAGAAGATTTATATGATACAGAAAGAACGGGGGTGGTACATCATGACTTGAGATATGCTTGGCAGGGCGCGGCCAAAAAATGGTCGGGAAACACTGATGTAACAGATACACGTTTGCACCGTAAATCTGAAAGGTTACTAAGAGTTTTTCACGAAACTGGTACGCATAGAATTTTTTATATTACAGCAACCCAGGTCACAGATAAAATTTTTTTAATAAGCTTTTAATTTTTTAATAATAAAAGCTTACTGTAATTTTAGTAGATTCTATTATAAAACTACAGATTTTAGTAACTTTACAAAAACTAGTTTTGTAAATTTACATATTTTCTTGCACAGCGTATAAATAAAATTTTAGAAAGTATACATGTTTCTGTAACTTTTCATCTGTAGAATTATAGATTTCTTTTATAGTATAGACGCTTACAGTACGCTAAAAAAACAGTATACTATTTGCAGCTGGGTTGTCAGATTAAAACTGTAAAATTAACATGTATAATATGCTTAAACGATAACATACTAATTAATTCATTTACATGACGGTATTAATACTGTTTATTTTAGAGCATAATACAGTCAAAGAGAGTTGCTATAATTCTGGCAACACAGCTGCCAGTATTATACTGTAAAACCAGCATGTTTGTTTTCAGTTGTAAACATACTAATATTTCCATAGCTGTCAATAAACCTTCCGTTTAATTAACATCAGATGAACATACTTTGAACCAGAATTTTTTTTTTTTTTTTAAGTGAAATGTTATCTTCCTTTCCATTTTGTCAAGACAACGAGTTTGACTCCAGGCTGGGCAATTTTCATTTTACATTTCATTCCTTTGAGGTTTATAAATAAAGTGCCAAGCTTGCTTGGGAAGTAATCATTGAGGATCCCGCGTTATTCTGATTAACTGATTATAATACATGACACCTACGCGCCCAAGGTCAGTACAGGATTGCACACTGATACATATGGATCATATCACCATAGATTTACTTTTAGGATTACAAATAAATTATTATTTGAAATACTGAAAATTCAACACCAGGCTTAATATATTGAAAATATCTGCACTACGCTAATACACAACATAATTTTTCGAACCTGCTGCTTCGTGCATTCTTTAGGTAACATTAAGAAAACATGAATTTTTAACGCTCTATTTTTCATAATGCTCTACATAAATTATTTCTACGTGAAATAGCTAACCAATTTAAAATAAATGCTCAATTACTTTTCATTGTACAATATGTATTTTTGCAGTGAAAATATTGAAACTTGTTGTACATTGAAAAACATGAAACATATTTAACGTCAGAAAATTGGGCATACCAACATGTTTTATTTCATTATATGTGCTGTCTTTTCCAGAATACGTTGCAATGTATGAGACTAATAATAAAATATTTCCGTTGTGCCCTGAACTAGGTCAATGTTTTTAGAATTAATTAATAGCTTAAATCAGTTTTAGCGAATGACTTATTCTACTCGCCATTTAGCGAATAAAAACATCGGTATGGCTGATCAAATTTTACCCGTACTTCTCATTGAGGTGAGCGGTTGATTTTTGGGAGATTTCTTAAAATATTTGAGAATTATAAAACCGAGATTATTTTCCGTAGTTAGGAATTTTCCACAAATGGTTATGAATGCTACACGAGATTTTTTTGTTATTTCGTTTTCCTGGATAAAATTCTGGGAATTGCGAGGTTGAGGACTCAGCTGAGTTAAAAACATATATCCATAACCAGATGTTGCGCTTAGACAAAGGAAAATCTTTTGAATCAATATTTCTTAGGATAGTTACCAAGGAAAATCCAGAAAGCTTCTCGAATATCTTCAAAATGCTGGCGTTAATATTGATTATACCAATGAATACATTTAAATTTTTAATATGTTTTTAAAGTTTGAAATGAATGAAGCTGAAATCAGGCAATCTAGTTATAAAAATGATTTTTTATTTTCTTTTTTTGTAAATAAATAAAGTCAAACCTTTATTATGTAATATGCTTGCAGTAATGCAGCTCTCTTTAAAAAGTAGTGTATATTGTGAAATTGAAGCGCATCCTAACCCTTTTATTCCTGGCATGTATATTTGTATAGCAGACTGTTAGAAAATCATCTATATTTACTACACTGTGAAAAAAAATCTGTAAAGTTGATACAATTTTTCTAGGAAACTGGAATACCTAGATTTTTTTATTTTAGAATCTGTTACAACAATAACAAAAATTCATGTAAGAGATACACGATTGCGCCGTAAATGAAAAATTATATAAGGTTACTTAGTATTATTTAGGAAACCGTTATGCCTAGAACAAAAAATTTTAGTAAGATTACTCTCATTTATGCAGATTTTTTGTAAAAATACAGATTTCTGTAGCTTTACAAAAACTAGTTTTGTAAATTTACTTCTTTTCTTGTACAGCGTACAGAAAAATTTTTAGAAAGTATACATATTTCTGTAACGTTACACCTAGAATTGTAAAATTACTTCTTTTATTATTTATTTATTTATTCTTTTTTTAGAGTGCATTAAAATATTTCCACTTTTTTTTTAGACTGGTTAAAATTTATCAGAAATATTTTTTTTCATTAGTTCAAAGCATTTGTTTATAAATCAATCCAATTACTCTAAAAGTCTCTCACTTTATTAGATTTCTTCGGAAACTGCAGTTCCTTTTCCAAAAATGTCCATTTTTATCGTGTTTATTGTCGGTTCGCACGCAGTACTTTCATTCATTTTAGAATCACGGGACGAATTTTTCTTTTAAATTCAATATCAAATAACCAATAGGAAATAACGTATTTTGGTGCTCTATTTTTTTATTGACTTCTCTAAAAGCATCTAAATAATTAGAACTAAGGAGAAAATCTCTATAAAAGATTATTTATCAGATGTAAGAAAAAATAGTTGGAAATTGCAGGTGAAGCGTAGCAAATGAGGTGCGTTCGTAAGATAACGAAGTTTTAAAATATCACTCTCATATATCAATCTCATAAAATTGTAAATAATTAATTACAATTAAAATGGGCACCAAACAATGTTCTTCCTATACTATTATGTAATGGAATACTTTTGTGTTGCCTTGTAAATCAACAACAAATGTTCTTTGCACCACAGATTATGCAAAATGTATATTATAATATGTACTTTATAGATGCATTTCAATTTTATTATGTTCGAATGAGTGTAACACCATTAAAATGCATTTAAAACATTTTTCCCCATTGGCCGCAATTTAACGGAATACTTTTGATTGTCCTTGTAATTGATCTATGCATCCGATTTTCAAAATATTTGAAATGACTCGACAAAATTATGTAATAACTATATATTTTAAATTTCAAACGATTCGGTTGGGTAGTTTTTGCGTTGTTATATGCGGACAGACGGACGGACGGACAGAACGACAACTATAGGTGCTACTTATTTACATAATTACGAACGCACCTAAAAACGCGTAGAATTGTCGTCATAGATGTGTTTAATACGTTGCTTAATAGCATCTTTCGACAGTATTAAAGGTATGACTGCATGATGCTATGCAATATTGACACAATCATGACAAAGTTATATTTGGCCTCCATGACACTAAACTATGAAGTATCAGTGACTTTTATGACGTTTTTAAAAATTATAAAGTATTCCAAACTGGAAGGTAAACGTAAATAACTACACTGTAAAAAACAAAAAAAAAGTTTTTGCCATAAAAATTGCAGTGAAATTAGATGTAATAAAAAAATTATATCAAATTTTACTGCATTTTTTACGGCAAAAACAGTTGGCAACATTGCTGCCAGTAGTTTTTGCCGTAAGTTTAATGGATTTTTTTTACAATGTTGTCTTTTGCTTCTATAAGTCTAATTTTCTTTTATTTTGCGTTTATTTCTTAAATACATTGCTTTATTATTTTAAATTAAAGTATTACTGGTTTATGAAAATATATACAAAGCCTGCTACAGACATACGTGACAATTTATATATCAGTAAGATATATATCAACAAGTTATATATCATATGTAACATATATCAATTCAGCTATTAATTGATACATTATGTTTACTGAGGACTTTATCCAAGAAAGCGTTTCTCTACACATTCCGTTGATGAGAAGTATAAGAATTCAGTGGAGTGTTTTGATTTCATTTTCTTGATGTTTTGGATTTAATTTCAATTTGTCGGCCTGTTTAACCATCGTGTTTGCTATTCTAATCGCAGAGACACAAAAATAACCAATGAAAAAATTTTGGAGAACATATTCTATGTCAAATAAAATTTCTGAGAATTTCGCATACGATTAATGAATAAAATTCTTTAATGTGCTATTTTCTGCAATATCATTGTTTGTAAATGTGTTTTAAAATATTTGATTTGTTTTGTTAAGATGAAAGTTATTCTTGTTTTTAAATTTAAAAAAGGAAAGTTAAAGTAAATCTGTTCCCTTTCCATTTCTTCTATGATTATTTATGCTATCGTATCTATAAAAAATTTAACATGGTCATATTCAGGCATTATTTCATTTTTTAAAATAAAATAACTGAAATTTTTCATTTTCATTTAGCATAAATTTCTCATGGGCAGAGATTTATTTTCAAATCAATTTTTTTTAAGTAATTATAATAAAATTGCGCATTAACCCTTTCGCGACGGTCTTTTAAAGAATTATTAATATCTTATCACTAATTTTTTGAAACAGAAATTTGTCCAATCCACAAAATGCCATATGGAATCGAGAAAATGTTACATATGAAAAAATTGTCAATAAAAAGTGACTTCTGGAAAAAATCAAGAATTTTGATTGTTTTGTGAATCACATACACATACGTGACATTCCTCTCAGATGGATTAATACTAGAGATTTAGCATCGCATTTTCCTCACTTGTGTACAAACCTTACCTGATCTTCAATTAATTATATATTTTTAAGTTGCATATTAACTGCCCGATCATACTATTTTATTTTTAAATTTATTTTGCCCATTATAAAATTAAATTATTTTTCACATTGCAATATTAGACTATGCTTTACATTCTATCACTTGTATGAAACTTTTATCTTGCTTACAAAGCATTGAACTTTTACTTTAAAATTGAGTCTATATTGTCTGATTAAAATGGTTTTTTTCTCGATTTTTCTATAATGATTTTTTTTTACATTGAGACTTAAGATTAAATGTCGCATCTTGTCACTTGTATACATCTGTTATCATGCCTAAAATTTTTTCCCATCGTAGTTTTCAAGACAAGAATAATTTAAAAATAATGTTATATAACCGATAAGCAGTTTCTAAAGTTTTATACTTTCCATTCAATTACTTGTGTATGAACCTTACCTGATCTCCTAATGATATACTTTTAAAATTGAATATTAAATGACGACTACACTTTAATTTATTTTGCCTATTATAAATTTAAATTCTTTTTCACATTGGAATTTAAGACTATACATTACATTTGTCACTTGTATGAATTTTTAATTTTTTCCAAAGCATTATATTCTTACTTTAAAACTGAACCTGTATTGTTTGATTAAAATGGTTTTAGTTATATATTTTTTTCTGTAATGAAATTTTAAAAGTATTTTTACATTGAGACATAAGATTAAATGTCACATTATGTCACTTGTATATATTTCTTATCTCGTCTGAAATTTAAAGGTTCTTAAAGTCGTGACAAACATTTTTCGTGACATATTCGTCATATTCAATTTTGCCAAAACTCTCCTCTTACAAAGTAAACAATTAAAAAAATAAAACTACCATTTGGCAAAATAATTTTTCCCATCGCAGTTTTCCAAACAAGAATCATTTGAAAAATATGGTCCGTATCATAAAAACTGTTTTATAACCGATAAGCAATTTCTATACTTTTATACATTTCTATATTTTCCATTCTCGCACTTGTGCGCGAATCATACCTGAACTCCAAATAACGACATATTTTTTTAAATGGAATTTTAAATGGCCTATTACATTGTTTTATTTTACATTTATTTTGCCCATTATAAATTAAAATTCTTTTTCATATTAAAATTTAAGACTATACATTACATTCTGTCTCTTGTATGAAACTTTTATCTTGTTTCCAAATTATTGTATTTTTACTTTAAAATCGAGTCTGCATTGTTTGAATAAAGTGGTTTCTTTTTAAATCTCGTTTTTTCTATAATGAAATTTTAAAAGTTTTATTTTACATCGAGACTCAAGATTAAATGTCACATCCTGTCACTTGTATATATATCTCTTATCTTGTCTCAAAGTTAAAGGTTGTTAAAGTCGTGACTAACATTTTTCGCAACATAATCATCATGTTCAATTTTGCCAAAAAGCCTCTCATCTTCGAAAGTAAACACCTAAAAAAAATACCTCCATTTGGCCAAATATTTTTTCCCATTGCAGTTTTCAAAACGAGGATCATTTAAAAATAATGTTCACTATCACACATACTGTCTTATAACCGATAAGCAGTTTCTATACTAAGAGTATTAAAATCTTGTTACAAGAAAAATTCTTTCTTGAATTCTTTATAAAAATACTTTCTAAGAAAATCTCTTCAAATATTTTATAAGTTTGAGTAAAAAAGTTTCACTTTCCTCTTACATTTTTTTATATGAATTTCACTGTAAAAGAAGTTAGATTTTGTTTGACTTTATATTCTTTTTAAGATTACGCTTTCTTTGAATAACATAAAATATTTCGTCGGAGTATTTAAAAGCTATCATAAGAAAAAGTTCTTTTTAAAGCTTAAATATTTCATTGATTTTCTAATACGCTCTTCCACCTTGATTTGCTTAATGGGAATTCAGTGTTTATGTGCTTTGCATAACAAGTTGAAAGCTAATCTGTTATTTAAAAAAATAATTCAAATTCCTAAAACCCTTTGAAGGAGAAAGAATATTTTTATGATTATTTTTATTCTCTTTTTGGAATAACGAAATAGATTATATTTAAAAAACTTTGTTTGATGATTTGTTTTATGCAATTCTGAAGTTTTTTCTAGTTTTATAAACGAACACTATCCTAACTATAACTATTTTGTTTACATGAATTTAAACATTATTATGAGATTTAAAAAGAATTGTAAATTCTTGAAAAATATATCATTTTTTCTGAAATGATTTATTGTGATAATAAATTGTACATATTGTTTTAATATCACTGTTAAAAAATTGGTTTTCATGTATAGGTTGCAAAATTAAGTATACCTTTACTGTATAATAATTACTTTTCTTAAAAGAAGAAAGATCGGTATTTAGGAAACATTAATAATCGAAAGAAAAAATTATAAAACGAAAGAAAGGAAGGTTAACTCCTTTTGGTTCAGAATTAATTTTTTACATTTATGATCAATAAATATCCTATCTGCCATACGTTAAAATTGTTGTTACCTCTATTTTCAAATAGTAATCTTGGCATCTTTTAATCGCAGATTCAGTTTTGATCATTATCAAGACAAACATTTGAGAAAAAATTAAATCCCAGGTACCTGTGGCGCCAACTCATATAGGCCCGTGCAGCTCGAGCCCATCCAATAATTTTAAACCGTAGAATACCAAGTTTTCATTGTTCTATTTAGTTATTTATTTAATCATTATTTAATTATTTTTCCCTCCCTAGAACAAAATTTATTTTGTCAATGGCCATATGTTTTTATTCTCCGTAAATCCCATATAACCGAAATGTCCATATTTAACTTTCACCATTTCAGTTTGAAGTCATGTTCAATACATGATAGTATTATAATAAACATTAATGCCTTCATAACTAAAAACGCATGAGAATAACATTTAATTAAGTTGCAACTTTATTAAAATACGATAGCTTTACTTTAAGTTTTCATCTTTCATGTTTTGCCCACCCTTTAAAGAAGAACAAACTGGTCGTATCAATTTACCAAAATATTTTTGAGACTAGATATCGAACTAGCGAGCTTCAGTTTATCTTTGGCTTGACCACACTCCTATGATTGCACAAATCACACCTTCAAATATTGCTGCTTATTTTCAGCACCTAAGGAATTATGAAAAATATGAAAATTTCTTCGGTAATTTTTTTTTTCAACTAAGTGTTATTCTGAATAGTTAACATATTTTATTTCCATAACTTTAAATAGTTGGCTTTTTTATTGATGCTTTGTAAAAGATTTATTTAATTTGCTGCACAACATATTAAACTTTTTCTAGAGATAAAATACATATTTTAAAAATATTATTACCATTCTTTTCTCTCCAAACATGTTATTTTTCAAATTGTTTGTTATATAGTTATCTTAAACAGAAATATTTTCTACGTGCTGCTTAAAAATTTGTTAGGTAAAGGTAAAAATTATTTTTTTTAATAAATTGTTAGGTTTGACAGATGCTAAAAGTTTTTGTGCGTTACACTCTTGAACTGAACAATTAAAAAACACAAAATGAAAAGTATATTTTTAGAGAAAAGTTTTGCTAGTAAATATATTCAGATAGATAAAAATCTAACTTTAGTTTCAAATAATAATAAAACATTTGATTTTCAATTGTCTCTGATTTAAAAATAATTAATAAAAAGAGAGATAAAGAGAAAAATAAAACAAGTTGAATGTAGATTCTGCCATTGCAGAATTCAGTTTCGCCTCCGATTGAAAAAAAAAAAAAAAAAAATCGAAGGGCGACCCCGTTTAGACTGCAAATAACTAACTTCATTTTTCTTGTGTTTATCAATATAATAGCAAACAGAACGGCGTGAAATACCCAACTGAATAGCAATTTCTCTCTGAGACATTGGAATTGCGGAATAATAAAGAGATACAATTTGACGTGCTACTTCTTCATTCACTAGAATCATCAAAAACGGATTTTTTCTTTAGTTTAAACGCTTTTTTATAGACTCTGAGTAAAAGGAAATGGATTTTAACAATAAAATTGTAGAATCCCGTCGAATTCGACGAGTGAAATGTTTAAAAGACACGATCGATTTGGTTTTTTAAAAAAGCAAAAGTAATTTCATTATTGAATCAATATATAATATATATATTTACAAACTAAATCTCAAGTTTGCCAATTACAATTTTGCATGCAAATATTCGCACATTTTCAGTTAAAATTGTAATCTGAGTGCCGCCGAAATCCAGAAATTTTATTTTATATGCACTCACAAAAACACTACCGTTGGGGGCCACCGTAATACTTACCCATCATGGATATGTATATGAAAATAAAACATGTGAAAACTATTTATACAATGCATTGCAATTCATGAACAAAATTTTAATATTGTTAATATACGTAGTAATACTATATTAAAGAGCTGCTGATGTACCAATTTCGACAAATTATATAAAACGCCAAACTACTCAAGTAGTACCAAACTGCGTAAAAGAAACATCCTTATTACTCTAAAAATAATAATTCTATTAACTAACAATTAAAGTGCGTCGGATTAAGCGTCTCATTCCCAATTAAAATATACCTCTGAATTGAAATTTGAATGAAATATAGGGTCATGAAAAATCGAAGAATGTGGAAAACAGGATTAAAAATATCTCGTCAACTAATAATATGATCGACTTCGTTCTTTATGCAAAATTTGTGTAATTTTATTGCATTTTACGTCCATTCCTTAAAATAAAAAAAATTCGAAAGTTTTTATGTAGCTTTCATCAGAACGAATTTTTTTAGAGTCCGAAAAAAAATAGTTTCGGAGAATCGAGGTTTTTGATATTAAATAGGCTTCGTCCCATCCTCACATACTAAGTACATACAAAATTTCAAGTCTCTATCTCAATTTGTTCAGGAGATAGAGCGTTTACAGACAGACAGACGGACGGCAAAAATTTTTTTTCTAAAAATACGTTTTTCGGAATCTCCACTATCTGAAACGTGTAAATCCGTCAAAAAATTTTTCGATTTTCAAAACGATTGCAGGACTTACCCTATACTACGTATGATGGGTTGTGAGGGAGTGACCTTTAGTCATAAAGGCACTCTAGTGTTTCTGAGATCGTGACGTCAATAATTTAACATTTTGTAGGCGTAAAAGTGACATCTATCCTCTCTTTTACTTTAACTTTCTAGAGTGTGTGTGCTCTTTCGAATTCCGCAGTTAGCTCGCGGTTATTAGTATTATGTTAATGAGAAGTATCTCAGTTTGTCGCGTATAAAAGCTTGGGTGTGAGTTTGTGGTGTGTGTGTTCTGGCCTTAGCCAGCGTCTGTGTGTTTTCTGGCCTTAGCCAGCAGCCAGCGTCTGTGTGTTTCTGGTAGTAGCCAGCAGCCTCTGTGTGTATTCCGCCATTGGACAACGAAGTTGATGATTGTTTAGTAAGGTGCTGACGATTAGAGAATAGCTACGGCCTCCAGAAAAGCGGAAAGAAGTTCAGATAGTGGATTAAAGGTTCGGCCTTGGTAAGAAAGTTTAGAATCGTTCCGTTTTGATTATTTGAGCAAATAAAGAAATATCCACAGCCACGGGCTGTGAAATTAAGATTTGTTTAGTAGATCAGCCAGGAAATAGTGTCAAGTGTTAGACGGTGCCCCGGCTGAGCTAGACCGAAGCCCGTGAGTATGATTTAGCTTTTCATAGTGTTCTCAGTGAGTGAAATTATAGACTGGCTCCACTTTCCTTTAGCCCTTATCATTTTAATAAACTGTGTTGTTTTAACCTAAATTCCTGAGTATGTCTGCATATAACGTTACAAATGACACCCAGCATGAGTGCACCGTCACAAATGACGCCCAACGAAATGTCGGACATTTTGAGATTGTGCCACGAGTGTATTTCACCGGTGAGGGTGATATTAGTGAATTTTTAGTGAAATTAGATGATTATATTCACTGTCAGAAAAATTCGTCAATATACACTAAGTTATCGTTATTTTTTCACAAATAACTTCTGTTTTCCCAAAAGACGTATTTGTTCTGTGAGTTCATTCCGAAAGTCGAAAAATGAGGAAACGTTTCCGTTTATATCTAGCACGCATGCGCATTGGGTCTGTTAGTAATAAATTCGAATTTATTTTTAAAATGAAAAACAAAAATATTCTATCGATTAAAATGTCTAATTTAGTTTTAAAAGACAAAAATGTTTTCGAATTTAAAAATAAATAACAATTACTTTCTTTATTCGTTCAAAAATTCTCACAATCTGTTATTCAAAGTTGGATAAGTTGAATAAAGTTCAATATACTAAGTTATTTCTATGATAAATATTCGCATATAAAATATACTTTAAGTGAACACATTTAAAAAATATTTTAATTAAAAAATAAAATGCAAAAAAAATTGATATTATCAAAAAAAATCTTATCGAATAAAAATAAAACATCCATGTTTTTTCTCTAACAATCTACGTAATATATTTAAAATTCACATTTTTATACTATATTAATACTAAACGTAAAAAAACCCAGCCACAGTTTAATTAAAGATGAAGTCCTTCCGAGATTAACTGCAAAATTAAAAGCTTTTTAACGATATACACCAAACGACACCCATATGAAATGAACACTTCTATTTAAAGCGAGATCTTCACAAGCAGTCCTGGCGCCGTGGATGCGCGTTGGCCTTGTAATCCTGGGGACCTTGGTTCGATCCCCACCTCTGCCGCATTGATTTTTCCAAACTTTTTTCAAGTGACGGATATTTTTCCTCTTTTGACGGAGAAAAAAATAAACGGAAAGTCGTCAATATACAGACAATTTCTGGCAGCAGTGCTGCCAGTACATTTTCTGTAAAAAGACGGAAATTTTTTTGAGAGTGTTTTGTTCAATAATATACCTGAGAAAAACAGGTACGTAGTGCTTAAATGCTCGTTAAAGGGCGAAGCACTTTTGTGGTTAGAAAATATAGGAAAGTTTTTGATTACTGAGGAAGCGAAAAGATTTGAACAAACTGTAATTGAGTTAAAGAAGGCATTTCCTCCCGTTAAAGATAAAAGTATTTTGAGAAAAGAGTTCTATTGTAATAAGCAGAATATATATGATTCGGCGTCGAAATTTTATCTTCGTAAGCTGGAACTAAAAAATAAATTAAATTTGGATATTACATTTGAGGAATTGTTGGACATTGTCTTTCCTCTTTTTAATCCAAATATACAGGACTTTATTGAAGCTAGAGCACCGAAGAATTTTGCAGAAATGCACCAGATATTATCGAAGTATGAGTCTCGGCATAGCTCGGATCAACGGGATTTGCGTAACCCTCGGCAGAGACCTGTCACGGATGGTAATTTGAGAAATGAGGGGGAACGTAATTTTGTGAGAAGGGGACAGCGATTTCCGGATAGTAATGTGCGTAATAGAAGTGATGGATTTGGTCGTAATATGTCGAATACGAGTAATGGTAATAGGAATGGTGGTGGTGCTAATAATTTTAGAAGTGGTGAGAGAAATATGCATGGAAATAGACAGAATAGTGGTTATAATCGTAGTGGGGGAGTACGGGACAGGAAGGTTTCTTCGCAAATAAGGAGATTAACTTCGGATGAGAATGTTGAAAATAGGTCAACGCAAAAGAGATGTGTTCAGAGGTCGGAAAAGTCTTCTGTGAGTTTAAATAAAATAACTATTAATCCGGTTGAGTTACCTGAAGTGTTAATGGTGTTAGATGGTATTGTCGTTAAAAGTGTCTTCGATACAGGGGCAGATAAGTCGTTCATTTCTTTTGATTGTTATCGGAAATATTTTTCGTATAAGAAGTTGAAAAGGTCAAGTCTGGTGGTTCAGTCAGCACAGGGAGTAGCTTGCGATAATAAAGGTTCAGTGGAATTGGAAGTTGAAATTCGTTCGGTTAAGACATGTTGGGAGTTTTGTGTGTTAGATGGATTAACAGTGCATTGTATAGTTGGTGTGGATTATATGAAGGATAGAGGAATTAGTTTGGATTTCTTTAAAAAGTCGTTAATCGTGAATAATGATGAGAATGTGAGTAAGAAAGAGCCTGTTTCAGTGTCAGTTAATTTGGAGGAGTCGGGTTTAAGTGTGGTTAAGAAAATGGAGGTTAATAAGTCTTTAGTCGATTGTGGTAAAGTTTTTTCAGATAAACCGAGTTTAACTAATGAAATTTATATTGGTTTTGACGCACTAGTTGCTAGTAAACCATTTCGTTATGATTTTATATTCAATATTTTTAAGTCTTTGTGTGAAAAGTTGCAGACTGAGGACGGTAGGGAACTTCCTCAGTCTAATATGGCTGAACGTGTAAATCGTACATTAATTCAAATGATTTCTTCTTATGTTGGTTCTCATCATGCAAATTGGGACCAGTTTCTTCAGCATTTTGCGTACGCACTTCGTACAGCAGTTCACGAGTCAACGGGGAAAACGCCTGCTGAATTGTTTTTGGGTAGAAAAGTTATTACTCCATTCCAAAGGTTAGTTATGGTGTCAGATGCAGAAAGTCAGTACATGTGTCAGGATATTGAGAGGTTGGTTAAGGAAGCTCAGATTCAAATGGGAAAAGCGCAAGAAAAGCAAGCTCAGTATTATAATATGCGTAGAAGGGAGTTAGAAGTGAAAGTTGGAGATTTTGTGTTAGTAGAAAAGCATTGGTTAAGTTCAAGTCGTCAAAAGAGAGTAGCTAAGTTTGGTCCGAAGTTTGTAGGTCCGTTCGAGGTTTTAGAAGTTCGGAATAATAATTTGATTGTTGATGTCAATGGTGAAAGAATGACTGTTAATCTGGATCAGGTTAGAGTGTATAAGTTTAGAGAAAATGGTAGTGAAGGTTCTCATATGTCGAGTGGTGTTTCGCGAAATTCCCGATCCAATGAGTGTCCCGAGTCCAGCACTTCTTCGTCTAATTCTTTTCATCAATATTCAAGAAGAAAATTTGGTCAAACAGCTCCAAAGACTGTTATTGAAAGTCGAAAGCCTAACAATCCGAGAGCAAAGTATAATAAAAATAAGAGAACTGTGTCAAATACATCGGACTCTGTGTGTCATAAAAGACAAAAAATTATAAATTGTCCAGTTCCTCCATCTATTAGACAACAACCTCACAAGCATAAATTAACTAATAGTTCACCATCTTCAGTGATTAATCCCCAGAAAAGATTTCGTTTGGACACGCGTAAAACTGTTAAGCGAACTTTAAATGCCGAATCTTTGCCTAACAAGAAACTACATAGGTCCGGAAAGAAACGTGGCCTAGGATCTTCGGTAACTTCGGGTGCGTCTAGAAAGAGGAGGCAACTCTCAGATTACCGGCAACAACAGTGTGAACCTCGCCATGGAGTGAACCCAGCGAACCGGCCAGAGCAGAGTCGTCGAGTGGAACCTACGAGTATTCCACGGCATCCATTCAGAACCAGGCTCCAGGCACGACAGTCAACTGTGGCGTCACCGTACAGTTCTGATGACGAGAGATCCTTCGTACAAGCCTTCTGGGACAGGAGGAGAAAGCCATCTTGCAGTATGAAGCCTGCTAGCAGTGAATCATCTCTATGATTGGGTGATAATGTTCTTTATTAAATTTCTATTAGAGTGCATATATGTGGTAGCAATGTGAAGGAATAGAAAGCAGAGAGACTGTTTTGTACTTTTGGCCATTTTTGGAATTTTTTGACAGACTCACGTTTAGTGCTTAATTGTGTTCAAAATTTGTTTGCAAAATTGTTAGTTTTATGTATGTTGAAAATTTTGGTCTTAACTGCTTTTTAAAAATTCTGGATCTATTGTTAAATTGTTATATTATTTGTTTAAAATGTTACTATATTGTTATTGTTCATGTGTTATAAAATGTATGTTAATGTATGTTTAAATTTTCAGAAAGTACAGATAGTAATTTGGGTTATTTTGTACACGCGCCGCGGTTCAGGCGCGCACGTGTTTTGCGGTCAAGAAGTCCTTGACACGCGTTTCTATCTCTTATACTAACATTTAATGAATTAACTTTCTTCTTATCGTTCGTGTTTTATGAGTTGCGTTTTGTACTTTAGTTGGGAATGGTTTCCGCAAGTTGCGAAGTTTTAAGCTGCATTTGAATTTGAAATTGTATTGTATTAAAATTGAATGTTAATGTGATTTTCTTGCAGGGAAGTATACCTTTTGTTATGTATTGATTCTGCTATTTTTCTTTTAGTTAATACAGATGAAGAGATTGATGACGTCATTTTGTAAATTTTTGATATTTTTTGATTGTTGCATAAGCACAGCGATATGCCGCTGTACGTATGTGCCCCAATTATTGTTCAAGTGGAGTTAAGTCTGAAGAAGTTTGGGAGTTAGTTCATTGGCTAATGGGGATGTAGGTATTACGAAGTAGCAGAGTTAGTTTAGTATGAAGTAAATGTAATTTTAGATGAAGTCGGAATTTGGATGAGGAAAGTTTTTGCGCATTGGGTTTTTTGGACTTGGTGCGAATTCTAGTATATTAAAAGTTATGGAGAAATTTTTGGGTAAAGTTATAGTTGCATTGCAATATTGAGGAAAATTTCGGAAGGTTAGTGTTTTGAGAAATTTTAGCACTCCCAGTGGAGTGGGTTGTTTTGAGAGAAGAAGTAATTAGTTTTGAAAGTTTTACGAGTTTTTGGAAGTTTTACGGAGGCTATTTGTAAGATAGAAGAATGATTGGATTGAATATGTGAATATTTGAGGCAAACTGAGTTTTTTTGGTTGTGATGGGTTAAAGTTAATATTTTAAAAGTTATGTTTCGGCGTTAAATTTCACCCATCACTGTGTTTTATTACGGCTCTAAATTTATAACAAGAAAAAGTTCTGGGCATGCATTTAGCCCAGCCCTTTTTCTCTGCGGAGTTCGAGGGGGGGTTGTGAGGGAGTGACCTTTAGTCATAAAGGCACTCTAGTGTTTCTGAGATCGTGACGTCAATAATTTAACATTTTGTAGGCGTAAAAGTGACATCTATCCTCTCTTTTACTTTAACTTTCTAGAGTGTGTGTGCTCTTTCGAATTCCGCAGTTAGCTCGCGGTTATTAGTATTATGTTAATGAGAAGTATCTCAGTTTGTCGCGTATAAAAGCTTGGGTGTGAGTTTGTGGTGTGTGTGTTCTGGCCTTAGCCAGCGTCTGTGTGTTTTCTGGCCTTAGCCAGCAGCCAGCGTCTGTGTGTTTCTGGTAGTAGCCAGCAGCCTCTGTGTGTATTCCGCCATTGGACAACGAAGTTGATGATTGTTTAGTAAGGTGCTGACGATTAGAGAATAGCTACGGCCTCCAGAAAAGCGGAAAGAAGTTCAGATAGTGGATTAAAGGTTCGGCCTTGGTAAGAAAGTTTAGAATCGTTCCGTTTTGATTATTTGAGCAAATAAAGAAATATCCACAGCCACGGGCTGTGAAATTAAGATTTGTTTAGTAGATCAGCCAGGAAATAGTGTCAAGTGTTAGACGGTGCCCCGGCTGAGCTAGACCGAAGCCCGTGAGTATGATTTAGCTTTTCATAGTGTTCTCAGTGAGTGAAATTATAGACTGGCTCCACTTTCCTTTAGCCCTTATCATTTTAATAAACTGTGTTGTTTTAACCTAAATTCCTGAGTATGTCTGCATATAACGTTACAAATGACACCCAGCATGAGTGCACCGTCACAGGGTAAGTAATAGTTTTATTTAAAAAAAAAAAAAAAAAAAAAAAAAAAAAAAAAAACTAATTTCATTTTTACCGTGACATTATTTTCACTAACTGAGGTCATCTGAAAGTAAAATCTCAATCTCAGTGTCCATAATGAAAAGAAATATTGAAATTCAATATCGGGTACTACCAGGTTATCCCGTCGACCAAAAAGTTATCACCAAACTATAAGATTAAATGCCAATAATAGACGATTGTGAATGTCACATTCAATGACATTAAATATGATTCATGTGTTTAAAATGTCATTAACTGATTTTTGTTTCGACTTTTTATTAATATTTTTATTAATATTCTACTAATTATTTGTTTTTTCGTTATTTAAAATAAAAATTATGTCAATATGTATAATTTGGCTATTAGTTTTATTATCGAGAGAAAAGCTAAACTAAGTTGCCACCATTTTGAAGAAATATCGTAAAAAGCATTTAAAATTAAAAATAAAACATAAAAATGGAAATAAATTAAAAAATAACTAAAGTGGGCACAACCACAAATAAATAGCTTTCATTTAAAAAAATAATTATCAAAATCGGTTGAGTAGAAAATTCAGGTCTGATGACACGACATTTTTTAGCTTGTCTGAAAGAAATAGCATCGGAGGCTAATATGATTGATTACCGTTTAATACACTTTTTTGCATATAGATGGTACGATGACTTTTATTGGAGTTGTTGGATGATTTCTAATTCAAAACTAATATTAAACCAATGTAGATGTATCATTGAAAATCATCCCAATGTAAAGCCAATATTGGAACTTCATTCGAAATACGGCCAATTTAAAGAGACTATTTATATAAATTTTACTTTTCTTTAGAAATATATGAAATGGAAAGCCAACGATTTGCAATATTATCATTCTATTGGAACCACGCCGAATATAAATGTAATATTCATGAACTCGTAAAAATTTCATCTTCCAAAGTATTTTTCACAATTATTCTAATCTTGTTAGAAGATTTACACAATCATTAAAAAAATTTCAGAAGTATTTTTCTAATTTAAATTAATGAACTAAATCTGAATTTAAAGGGATATTGTATAAAATTTATAACTCCACTCATGCTTTTATTTAATTATTTCAATGTTTTATAGAAAAAAAGGAAGTGTATAAATATAATGCTCCCACACAAAATATAGAAAAATTTTAGAAACGAAACTTCTCACTCACAATCTTCCAACGTCGAGAATGTTGAAGACATGAAAATGAAAGAAAAATTTCTCAAGTATTATTATTTTTATTTATTATTATTATTATTATTATTATTATTATTATTATTATTATCATCATCATTATTATTATTATTATTATTATTATTATTATTGCAACCAAAAATGCTATTCGAACGAAGTAAAGTAAAGCATTTGTAACTCATTTTAAACTTTATCAACTCCTTTATTTTATAAAAATATATCATAACATATTGAATAAAATATAAAAATAAAAATAATATTGAATTGTTGAAAAAAATATTTTGTAATATGTGAGGGTATTATACGCGACGATAAAACACTTTCATTTTATTCTCAGATATGCACGCCAAGATCAAAATAAACATTTGCTATCTTCCAAACAAAAGCTCGATACCGTAGCAGAAATTCGTGGGGTACTACCTTTCCAAGCGTCCCTACCTACACTGTAAAAAAAAGTAAAGTTACTAAGATTTTTCTAGTAGACTTGTATGCCAAAAACTTTTCATGTAACGGTAATGGCAAAAACTAGTGTAATTTTCATCGTTTACAGGAAATTTTACTGTTACCGTTATATAAAAAGTTCTTGGAATACAAATTTACTAGAAAAATTTTAGTAAATTTACAGATTTTTTTTTACAGTGCACGTCTCAAGTGCCGAGACTTTCTAGTGGAAGTCAAGAAGAAAAGAATAGAAAATTAAAAACGGAAGCGTGATAACTTTAAAAGGGAAATTGGTTAAACAGAGGACATCGAAAAGTGAGATTTGGGTTGGGACATGAAGCCATCGGACGTACAGCTGCTTCGAGCTTACTTTGTCAACATATTAAATGAATTTTACAATAAGTTTTTAGTGGTACTTTAAAGAGCCGTCGGGAAAGGAAATGTTAAAGGCAATACCATGCTTTAATTTTTATACCTGAAATGAGATGCCATATTTTTATACGATACATGGATTGAGATTTTATGTACAAATATTTTGTTAAATTTATGGGTCATCACATTTAAGCACATTCACCTTGCAACCAATTCAGTACATATAATATGAGTGTAATATAATTTACAATAATTATAATAATCAGTAATTATAATGTACGAATTTTGTATTAGAAAAACTTTCTGAAACGGGTAATCATTACATTAAATTTTCCAAATCTGAATTTCCGACATCAATTTGTATTTTATTTATTTATTTTTTAACATCAGTTTCTACAAACATCAGTTTTATTTTCGAAAAAGCATTAAAAACAATTTAATTAGAAAATTAATTAAGAAAATCATTAAAAATGTAAATCTTAAATTAAAATATCCTATATCAAACAAATAAATTTTATGCAAAATCCCGGAATCTAACTCTTTCTGAATATAGAAGAGAATATTTTTCGTGTTTAACAAGGTAACCAAAATATCCTTCTCAAAATGCGAAAAACAATTTTCTGGAAATACATAAAATTAATAACCTTTTGTGTTTTTATAGTGCCTTTTCCACCGCTATAAATACATATTACGGCTAAGGAATTTATACGAAATATATACGAAACTTTTTTTGTCGCACAATATTTGCATTCTCGTTTATAATAAATAGTAAAGCATAAGTTGCTATGCTTTTGTGAATACTGACCATATGCTTCTAAACAAAGTATTGCGGAAAATGAAATAAAACATATTTTGATATCATTAATGTCTACGTAAGAAAACATATGATACAATGCAGAAGTCGGCCACGCGTCATTACCATGGAATGTAGAACTGTTGCGTCCTTTTCTCTGTCACAATGGTGTATTGTTCTCAGTGTCGGTATGGATGACCACGAAAAGAATGAAACTCACCCTCTTTCTCCTCGTAATTTCAAAGTATTATTATAAGCAAAGGACAAATTCTACAAGAGAATCGCGCTACTGCGCCATTAACTGCTAGAGCGTGAATTTTGCTTGTTAAGGTATGTGACAAGTTGGTCTTAATTTTTCCTACTCTATGTAAACAACGACACATCCTATGGTTATGTGTAGACATAAATACATAAAATATGAATTTACGAATGAATCTGTGTTCATACAGGTAATAAAAGAAGGGAAAATAATGTAAGGTTATTATAAATAGTTAGGTATAAGGAAATTTTATTGTCAGAGTTTAGTGTTGAAATTTCCATCATATTTTTACAATAATTCTAGAAAAGATAATAAACATGTATTACAATTTTCAAGAGATGAATTTCACCCAAAGAATAATAAATATGTTTTTTTTTTTTTATTCGAATCACATTACTAACTTTTCACACATTGATTTAATATTATTATATATATAATTCACATTGCTAACAATGCGTACAACATATCTAGCGAAAAATTGTCCAGGCTAGGGTTTCAAACTGAGTCATTTGTTAAGCGCACCAGCCCTCTGCTTTTTTTTTCATTTAAGAATTGAAATACGTATGCATAATTATGTATGCTTTTTTAATGTAGACTCCTGTTTGACCAAAAACATATGGTTTATGAAGTTATTATACATTTTATGTGGCAGTTACAGCCTTACGAACATAAGAGGGAAAAGAGCTATCCCGATAATTCAGTTTGCAGATCGACGGTTTGCTAAATCAATGACTTAGTTTTGTTTTTAACCAATGTTTAGTAGTAAATAAACAATAATTAAACTATTGAAGCCTACGTACAATAATTGCTGAAAGTGCATTTTTTGTTGTAATAAACCTTATTAAAGTTAATTATTTTTAAATGCTACTTGCTGTTTATAAATTTATATAATATACAGGGCTACACAATAATTTTCTGCAACTTGAATTTACTGACGGAAATTGATTAATAGCAAAATTTCAAGTGTGTTTTGCATTTGACTGAAGTAACTTTTAGTATACTATGTAGTATACATAGATATCTATAGATTATATACAGAGCTGCATAACAAATGATATATTTTTCCGATTATTCGTGTTAATAGCAGAAATGATGTTTTATATGCATTTTCCAAATTGTTTATTGACATGATCTTTCAGCTTAGTATACTGCACAAATAATCTATGAATTGCAATATTAAAGAGAAATGGAGGGGGAAGTAATGGAATAGTGGAAAATTCCGAAAATTCCAAAAAATGAATTACTTTCGTTTTCGCTTTTTGAGAGGTAAGGGCAATTAATTATGATAGTTACCGCAATAAAATTTGTGTATAAGGTTAGAGCTTCTTAAATTGATTTTTGGACATTCCTTAGCTGGACGATAATTTGGCATTTTACCCTAATATGCACAATTTTCGGAGTTTAATTTTTTAATTTTCTATTATAGAAAATTTATTTGCGATGAATTTCTTCTACAGAGAATAATAAATACACAATATTTATTTATATTTTTTTACTTCTTATGAAAACATAGTTTATCGTTCACTTTAGTAATTTTATAAAAAAAATTCCTGTATTAAGCTAAATTATACACATAAAAATGATGAAGTACATTTTTCGTGGAAAAGTCTCAATAGAAGCTAAAAAAATACAATTTTTACTGCAGCACAAATTTTTCCAATGTTACATAAAAAAGAGCTATTTCTGGTTCCAATTTAACTGGGAAGATGTATTATACTCAAAAGAATTCAAGAAATAGCGAACATACATTTTCGATTTCTAAGATTTGTTTACTTAAATGTATATTGTGCTTGAGGAATTTAACTTTGTGGTTCTGAGCATAGTGTAGAATTCTAATCGAAATATATACATTTAAATATTTAGTTAAAAATTGAAATAGTAAAATATTACTTTATGATTTTAAATTAAAATTAATCTTAGCAACTTACTAGAAGTTTAACTATGTCACTAAAAAACAGATCATTGAAATTCCTAAACAGTTAAGAGATACGAAAGTTTACAATGCTAAACTTATTTCTTAGAAAAGAAAATACCTCGCTCTTAGTTATCTAAAGTATATAAAAAAACTTCTTCGTTTTTCAATATATTTATTATAGTTTCGTTCAGAGTTCGTACCACCTTACTACAATTTTTGAATAGAATGTTCTATCACATGAATATCAATTTTATGAACCTTGTTTATTTGCAGAAACATACTAATTTTAGTCGCTAAAAAGCATAAATTAATACTTTAAAAAGAGTAAAAATCGGTTTGTTTGATTGATTGCAAGTTTCGATTCTACCCGATTCATTTTATAAAAACATAAATAAAATTATTCTAAAATTTCAGCGTCTGTGATATATCATTGTTCAATTTTCCAACTATACACTGTAAAAAAAATTCTGTAAAGGTACTAAATTTATTCCAGGAAACTGGGATTCCAAGAACTTTTCCTGTAACGGTAACAGCAAAAATTCAAGTTTCAGAATCGGTTTCATGGATTTTTCTTGTTACCGTTACATGAAAAATTCTTGGAATCCCAGTTTCCTAGAAAATATTTAGTACCTTTACAGAATTTTTTTTATAGTGTATAATGAATAAGGTGCGTGCACGTATTAGAGTGCTAGCACTTGCAAAGTGTAGAGTTCTTTTATTTTAAATTAGAAAATTTCTATTAAATGTTTGGATCGAGGAATTTGTAATGACTTTTTTAATCGCAGAATTTTAATATGTGTCTGCGAATATATACTGCAAATACCTTGTAGTAATATACTAATTTTAACCCTTTCGGGACCAAATTATTTACAATTCTGCGAAGAAAATTACTCTTACACTGTAAAAAAAATCTGTAAAGGTACTACACTTTATCAAGGAAACTGGGATTCCAAGAACTTTTCCTGTAACGGTAACAACAAAAACTCAAGTTTTAGAATCGGTTACATGGATTTTTCCTGTTATCGTTACATGAAAAGTTCTTAAAATCCCAGTTTTCTAGATAATGTTTAGTACCTTTACAGATTTTTTTACAGTGTACTCTAATAATTTTAGCAGTAATTGTCCAATAGATTTACTGAAATTTTACAAATTTGTCATTGTCGGAAATAAAAAGAATGTCGTTATTTTGCGTACTTTTTAATTCATTTTCATATGAAAATAAACTAAGGAAGAGTTTTTGGAGATGTTTAGAAAATATTATTATACAACAAGATTTAACTATGCACTATCTACACTGTAAAAAAAATTCTCTAGAGGTACTAAACTTTTTCTAGGAAACTGGGATTCCTAGAAATTTTCCTGTAACGGTAACAGGAAAAATTCTAGTTTTAGAATCAGTTACATGGATTTTTCCTGTTATCGTTACATGAAAAGTTCTTGGAATCCCAGTTTCATAGAAAATATTTAGTACCTTTACAGTTTTTTTTTTTTTTTTTTTTTTTTTTTTTTTTTGCAATGTACCAATAAGTGTTTGAAAAATTTCGATTTTTGATATTTTCTCAAACATTTAAAAATATACTTGTCGGATTCTTCTGAAACTTCAGGATTATGAAGATTATGTATGACCTCATATCTATCAACATCTATTTGATAAGCAGGGCAATTAGGGGGCCGACAAAAAATTAAAGAATAACAGAAATATTTGGGATCACCCTGTACATGAAAATGCACGAAACAATTTATAGCTGCAGAATACAAATATGTAGATACTGCACAACATGCACACTGATTTTTGTAAGAATAGCATGTATATTCATGGAAAAAGAGTGATTTTTTAAAAAAAAATTCGAAAATTCTCGTATGTTTTTTGCTTATTTCATGCAGGGTTTTTGACCAAATTTAATGCAAATTTCAGAAATATTGGCAAAATCTATTAGAAAAAATATAGCGCAAATGGAATATAAATATATTAAATATTTTATGAAGTATGAGTAGTTTTATGAAATAATTTTTATCTGCGCATGCGCGAACGATAAAAACGATTCTTTTACATTCTTTAACAGTCAATTCTATGGAGTAACTTATTAAAAAAATCCAATCAAATGTCGTGAAAATTAAAAAGATATCATGACTACAAGTAAGCTGTTTTTACACTGCTCTCTAAAAACGGCTGAATGATAAGGGATTCTTCACAAATTGACATTTTTTATTAACTAACTTTTAGGAAAAAATTAGTATTTAATGTATACAATATCTAATGCAATATTTCTGTTAATAAGTATCTTGACATCTGTGATAGAAAAGAATAAAAGCTCTTTTCCTTTTCTATCACAGGTGTCAAGATACTTATTATCAGCAATATTGTATTCATTAAATAGTACGAATTTTTATATTTACAGTTCGATTTCAAATACGCTTGAAATTTTAGAAAAATAATTTTTTATCATATTTAATATTTTACTGTCCGTATAGATAAACACTTACTATTTAGAAATAGTAGTTCTTCGCCCTATTTAATCGCAATATTTTTTTATGATTTATGCAATTAAGTAATGCAAATTGTTCTATTCGGAAATATATGTCCATAAGTAAGCATGGTACACATCCTGATATTTTTGCCAAAACTGTGTTATTTCAAGGGCTTGAAATGTGATGAAATGAAAATGAAATTGGGGATAACAGCAAACTGGGAAACAAGGGAACATATTTTTTCGTTAGAGTTACATAGGACACAAGAAATACCACGAACGATATATTGTTTTTGAAACAATCATGCAAGATCATACTCTTTTTCACTCCGATTAATCCACGAAAGCAGGATTTTTTCTTGAAAATCAGATTTGGTACAGTATGGAACAAATTATATTGAAGTATTGACATTTGTAGTTACTTAAAAAGAAATTAAGATATATGAAATGAAAATTTTTTTTGGGATTGACACATCCAAATATTTACATTTGGTAAATACCCTATATGTAGATAAAATACCTAGGATCTACACCATAATCTTTTATTAATATATTAAAATTAATATATTAAAGTAATATATTAAAATTAATAAAAATACTAAAGTAATATTTTAAAATATATTTTAATTTGTTATAATTTATTAAATATAATTTAATATATTTTATTTTTTATTAAAGTAATGTATTAAAGTATTCAATTATTCCAGTAATAAGATTTTGGAAACAAAGTTACACAAAATTTTATTTATGAACGAAAGTAATCTTTTTACATAGTTTCTAACAGAATTGAAATTGGTTTATGAATTCGATTTGAATACATGTCTGTCTGCCTGACTTCTGCCCGTGCTCTAATTCGCGTAAATATATTCAGATTGCCATGAAAACGATGTATGTCATTCGAGTTTACTGTGGTTTGTTCGATATTCTAAATGAAGTGTATAGCATTTAACGTTCGTTTACAGGGATGCTCTAAAAGTTCCGTTACATACGGTGTATCGGGAAAACCGCTTGCTTTGAATTTTTATGACGTTACAGTATTTCTAACATATTCAGATTTATGTATATACAATCGAACTCGATCGTCGTTGCCTAGTTGCTCGATTTTGCTTAAACAAAACTCAAGTTTGTATGATTTTATATTTTTAAAAATATTTAAAATAAAACTATGTAATATTTGACGATACTTGTTTTTTCCAAATAAAGGTAAAAATAAGTTCTACAGAAAGGCATCTCATAAGGCTTACCTCGAATAAAAATGTCAAATTTCGCCAAATTAAATTTCACATGAGATGCAAAATAAAATTGACATAAATGTACTATAAGAAGAAATTGTAGTATTTAGCTCTGCATTCAGAAATAAAAATGCGCAGAAAAGCATAAAACCTTTAAGAATAACGACAAAAGATATGACTGCTGCTATTTTAACAGAATCAAACTCATTAGTAAAGTTATCATACGAAATACCAATAAAGTTGACCAATGAGGTTATCTGAGCAAAAAAAAAAAAAATTCTCACCGGCTGTCGTGCCCAGTTAGCTTAAACGGTAAAGGATTGGCCTTGTAAGCCAAGTATCTGGGTTCGATTTCCGGCCTGGGCAGTTTTTCGCTCAGTTGGAAATATTTAATTCGTATAACATAGGATATGCTTTGAAAAGTGGGTCCACATTATTTTCCTCTCTTCTGTGGTCACAAACAGACATATAGTGTAATAAAGGGATTTTCTGTATAATTACAATTATGAAACTGTTTGAATTGCAACGCACATCTATGAGAGGTCTGTTAGTGGAAGAGAACGCAAAATGAATTTTTGAGAGATGTGGCACTTTTCTTGTCGGTGAACCATGTTTATTAACTGATTCATTTAAACATGTCGTCATCTGAGAAAAATAATGTTTCAAAAACACAGATAGAACCTTATTATTCTCAGGTGAAGATGTTTGCTACAATAGATTTAATTATAAGTGATGGCTTTTTAATTCATAAAGAAAATATTTCTAAATAAAATTTATCTTTTTTAAAATTTGAATTTTTTTCTAGTGTTTATTAACTTTCGCGAAGGAAAAATTTCCATAAATTTGAAAATAAAACTGATTTAATCTGAGACATTTTGAAATGTAGGGTACAAAATAAAAAAATTAATTCTTTTTTACTTTATTGGTTACTTTCGAGCATAGTTTCATTTGATTATAAGAAAAGAGCATTTCTCTTATTTTGTAAAAATAAACCTCACAAAAATGAATGTGACGAAGTTGTGTGGGAAAAAATAACAGCAGAAAAAGAAACGCGATAGTACCTTTGTAAGGATCAAGAAAACTTATTTCAGAAACTTCTTGTTAAAAAAAAAAAAGCTTTACTACAGCCATTGATTAGAAATATTTGTTCAGTAAAAAAATCAGACAATACGAAAATATATTTTTACGTAGTTCAAATTTCTTATGCTTTGTAACATGACCTTTTTGAAATTCGCTTAAAATGACATATTCCCTTAACGAAATAATCATAACTTTGGTTACTTGTGTATATGTTATTGAGTATTTTTTTAACTTATCAGAAGTTATTTCTAAATAATGATTATTATACGCTGATGATTCAAATAACATTTGTATTCAAATTTCTGTATACTCAAACATACTTTTCAAAGGTTTTTTTAATTTATTATTGCTTGTGAGAGCATTATAGACAAATTAATTTGTGAATATACTTTGTGCGTTCAGCATTCTTTTTAAAAATATTCTAAAAAGAAATCTTAACGTGGATTCATGTAATATAAAGAATCAAAAGGGAAAAAAAACTATAGTTCACATTTTCTGAGAATTAAGGTGATAATGACATCTCATACGTTTTAGTTCGTGATATATTTTCGGCCCACCAGTGGCTGAGAGGTTCTGACCTCTCAAATGGTAATCAGCAGGAGCTGGGTTCGAACCCAATCATGGCCGCCGGCCTAACCGTTCGGAGTTTTCCGTGGTCTTCTTCGAACCTTGGTTTTCGTTGCGTAATTACAGGTTAGGTTCCCTTAGAAAGACCCCCACAGAGGGCACCTTATCCCTTTCGGGCCTATATCCCACGTGTTGATAATCGGCCGTCATAAAATAAACCAAACCAGTTCGTGTTATTGTTTGACAATTTTGGTTAACGGAAAAAAATAAGGTGTATATTTCAAAAACTTAGTTTAATATATTTTTAAAGACTGAAGAATAACGAAAGACCACTAAATTAAAGTATAGAACTCCGAACAACTAGTTTGCGACTATTTGGTCCAATGAATTCACTATACTGTTGTTTCAAGCAGCACTAAGATTTGACTACCTTCGATCGAGCAAAAATGAAAGTAGTATTTTGAAGAACATGATCTTAGACAGGTACAGAGCAAATGAAAGATAAATGTTCATGATGAGAATAGTGTTTAAGAAAAAAAGCGATAAAATAAGACAATCGAATATCTAATAAGTTATTTATCACATTGCTAATTAAGCGTATAAACAACAGAGTGAAAAATGTCTAAGCCGGGAATCGATCTCAGAACCCTTGGAATAGCGTTCCAAGTGCTCTACCATTTAAGCAATGAGGACGGTGCCCAGCTTAGCATCTCTCACTCACATACGCTGGTAAGACTGCAACTGCAGCACAAGAGGAAATTGTCTACATGAGACACAAACAAGCCCAGAATCGGCGAAATTAAAGTTATAAATGTTAATATCATTGACACTTTTAAGACTGTTAGGATTTTCTCCCATTTACGTGCAAATATTTCTGCTTGTGATGGTTTTGAAAATAGAAAAAACTACGTATATCCGAAAATACGATACTGTTGGCCTACGATTAGCTGATTTGTGATCTGTGCAAATTTAGGCAAGTTCATTTTTCATTAGGTTGAAAGTAGAAACATTTTTTTATTAAATTCAGTGTCTCCACGAACTGTATCGTGTTTCACCTACACACCACACTGTTGTTTTTTTATGCAGTAAGACTACTGAATAATACTGAAAAATGTCTGTTAAAACAACTCTGGACGCTGCGATAGAATCCACATCAATACAATGTGGTGGACCGACAAAGCATGTCTGGTCTCTCAGCTAGGCCATCCTATTAGCGCCCCCAAAGAGCCCCAAAAATAGGCATATAATGTAAATCTACTACTTTTGGTAATAAAAAGAATCCCCAAAATGCACAATATAAATTTTTATTAACAATTTTTGCGCAAAATAGCAACTTAACTTTATTAATAAACTTCTATAATACAAATAAAATCTAGAAATCCGGATTTTAAATAAAAGTTCAATAATTTTCCTGGTCTGTACAAAAAGTTAAAGTATGCTTTACTGAGACAAAATATAAATTTAATAGCCTGTATAACTAGAAAATTAAAAGAGTTAATTTGCATGAAAATAAATCAACACTGAAAGGCGATTTGGGCGGTGTATAGGTTATTCCTTTTAGAACTAGTAGCAATAGCAGAGTGAAATACATAGGAATGAGAAAAAGAAAATATCTGAGAAAGGTTCAAATAGCATAAAGCAGATATAATTTTCCCCGTCAATCCACATTTCTCCTGCGCTAAAATTTTAATCAGAATATCACTATAGATTTTGATCAAGAAAAAGTTACATATAACCATCATCTAGTATTTATGCATCCACTTTCAAAGAAACCATAGAAACTCTATGAAAAATTAATCAAGTATATAACGATGCCTTATTATACAATATACGAAATATATGATTAAATATCCTGAAAATATATTCTGAATGAAAAAATGACGTATTAACCATTTGAAGGCTATTCAGAGCTATCGCGCTTCCAGATTTTAAGTCGGAACAAGCTAAGCGGCGCTATCGCGCTGCCATCTCAGTACGAGTCTGTATATCATCGCGTGAGCAAATAGTTTGCCGCTCTTGCTTTTTCGTAATGAAACAGTCTTTTAAAGCATAAATAGCGTTTTTAATTAGTTTTCATTCCAAAAATCTGGAAGCGCGATAGCACTGCATAGCCGTCAACAGTTTAAAAAGAATGGTGCAGCAGTTAAATATTTTCCTCTAAGCAAGTTTAATCCGAAATACTGCTACATTTACTACTGTTCAGCTAATCTTTTAAATATGAAAGTTACATAGGTGAACATAGAGACAAATTAAAATAATGGAACGGCTGTTAAATATTTTTCTCTGCATAGTTTGAATACAATGTACTGCTACGTCTACCTCCACATACCCTAATAATTATAAACTCTCCCATTTGAAACAAAATGACGTACTTGAATTAATGGAAACAAATGACGTACTTGAATTAATGGAACAACAATTAATCGTAAATTAATTTCTGACAATGGCCAAGGGAATTGCAGACCGAAAGTAGTAAGACTTTTGAAATAAAGTATTTTTTAAACTTACGTATACACATGTTAAGTTAACAAATGTAGTATGCATATTATTTCGTCGCCTTTTAAGTAAAACGATGATCCTTTTTTTAAGTTCATAATAGGAGTTTTGTGATTGAATAAAGGTGATGATGATCATATGATTTCATATACATAAAAAGGGAATTTTTAGTATACAGAAAGATATTTGTAATATAATTTACAGGTAAGGTAAAAAAATATATATATCTGCGGTAATGTATGTTATCGAATTTTTTATTAGTTTGGAAAATTATTTGCAAGAATAAAATGAACTATAAGGAGTATTTAAGTAAAAAAGGAAATTTAATCACAATTCAATACACAGCTATTAATACATAAACAGATAACTACAGGATGATTATAATTAATGTCCGAGTTTCAAAACGCTCTAAAAAGCGAACCACTCGTTAGAATGGCTTCAAAATTTAACAGCGTATTATTGAAGAAGGGAGAAAGAACATGAAACAAAAAAAAGTTCCAAATTTGAGTGACAGATGGCGCTGTAAGCGTCAGTATATGGCCTCAGGACAATTAAAAACCGGTTAGATGGATGCTTTTCATGCGATTTTTGGCCTCAGGACAATTAAAACCGATTGGAGGGATGCTTTTTATGCGGTTTTTGGCCTCAGGACAATTAAAAACAGATTTTTCCCATCCAATGTGGTACGACCTTGCCGTGGTGGACGGGCTTACGTAACTAACACTATCACACGCGTACAGTCATGCACAATGAACAATACAGTTGGTTTATATCGTGTAACTTACGCCTTAGCCGTTGTTTTACGATTTGTCTTTTGTAGTCGAAATTCTGACGCTTGCAGCGCCATCTGTCGCTGAAATTTGGAACTTTTTTTTGTTCATGTTCTTTTCCCCTTCTTCAATAATACGCTGTTAAATTTTGACGCCATTCTAACGAGTGGTTTGCTTTTTAGAGCGTTTTGAAACTCGGACTTTAATTATAATCACCTTGTATATTGCTTACATCTTAGAGGCAAAAAAAATCACTCTTACCTGAAAGAGAAAGTACTTGCATTAAAAAATTGAATACGCATCAAAACAAAATTACATGAAACAAAAGTTTTAAATTTAAAGTGTACATTGAATATTTATATCTTGATTTATTTTTCAAAATATAATAATCTAATATATATATTTTAAAAGAAAACTTATTTTTTTTCGTTAACTTTAAAAGTTTCTTTCGTTCTAAATCCATGTTTTTCATGTAATCAACCAAAGTAACTAAAAAAGTGTGCTTAAAAATTATTATTTCATAATATTTTTTAGTATGTTATTTATTGTTATTGGACATTTAAAATCATATAAATAAATTACAGATCAAAATATTTTCTCATTTTTTAACTTTACACTGATATCTAGTCTAACAAATGTCTCTGTCAACGAATGTTTCGGCCAATGAAAATTTTAAGCTACTTTTCTTTTTGTTAACGAATCTTTTATTATATACTACAAGGACAGCCACATTTATTTGACACTGAAGTCAACCTTTGGTTAACAAAGCGTAAGGCTAACGAATTTTTTTCAAGTGTATATTAACTTCGTTTGCCGGCGTATCAATACAAATGTATTAAGCACTTTCAAACTATTTTTAAAATAATGATCATTATCCTACCTCCCGATGTCTTAAAATTCAAGTAAACTTACAATGAAGCAGAAATTTGATTAAAAAAATTCAGTCAAATGGCTGCCATGTACGAAATGTACACGTTTTATTAATTACATTCATGTTCAAGAAAATTGCAGCACCCTGAACACATCATCAGAACTAAATGAAATTGAATACATAAATGACTGTTATTGGTACAAACAAATGATTACATTTTCAAACTCAACAAATAATATTCAGTGTCTGAAATCTGATTTAACCACCATTCTTCGCAATAAGTGCTACTATACGACGTTGCATGGAGTGAAACAAATTTTAAATGTCTGTCTGAAGTAGAGTTTTCGATATTGTTTGTATTCGTTCTCAAATTTCATGTGTAGAAGCTATAGGAGAAGGTTAACGAGCGATATGTATATCAATAAAATCAATCTCATTTTCAAAAGGCGAGGAATACCCAGGCTACGGAATGGCCTGTATGCGTTCTGCTGATAAGAAATCTGAAACTTTCCTTAGCTATATAAGCGTATAATAAGTGAAATGCTATTATTCTGGCTACTACAGTGGGTCATTCTTCACGAGTTCTGATTGTAAATATTTTCATTGCGTGTGAAGAAAAAAATCTACTGTTTATTTTGTTAGATCGATCAAAAATAAATCCAGTACTCCAAATTCCAAATTTAAGTGGTAATTTTTTCTAGAAAATGAATGCCAGCAAAAGGGTATACATAGATTAAAATAAATTGTTCTATAAATCTTAAAGTAATAAAATATTTCGTATTAACAATAGAAAAATAAATAATAGAACATGCAAAACTTTTAAAGATGAATACTTTAAATATGAACTAGCCGCCATTAATTCATAAAATCAAGAAATATGCCTTAAAATCTAACAAGAGCTTATTTTCTTCCCGTTTATTGATATTCGAGCACCTAAGCACAGGTTAACATAAACTGTGAGAAAAAGACGTGCTTGCTAGATTTTCAGATATTTACCGTATTTTAAGAAAGTTTTTATCTGCCTCATAATGCTTATGGTTAGAAAAAAAAAGAAAAGTGTCAAATAATGTAAAATTTTCCAATCATTTCAACAGTGTTAAAATGTTGGTAACATTTTATTTTAGAAAGAAGAACTTTAGGAACTATTGCATGCATATTTCATCCATTAACTTTTATCTCAATGTAAATTGTCTCCTGAATATTCCACATTTAAAAATATTCATTACTGAACATAAAGACAGAAATAATTTGGACACAAGAACTATTTCCATAATGTATGGGTCTGAAATAGATAGCTTCTTAAGCAAAAATCCCTCGACACATAATGTTCTCAGCAATTCATATCCTAAGTCTTATCTTCTATATTTAACAATATATATCCATAAGACAGATATATTCATTAGACAGATGCGATTACAGCCGGAGTAAATGGAGTTAAAATTCTGAACGACATTTCTTATAAACATATTTTAATTCTAAGCATATATTTATAAATCTCTATAAAAATATAGACTAACGAAATATCTTCAGATATATTATCAACTAACATAATGTGAATAAACATCGCACACAAAATGTGTTTTAATTTAGTAATTTTTGTCTTTCCCTATTATAAATAGGATAGCTCAGTCAAAGATGATCAGATTTATGTTTCCAGTATTAATTCGTCTTCTGATGATGATATATAATGTATCATTTGTACAAACCATCGTTGGTAATGATCAAAATAAGGAAACTTAGTTGAGGAAAAGATTATTTTGTAATCTTTTTTGTTTAGTTGATTGAACCTTCTTTACTTTTCCTAATGTGTACTTTTTAGTTGTTGTTTTCCTAGTTCGGAGATAGTAGAATAAAATAACAAAGGTACATGCTTATTTTTTAGAAAATATTATATATGGCTTTTATTATAGAAATATAACGAACTTTAACAGTGATAAAAATAATGAATGCTAATTTCATTCTATAAAATTACTAAAAGTTTTGAATTTTTTGTGGCGAATTTTGAATTGTTATGGCCGTTCCGAAAATTATTTCTATACCATTCTAATATTTTAACTTATATTATCATCAATAATTATGACTATAAAACTTAGTGCATTTTTTTTATGTTGACACTGAGTTACAGTGGTTACTTATTTAATTTGAGAATGGAAAATTTGGACTACTTCTAAAAAAATTCAGGAGCGCTCTTTGGAAGCAATGGGAAGCGGAGCTGCTCCTAATTTCCTACGAAAATTTCTTGAAATCACTGAAAGTTTATTGAATAAGTTCCAGTAAAGTATCAACATTCTTCTTGTGAAACACCAAGTATGTTTCTGTTCGTTTTACAGAAAGCTTACTAATACGTCGTCTGTCTCTTAAGTAATGAGACTGATTTTATAAAATTCATTTGTTTGAAAATAATTTTGCAATCGCTTATTATTCTTCAAGAAATCCTCATTCTGTATTAATACACCGCTGTTAACAACTCTGCTACCCATTTATACTCCTCTAGAAGTGTTCAAATGAAATGCTGTTCAGAACACCGGTTGCGGTTTATTTGTGTATGTTTTTCCAAATTTTAACCTTTAAAACCTTTTAAGTTGTATTTTGACCGGAAGATGAAAAATGGTTAGGAAAGGAGAGATTGAGGCTATACGGTGGTTTAGGAAGTGTTGTGACGCAGTGTTTTGCCAGGAACTTGGTAAATTTGAAGAATTAGCTTGTTGCAAATTTTCCGGTTTCTAATTTCTCCCGTGATAATTTGATGCATAATCGATTTTGAGCTCCAAACGCCTCCGCAGTCATTCGAACACATGTCTGACGATCAGAGACCAAACCCACGTACATTTTAGCCGCACTGTCTGACGGTGGAGAACTTTATTGACATCCGGTGCGTTGTCTGTCATCGATGTCCTCGCTTTTATTTTTGATGATTTTGTACCCTATAAATATTCGAGACTTTGACAAAAGACCCTTCCCGTAGGTTTCTTGTAACATGAGAAGATTCTCAACAGCAAATTTGATTAGTTTTACTCAAAATTGTATGGCTTATCGCTGCTCAATAGTTTGATTCATTCTGAAAACTAATGCCACGTTCAAACACATGTATGATTCATGAGTGATCCGTGAGCTGCAAAGCCTCAAAGCCAATTGACTCCTGATAGAATCTGTAGTTGACAGACCCCACCACGCGTATCTCTTGCAAACCCAGTACTTAATGGACAGAGTATGTATTTTACTGCTCAATTTCGGTTATCAACATAAATATCACTTATATTTTCCATGCAGCTTATTGATATTTCAGCGGAGCTTACCAAAACTTTTCATTAAATACTTTGTTATTTAATGAATATTTATAACCTACATTCATACTACTCAACACACAGTTATTTTCAAAACAAATTTGTTTTGAGTATGACTCTGTGATGAGTTGAAACATGTCAACGAAATAAAACTATTTTTCTATTTTTAAAATCATTAATACACCTCTGAGGGAATTAGAAATAATACATCAATACAAGGTGTCATTCTGTAATATATATATATTTTTAATGAAGTCAACTTATTCTGCCGACAGGGTCAAAAAGACTTGTTTAAATGGGTAAAAGAAATGACTATAGTTGGGGAATTATACAGTAATTTAAAAAAAAAGATGAAAAATGCACAAATATATTATCACAGATCAGAAGTAAACTATCCTAGTGGGTGAAAAAAGTCCGGGCCAGGATTCAATCTAATATAAAAACATTATCATTATTTTTTATTTTAAATGTCTTTCAAATTTCTTAATCCGAAAGGAAAACTTTAAACAATGATCATATACGAAATAATTCTAGCTTTTTTTTTTTTTTTTTTTTTTTTTTTTTTTTACAAATGTCATTTATTTATATGGTACAAAAAAATAAAAAAGTAAAGTTTTTCTTTGTATTTGCCATTATTTTCTACGAGATAAATTTGAAGATATTAGAAAACTGAAACCAAAATGGGAACTGGAACAAAATAGCTACGGGGAAAATATAAAATTATTGATTTATCACAATATTCTTGTTAAAAAATAAATATAAGTTAACTTTTCATTATATTTTGCCTCAAAGTGTTATCATTGATTTATAGCTGATTCTCAGTCAGGCTCTAGTGAGTTTCATTTGAAAAAAAAGCATGTAATTCAGCCATTAATTATTGGATATAAAAACAGGCTATACAATTATGAGTCTTCGAAAACTGACTAAGACGTTTTTTTTCACGAGTTACAAAAAACAAATAAATAATATTAATGAATCTAGACGTTACAAATGAACAAGATTCATACATTAGAATAATAATCGACAAAGGCAATTTGTTTTATGTATAAAGCTATCTCCGACAGAATCAGGAATACATTTTCTGAGTTTGGATTAATTTAACGTTGATAAACTAATAAATATCAGCGTCATAATGCATATAAAAAAGTTGTGGATCAATAAAATCTACAGAGACAGTTAATACATAAATACACATTAGATTTCAATGTTTTTCATTAACAATGCGTTATTTACAGGGTGGTCATAAAAAAAACTTTGCCGATATATGGAGCTCTAGCGGCCAGTCCGCTCAACCGATCGCGGTGAAATTTCAGATATAGCTATTCAGAGGTATGAGCTCGAGATTCTCTGAACGACCAGAAAATGGCGCTCACGGTTACGGTTATAGTTACAGAAACTCAAAAATTTCCAATGGCAACACCCATTTTTTCATCGTAAAATGCTCAGCGCATGCGAAAATCCTAAAGAGCGTTGGAACCGTACGTGCATCGCAAGAAACGGACATGTTATGCACGCACAAAAAACCGTTCTGGGAATCCCCCCCCCCCCATAGAAAAAACTCGATTGGGGCGCAAGGAGGAAATTTGCATATGACGCAGAGTCCGTACACTAATCTCTGATTACAATACAGATCGGATAAACTAAAACTTTTATTTTGATTAAACATTTTCCACATGGGTGTCATCACAGGCATGGCACCCATGTGGAAAATGTGTAATCAAAATAAAAGCTTTAGTTTCTCCGATTTGTATTGTAATCAGAGATTAGTGTACTGACTCTGCGTCATATGCAAATTTCCTCCTTGGCCCCAATTGAGTTTTTTCCAAGGGGGGGGGGGGGATGGAGGATTCCCAGAACGGTTTTTGATGCGTGCATAAAATGTCCGTTTCGTACGATACACGTACGGTTCCAACGCTCTTTAGGGTTTTCGCATGCTCTGAGCATTTTGCGATGAAAAAAAAAATGGGTGTTGCTATTGGAAATTTTCGAGTTTCTGTAACTATAACCGTATCCGTGAGCGCCATTTTGTTGTCGTTCACAGGATCTCGAGCTCATACCTCTGAATAGCTATATCTGAAATTTCATTTCGATCGGTTGAGCGGACTGGCCGCTAGAGATCCGTATATCGGCAAAGTTTTTTTATGACCACCCTGTACTTTCCTTGCATTTTTCTTAGTGTTTTTTTTTAATGTAAAGGTGGCAATTTTTCTTTTTCTGTTATGGGAGTTTCATATTACCATATGTAATAATATACAAAATATCTTTTTTAAAATGTACATATTTAAAAATCCATATGGAGTATTTACAAAAAAAAAAAAAAAAAAAAAACTTTAATGCATCTTAAATTAAAATACGTACATATATATATATATCCATTGCAAAATTTTAATTCATAAAAAAATCCGATTAAAGTAAAGCATGTAAAATAAATATTCAAATAATTTGAGCCATACAAATATAGGAAACAATATTTTTCTCAGTAAGGGAAAATCAAAGACATATTATGAACAACAAGAAAAAAAAAATTAAAATAAACATATGCTTTGTTTGTTGTGATGTGCCTAATTTTCCAATTTTAGCAAGAACTTAAATTTAGCTTTATAAAAGTTAACTAACAAACGGAAATTAATAATAAAAATCTTTCCACTTTCTGTTTATCTTTATCCTCCTCAGACTTGATGTCGCCTGAAGGGGACACTAAATAATACCCCTTAATTTAATTTGAATGCTTCTAGAATAGTTAAAATTACTTTTGGACTTAAAAAAATGCATGTATATCATAAGCATTGATTTATAGAGTGATACATGTTTAAAGCTATTTTACACATTTTAAACCGCTTTTTGTGGTCTCACGAAAAATATCTGAGGAACAAGGAAGTAGTCATGCGGAGAAAGTCGATCGCTAATGTTATACCTATGGAGGAAATCAGTACTAATTTATCGCTTGTATTTTAATATTTTTAAATTATTATTTTTACATTTGTTTTTCGAAATTATTATTTTTATAGGACACCTGAGGTCCATATATTTTTTTGTATGTTTATATTTTTCGATTTCATTAACATTTTGTTTTATATGAGAATAGTTTGAGACCGGTTCTGAAAAGAAAATAGACTTATACAATTCTCCTATTGGCTGTCCCCCGTAATTCCTTGTATTTCTGTTCGTCAATGATCCTACCTCTTGAATCTCCTTCGATTCCATATATAAGAGTAAAATGCCATCATTCTTTGTACTGATGACAGTATACTGAATTCTACCGAAGCTAGCCTGATATAAGGGGGAAAGTTTGGATGCCATATTCTTATAAGTAACTGGAGGTTACCGGTCATCTGCCCAAAATTTAGGTCAACTACATTTTTTTTCTTTTAAATATACTTATATAGAACGAATGAAATAACAGAAGAAATGGATTTAATCACTTCTAATATTCATAATTTCGATAAAATTTTATATTATGAAGAATGATTATTGAAATTGACAGATTTATTGTTAGTATTATCGAGTAGTGCACAGACTGTCAAATCATTTCGAAACAAACAAACATATAAATCAATTTCGAAAAAATACTTTTTGAAAAGTTTTTCGTAATTAATTTGTAATTTTTATTTCTGAATGCAAAAAAATAAAAAAATAAATAATTAAAATAAATAAAATAGCATAAAATAAAATAAAATAAAATAAAAATATTTATTTTTAAAACTCATAAGGATCAAAACGGAATTGTGTATTTTGATGGAAATCGAAGCAACAAATTTTAACTTTTAATGTATTTTTTTTTTTTTTTTTTTTTTTTTTGTGATTCATAAATTTATATAAATTACACATACACACATTTTAATAAATTATTAAATTCAAAAGATTACATATTCTAATATAGTAAACATTTTCTCCTCTATATGCAAATCAGCAGTTCAGAGGAATTTGTATCTCTGAATTTGTAACTGTAGTTTCTTTAATCTATGAAGTATTTCAATGCGCAAAATTTCTCTTTTAAGACAATACATATTATTACAAGTGTCTTATAAAAATACTATAATGTCCCTAAATATCCCAAATTCATATACATTAGATGTATTTATAAAAAAAATTCGCTTGATATAGTATTCTTTCTTTATTTTCCCAATAAACAGCATCAGAAAAATTACAGAAAATGCCACTTATTTTGTTTTTCACATTTTCGTCACAGACCTGGTAAACTTAATAATAACAAAAACAAAAATAAACACTTTTCCTCTATTTTGAGACTTATAAAAAATAAAATTATGCTTGGTAATTTTATCTTTTAATAATCCTCGAAATCTTATTGCTTTTTATGAAAAGTCGATTATTCGTATACATATCATTTCTAAGTTATTTTTTCTGTCATTAATATTTCCCTAAAAGTTTTTCCATAAAATAAACCCTGATTAGTTCCTACTTATGGAACTTAATCATTTTCCTATGCATTGGATGTCATATACTAGCTTCCCAAAATGTAAATGCCCTCAAATATATCCAGACTTGGGATTTTGCCAAGGTCTTTCTGACGACAACTCCGTAAAATGCTCTCTTCGTCCTCAATTCTCTTCTTTTCAATTTCCTATTTATACTCCCAAATATTTTAATTTTTTTTATCTTTTTCTCCAGATTTTTTTCAAGAAAAGGGAATTAACTTTTTTCCCCTTTCGAAACGCATATAAATGTATATAGATAAAGATTATTTCCTATTTTAACTCTTGTGTTACGTTTTTGGAATTTTGGTATAGTAGATGGATATTTAAAAAATAAAGAATTTAAATTGGGGTATTAAACAAATGAAGGTTTCAGAAATATCTGACCTATTTTTGTAAGAATGGAGTTTAAATTGTTTAAATGTTTTGCTTTCTACTCAGAAAAATGACTTTATTCTATCTTAAGAAACACTTCTTTTATCGCTCTTTTGATATCGAGCTACATTATATTTTAACTTAAATGCTTTTGTGATAGTAAAGAGATTTTAGGATACTGTATACATTTTCCGGGCAATGAAAACCTCACTTTTAAATAGTGTTACACCCATGTAAATTTCTGAATTGGGGTGTGCTTGTATTCTCTTAAGGGTACATTCTGGGGGTTGTGTAGATATTCGTTCTTCTACACCATTAATAATCATACATATGAAATTTATCATAACTGAAATCACTGATGTAAAACCATACCTAATGTTTGAACACAACATTGAACGCTTTTCATGCAAAAGAGCTAACAAACACGAGAAAATAATAAATGTTGCCACATGAGAACTTATTTAAGTCTTTTGGAGCCTCTTTCGTTGGTACAAGCCAGTGAATAAAGTAAAAGCAACAGTTTATCTGTACACAGCTATTAAAAATCATTTATTTTATATTTTTAAATTTTACAGGTGCAAATATTCGTACTTACTTAAATCTATTAACCTTTAAAACAAAATGGCGAGATAATGTTAAATATAGTCACATGACTGCTGGTTCAAGTCTTTTGGAATCCCTTTTGCCAATGCAAACCACTAAACAGAATAAAAATAACCCATGATCTGTGCAGTGCAATCGATGATTATTTGCTTTGTAGTTTGAATTTTATCGATGCAAATACCAGTACACACTTAAACTTCTTCCATTTTGTAGTCTCTGTACTGTGTCATGCATTTTCGTGGCAAATGCTTTCGTTTTTGATGGGTTTTTTTATGTATTATGATATGAGAAATCTCTCAAGCTTAAAATTAACAATATGCTAGATATTTTTAATTTTATTAGACATTGGTTCGTTTTATGCTGTTACTTCACAAAATACCAATATTATTATTCATTGAAAGACTATTTAATATTACAGCATAAATATAACCGAAAAGTAATGCTATTTTCTTAATCCACTAGGGGGGCGCCGCCCCCCTGCTCGCTATGCTCGCCAACCCCCCGCGTAATCGCTTCGCGATTCCAAATTATTGGCTACCCCTGCTTGCTGTGCTCGCCAATACCCCATGGTATGAATAAGCAGTTGCAGACCTTTCAACTGATGTGTCACACGACTGGTGTTGTAAAGAAATTAAAAATGTGCCCCCCTGGGGGGCAGAGTGGGAGGCGACACAAAAGACTTCCAAAATATGAATAAGCAGCTGTAGACCTCTCAAATGATATGTCACACGACTGGTGTTGTAAAAAATTGAAATGTGCCCCCCTGGGGGGGCAGAGTGGGGGTGACACACAAGACATCCATAAAATGAATAAACAGTTGCAGACCTTTCAAATGATGTGTCACACAACTGGTGTTGTAAAGAAATTAAAAATGTGACCCCCCCCTCCCCCTGGGGAGAGCAGAGTGTGGGGATGACACACAAGACATCCATAATATGAATAAGCAGTTGCAGACCTTTCAAATCTTGTGTAACACGACTGGTGTTGTAAAGAAATTAAAAATGTGTCCCCCCTGGGGAGCAGAGTGGGGGATAACACACAAGACATCCATTATATTAATAAGCAGTTGCAAACCTCTCAAATGATGTATCAAACGACTGGTGTTGTAAAGAAATTAAAAATTTGGCGAAATATTACAGTTATCGCCAAGTTGGCGTCACTTTTGACAACTAATCTTGGTCGCCAAATTTGGCGATATATCGCCAAGTTGTCGACAAACTTGGTGATTGTTGGCGATGGTAACCTTTCCTCTCTTTATGGTAACCCATACGGCGATGCATAGACGGAGCCCTTTCCTGATTGGTCTATTCGGCTCATGGAAGGAGTGGACAACCCGGATTCGTTAGTTCTGGAAATCTTCCACATCAGCATCATTCCAGGAGTCATTCCTTTTAAGTCTAGTTTTTTTTTTTTACTATAGAAGGATTAAAGTTGAATTACTAATTAGATCTAATCTGTCCCGCATAAAACATTTTTTCCGATTTATTAGATAATGCAATTTTTTAGAATTTATAAAATGCATATATACATACAAATATATTACTATTACTTCAGTTATGTCTTTTCCAAATAAGAAAAATATTTGTTTTAAGTAATTTCAGTTAGCAACTGTATTTGTTGTTTCGCTCTTAAAAACACATTGAATAGCTTCTGTTAAATATTTGTATTTAAAATATTTTTATCGAAACTTAAAAACTAGTCACTTAAATCATCAACTATAAAGAATTAAACTTTCTATGCAATTAATCACAATGCTTATAGCAAAATGTAGTAGAGCTTTAATAATTAATTTAAATGAGCATTTAAAATATTTCATTAGAAATTAATTTGGATATTTAAATAGGAATCAATGGAAATTTAAAATGCATAATCACTTATGAATGGTTATTTTTCAAATTTATTTTTAATGCGTCCTTTAGTTAAATGCAGTTTTAATACGATATGATTTTTAAATGGGAAACGCCACTCACTTAAATTATGCTTCAAAAGAAATGGCTTATGCATTATATATTTAAACATTCATTTAATAGAAAATGGATAGTGATATGAAAATAGCAATTTTTTGAAGGATGGCTTAATCAATGAATTAGAAATCCTTCTAGAATCATTTTTAAATGTTCACTATGTCAATTGAA
This sequence comes from Maratus speculifer, assembly GCA_964019185.1. Lineage (NCBI taxonomy): Eukaryota > Metazoa > Arthropoda > Arachnida > Araneae > Salticidae > Maratus > Maratus speculifer. The sequence goes on along the minus strand of OZ025299.1, from coordinate 30,122,055 downwards.
ACAATTTTTACATGTACAAATTTTCACATGTTTTTTGCTGTTATTATAGGATGCAGAAAATAGGAATGTTTGAATGAAGAAAATTAGAATTTTGGAACAAGTATTCCCCTGTAGTAAAATGTCTATGCCCTATCAAAATACAGCAAATGTAGTACCCCTAGTAGTAAAATTAGTATTTATCAATTCTATCTTGATATATAAAAGAGACAGCGAAAAAAAATGAACTGCAAAAATAGAGAATGTTTTTCATTTAATTTGAAATTACATTTGATATATATAAAAAAAATACTATAAGCCCTGAAACGTAATTTTTTTCAATCCTATAGTATTTATTACGAATATTAATTATATCAATGGAGATAAAATTTTGATTTTCAACATACTACCATATGAACTTAACTTTGTAGCGAAATTTTTTTTTATTCAATAACATTATGCGGAATAATTTTCAGTCACACTCATGCAAATATTAGATGCAATTTAATTATCGAATAAAGGAAAAGATAATTTTGAATGATAAAAATTTATTATAGTTTTCTATAAGCATTTTTTCTTGCGTGAATACGGGTTAGGTTCCCTTAGAAAGACCCCCACGAAGGGCATCCCTCCCCATAGGGCCTATATCCCATAGCGCAGATAATCGGCCGACACAAAATACAACTATAAGCATTTTTTAAATGAAAAATATTCAAAATTTAATTCGAGATAAACTTTTAAAAGTTTCAGTTATGTAAAATTAAATAGATTAAAAATTATTATTTTTATTATAATTGTCATAAATATATTTATTAACTATGAAAAATTCAAAATACCATTATGCAATTTTATGAATTTTTAAGAGCTTAACTTTCTGTATTTATTATTTTTTAACTATTTCTAGGTTTTACAGATAACATATGTAATATTTCTATTCAAATATAATTTAAAATATAAGGAATATATTGTACCATATTCCTATACATTCATACACATGAAAATTTGAGTTTTAACGTGTTACTTGAAATTGACTTCTGAATTTATTTTTTCTTTAATACACTGTAGATACAATTATTTCAATAATTTTCATTGAGTAAGTTTATCAAGTAAATAACAACTGATAATATATCATTCATTTTCGATTCGTCTCATTTTTCTTTAATACTCTCTAGAACACGGCTCGGCAAGGCATGAGTCGCAAGTAGTCCCAATCCAAACAATCCCATTCAAGTGTCAGAAAAGCTTTTAAAAAAGCAATATTCTTGTGAGGTTTAGCACAGGATCTTGCTTGCAACACTCCCGATATTGAGCAATCAAGTGGATTGAAATCCGGATTATTTGGAGGCCAGTCTTTATAAGAAATGAAATCGCAAAGATTTGCTTGGCAGCATCGTTGCGTTTGGCGAGCCTTATGGACTGGTGCTGTATCTTGTTACAACACATATGGATTGTTTCCAAAATGAGAATTTAGCCATGAAAGGGCTTCCTATATCAGAATATCGTTGATAAATGTTCTGATTTATCTTATTTATCTTGTCATCAGCATCAACAAAAACCAAAGGGGATTTATCTTCGCTTATGATGCACACAAAAGCCATCATGCTGGCTGGATAAGTATTTCTGGCTTCTATTCCACCAATTCAATTAGCGATTTCACGGTCTTTGGCTAATGTGCGGTCATTTTGATAGTTAACAGCTTGTTTAATTGCGATCAGGTTTTCCTCACAGAATACGAAATACCGGTGTGTATTTTTTGCAGTTCTTTATAGTATGTATTTAAATTTTAAAGAGCAAATACATACACACAAAAAAAATCTATACTATTTGAAAAAAGCACAAAAACATTAAGGAAAAATTATCAATACTTTACCATACATGTAGTGGAAAACGTACAACGTTTCTTGTTAGTTTTTCATGGAAAAAATGAGTGATTTTATATCTTTGAAAAGCTAATTTATGGTTTAAAACTTTTGACGTTTCTTTAAAAAATTAAACAGCATAATTTTTTTTCTTCAAAAGTTACTTCTATCTTAAATATAACTTCAGTCTTGTATCTTCCGGCCAACGTCTTTTTTCGTTCAAAAATCATTTACTGACATACTTTTATATTAAATGACGCAATTATTACTATTTCAAAGTTAAAGTAAAAATTTTCAATTTCTGGTATGTATGTATTAAAAAAAATAGTTATAATCAGTGTTACGATTAAGCGTGTTTTTTAAATTATTATTTTGGTTTAAAATACGTATCCCAATTTACAAATAGTAATATTTTTTAATTACAGAATGTATATCAAGCGATAATTAATAAATATGATAAGGGAAAAATTCAATCCGGAAATTATGCTAGATTATTTTACGATTAAATAAAACCGCTACTTGCAGGATTACTTAGTTAGGGAGGATTGCATCCCATAATCAAATGAATTTATACGCTTATTTTAAAGATAATTTATGCAAATCGTATTCGTAACAAATATATTGTAAAGTCAGGGGGGGGGGGATTATGACCACTTTTTACACTATCAATATTTTTTTTAAACTTTTTTCTATTTGAAAAGTGGTGTTTTTAGTACATAGGAAGTTACTTTGATCCTTTAAAAACACCTCTTAAAACTTTTAATTCTCATAGTCCACTTTTTATTAAGTTAAAACAACCCACCAAAAACTCACAGTCAGAAAAGTTTGGGGATAATTAAGACCATTAGTGGAGAAATCATGACCACTATATTTCTTCTTTATACTTATCTATACACATTTATTTGGGGAAAATAAGACCATTAGAACATCAAACTGGAAAATCCATTTATCAAAAATTTTAGTAGATTTTGTTCGAATTGTTATTTGGATCTCAAAAATGCTTCAGACCAGTGATAAAGAGCATTGAAAATAAAAAATACATCACCATAAGCACCATTTTACCATACGCAGCTTACACCATTATGACAGTGGTCAAAATTACCCTCTGGTTATAATTACCTCACATGACCATACTTTAAAAAAATTGACAGAATAAAGCAAAAATATAAAAAATATAACATTACCTATAAAAATCAATTCATATTTAAATAGATACAAAAAGCAAAGCTGAAATATTAGAGTATTTTTGAAGGATTTTGAGTTTAAATTTTTTTTATTTGTCTTTCCATAAAATTAAACGAAATCAAATTGCTACAAATTTATTTTCTCATGCTTGTATTTTTCTAGAGTATTAATAGATTTGTACATTTTTATAGTATTTCACAGTTCTATTTCTTCTCCTATTGTCCTGTTTTATTTCTAAACTCATCACTCTGCAAACAGTAACTCACTTTCAAGACTTAAATTCAAAATTTTTGCAAAACTTTGGAATTTTCTGTATAGAAGTAAAAGTTCATATCGAATATATTCTGTGTTCTATACTTACTTTTATAGAAGTAGAAGTATCTTATAACATTGCGTGTATTCCGTATGAGACACCAGCAATAAAGAAAGTTTTGAGATGTTTTAAGAGAGTAACGTTTGATATTTATGAGCATTAACCTCTTCTTGACGAAGGTCATGTATACAGGAGGCAAAAAAATTTTCCGAATCCCTGATTTGTTTTCTACCGGTAACTTTTAATTAAAAATACTATATTGTTTAACCCAAACATTGATGATATTAAATTAGTCAAAAAATTTTATTTTTATAAAATGGATGGATAAGACGAAATAAAATATGTAAAAGACGCTCGTCGCAAAGTAGTTGAAAAAAGTTTACTGCATTATATATATATATATATATATATATATATAGAGAGAGAGAGAGAGAGAGAGAGAGATATAACTATTAATTGTAAAACACTATATTAAACAATTGAATTTAATATAAAATTACCACATTAAAACATGGAAAAAAATAAAATGAATGTAATCGAAACTTGTAGAACTAATTTTCAGAATCGTCAGGCACACAAATACTTTGGAACTACAAATAAAGTGCGTGGTTCAATCTTCGTATTAGCCATGGTTAAGCAAAATAATACGAAATTGGGACAAAATTAAATAAAAAAAACCTTAAAAATAAATCATAATAACATTATTATAATGGATAGAAAAGGAAAAACCATACCGGACAATATATTTACCCCTTATATACTATTGTATAAGTACTATACAATATATACTATAGTACCCCTACGATAGTATTGTTACTTGTAACAATTACAAGTAATTTTTAATTCATTGGCAATTTCCTTTTCTTTATTACCATTCAAGAACTACGAGAAGAATAAATAAAAATCGAATTTTTAAAAAGATGTCATTTGACACCGGCCGAAGCAGTTATAAATAATGCATCTTTTCAATATAAAAATTCCAATTAAATGCACATAAAAATCTAGAATACTTTTATTTCTTAAAATATCAACTCGAGAAAAATGTTATGTTATTATTTCCAGAAATCTTTATACAGATTTTGGGAGTTCACCGTAAATAATACGTAAACAGTAATAAATTTATTCTAATGATGATAAATTTTTGAAAAGAAGCGAATATTATTTTCTTCAGAAAAACCTCGGAGTTACATACTTTGAAGAAGAGAAGGGAGAAGTGCTTGAATTTTATTTTCTATCTTTGGAGCATTAGTTGAAAGTATTTCTCTAATGATAGTTTGAGCTCTCCTAAAGGAAATACGATTTTCAGTGATTTAGACGAAAAGGGGTCATTCGTTTTAAGAAAAAAGACAAATAATCACAATTTATTTTCTTTCAAATTGTTATTTTCTAGTAACTGTTGATTGTTTAATGTGAATGGAGCTGTACTTTTGAAGCTGGGTTTCGTATCAGAGAAGCAATAAATATAACTTTTACCAATTATTTGGGAACGAAAAATAAAGAATTAAAGTATAGTGTTTTGGCAAATCCACGGAAATGTTCTTAAATAATTGATGCTGCTGAAAAGACTCTCCTTATCACAAATTCTTGAAAAATGTGTTTTGTACTTGTATTTTAAAAGAATAAAAGCTGTAAAGCCGAGCTTTCGTGAATTAATGGTTTTGTGAGTTGAAGGGATTTAGAGAGAAAATCGGAGATTGTTGTATGCTATTTATAAGGGGGGAGAAGATTTGTTTTGAAATATTTTTCAATGAAATGTTTGCATTAAAAGAGAAAAGGATAGAAATTCGTAATATACATTTTGGTTGACATCGTTTAAGATTATGACTCAAAAATATTGTTACTTTTTTTGTTTTAATATTGTTATTTTTATGCGATTAATTTTTATACTAATTTAGCGGAATAATAGTTCCATGTTTTACATTAAAGTTTGAAAAGATAAAAAATAACCGCTAAAGTGCTATTACAAAGGGCTCTGTACAATAAATAATGAATTATTAACTGGTCTTTGCATTACATAAATATAGTATTAAAACTTGTTATCTATCCTTTAAAAGCCGATGGCGCATAAAATACGTCGCCCGTGTCTTACTATGTCTATCTATTTAAGGGTTAAAATCTTTTATAACTGGTGCTTTTGTTTTTCGAAAATTATTATAAACTTTTTTTTACACTTTTGCGACTCGTGGACGAAGAAAAGCAAGCACCCCCAAGTAACTCCTCAATAAATTACCGTAGAAGAAAGTTTCTGGTACCGAACAATTGAAAATAAAGTCTACTTCTAAATGATGCATATAAAATTTGCGTAGAACGCTGTCTACATATTAATACGTACCCTAACTTTTTTCCCAGTAGCAGTACCCATTATTGACAACATGAATGATCTCTAAATCCTTCATTTAGAATAAAAACAAATTTTCATGCAATTCGAAACATACGTTTCTGAGAAATTAATTATTTTAAAACGAGCATATTTTAGGGGCTGTATCCAAATTGAAGTACGGTACTCGATCCTTTCTTGATCAAGGAATCTTAGGCGCCACTCAAGACGGCTAGATGACAAGATAGCATAAGAAGTTTCAAAACATCCACCCACTTTTATCGTAGAGACGGCCCCTTTAATTATATTTTTGTCGTTTTTTAAGAATAGCAAAAACAGAGACAAAATTTGAAATTTTGGATTATCATAAATCAGGACTAAATAAATCTAAATCCATCAAAAAAAATTGGTTACAATTTATATTTTTTTCGAATATTAATTTAAAAATTTATAGTTCATATTATAAAATTATAAAAATTGCAAACTCAATGTATTTATGTTTGGGTTTTTTAGTATTATTGCCAAATAAAAATTTAGCACAGCAGGAGTATCATTTCAGGACATATTAATAAAAATATCAAAATCAAATTTAACATTAGAAGCTCTAAATTTTGAACGTTTATAATTCAAAAGCTTATCGTTCATCTGACGTAAAATTTGGTCTCTGTGCATACTTTGAATCGAAGTTTTGTAATATCTTGTTAAAATTTTAGCATAGGTATTTCTATTGAAAAAATGGAGTTTGGGCTCGTTTTATTATGTAGATGACTCCCTTAATCAAATTTTATATAGATCATTAAAAAGTACTTTCTTGTGTTGTAAAATTTCTTGTGATATCTCGTGCCTGTATATTGATGATAACTTATAAGCTGGACTTCATGTTGGGGACATAAGTGATATGTGTATTGTTTAATAAATAATTAAATAAAGAAAAAGGTATTTCCATATGTTTAATGAGTAAATATTTAAATCAAAACATCACAAATATAAATACGAAATAAAGTGTTGTTAACATTTAAACCGAAGCGAGGTATAAAATTTTTATACTACATAATATTAAGAACAAGTTGGAAATTGCACGTGAAGCGTAGCAAATTAGGTGCGTTCGAACGATAACGAAGTTTTAAAAATATTACTTTCATATATCAATCTCATAACATTGTAAATAGTGAATTACAATTAAAACGCTCATCAAACAATGTTCTCCCTATACCATTATGTAATGGAATACTTTTGTGTGGCCTTGTAAATCAATAACAAATGTTCTTTGCACCACAAATTATGTAAGATGTATAGTATAATATGTACTTTATAGTTGCATATAAATTTTATTAAGTTCGCATGAGTGTAACACGATTAAAATGCATTTGAAACATTTTTTCCCATTGACCGTAATGTAATGGAATACTTTTGATTTTCCCTGTAATTGATCTATGCATCCGATTTTCATAAAATTTGAAATAACTCGAAAAAATTATGTAATAATTATGTGTTTTAAATTTCAAACGTATAGAATATATTTGAAACTTTTTCCCCATTGACCATAATGTAATTGAATACTTTTGATTGTCCCTGTAATTGATCTATGCACACGATTATCAAAAAATTTGAAATAACACGACAGAATTATGTAATAATTGCGTATTTTAAATTTCAAACGATTAAAATGCATTTGAAACTTTTTTCCCCATTGACCGTAATGTAATGGAATACTTTTGATCGTCCCTGTAATTGATCTATCCATCCGATTCTCATAAAATTTGAAATGACTCGACAAAATTATGTAATAATTATGTATTTTAAATTTCAAACGATTCGGTTGGGTAGTTTTTGCGTTGTTATATGCGGACAGACGGACGGACGGACAGACGGACGGACGGACAGACGGACGGACAGACGGACGGACTGAACGATCACTATAGGTGCTACGTATTATATAATTACGAACGCACCTAAAAACGGATTCAACAAAGTAATAATTTCATATTTAATGAAATGCAGCTAAAGGCGTATGCATTTTTCCTTGTAATTTGAGTTGGTACACGATTCTCCTTCAAAGAAATTTTGCAACACTGTTTCATAAGATGAATATTAAAAATTATCTGCAAATTTAAATTTAAATTTATTTCAAATTAAAAATTTTAAAATTAGTGCCTTAAAACTGTGTTTTTTTTACTTACCGTGAAATATTTCATGCTGATCAAAGGTATCTTAAAATTTAAAAAAATCATGATTTTCAACAAAACGTGACTTAAGTATTTGAATATTATTAATTCAAGGTTAAGTGTATCAAACTTCTATCCAACATTTTGTATTTCATGAATAAAAAAGGTTGAGTTAATGACTTTTCTAAAGGTAGGTTGCGATCATATTTAAATATTCTTTCCTTCCGCTTATCACTCGAGTATTTTCTAGGGAGAAAAATGAAAATGAATTCCAGAATAATTCTTTCAGCAAGTCATTTTGCGGTTTAATTTATATTATACTAATGATTACAATGTAACAGATTTAAATTGAGTTTAAACTGGTCACCTCTTCGTTTTATTATTGCATGCAATTTTAATGAAAAAAAAATATGTTATCATATCAACATAAAATATACGTTCATTGATTCCTTTGTAAGTTTAGTAATTAGCATAACACTATAATTTCTATAATGGCCCAATTAGTAATGGGAGTAAAATATAGAAATCTGTAGACTTTTCAAAATATATTCGTTTTACTGAGCAACTGTAAACAGCATTCATATTTAAGAAAAACCAGAAAGTTAATGAAAACAGATTTCTTTTGTGATAATTTGATGTATTGGCTTAATTGACAGTCTATATACATTAGGGTGGTTACAAGGGAAGCAGGACGTTTCGGTCCCGCCATTTCGGTCCCGCCGTTTCGGTCCCGAGACATTTCGGTCCCGAGACGTTTCGGTCCCAAGACATTTCGGTCCCGAGACGTTTCGGTCCCAAGACATTTCGGTCCCTGGCCATTTCGGTCCCGAGACGTTTCGGTCCCGAGACATTTCGGTCCCGAGACATTTCGGTCCATGGTCATTTCGGTCCCGAGACATTTCGGTCCCTGGACTTTTCCGTCCCTTCTCCAGCAAGCTAAAATTTTGTGCACGGGAAATATCTGACATAATTTTATAAGGAACATTTTAGAGTGTTGAATTCAGGGGCAGGTCATTCCCCCCGGAGCTATCAATTACCCCCCCCCCCGAAAAATTTGAAATTTTGTGTTTTCAGTGGTAAAAAAGTGTAATCCCCCCCGGAGCCACAGAAGTCCCTCCCGGAGAAAAGTGTCTGAATTCAACACTGGTTTTTTAACTGAAAGTCACATAAAATTTTAGTGTAATGCGATTAATTAGAAGTAACAAGTACCCCAAAACTTGATCAATTATTTAGAAATCGATGGAGATTTCTGAAAAAAATTCACAGATGAATGGCATTTTTTAAAATTGCCAGAATGTTTTGAATTCTTGAAAGAGGAAACGGGAAAGTTAACTTGGAAACTGATAACTAAATTTATAAAAGAACCCAATTAACTTATGATATTAACACACCCCATAATAGTTGTAAAATTTTAAATTCTGAGATGCATGTTTCCTCTCCAGGGAGACAAAGGTTTTTAAATTGCCAGGAGAAAAGAAAGAGTTATTGTTATATGGAATTTATATTCTGACACTTAGCATATTATAGGATTTCATCGCTGAAGCCAATTTTCAGAATTATAAGTGTTTCATTATTTTGCACCACCCCCGCCACTTCCCGCATAGGAGCATAAATGTTGAAATAAATAAAAAACATCTGCATCTGGTGGTATTTTACCCCCTGTGGCAAAATTATCATTGAATCCTCTTTTTGTTTATGGCATTTTTTATATATTGTTTTTGGTTACTAGCATTTATTTTCCTTTTAAACTTTTCCGTTTTTAAATTAAGAAAAGAGTTTCCAGATTGCAACACGTGGAGGTAGTTAGCATTGCAATTATTTTATTACATAAATATATGACACGAGCAGAAATAATTATTAAAATAATTTGTAACCTAAAGAATTTTTTTTTTTTTTTTTTTTTTTTTTTTTTTTACATTTTAGAAAAATGAATTACATCTTGAATTATTAGCAATTATTTTCTCATGACAACAGTTCTTTTTTTATTGTTATTATTACAATCTAGAATGTTTATTATATTGACGCTTCCCTGTTTTTATTAATGTTTTCCAAAATAACGGCAACAGCAAAAAAATTATATTGCCATACTTTTATGCATATATCACATTTATACAACACATATGTTAAATTTTCTAAAACCAGCTTAAGGAAACTAATTACAAAATTATTAATGTAATGCGTATTGAAATTTGTCATTTCATTTAAAGCTGATATTACTATATAAAATAATTATTTTTAACACTAAAATATAAAAACCCTCATAAAAAATATGAAAAAGAAGCCTTCTGTCAAAGTAAGTTAAATTAAAAAAGGTAACTTAAAATATTATGTCTAGGTGGTAAATATCTTATCTGACAATCTTATTTAGTTATGTTATAAGTTTTGAATATTTCAATGTCATTCATAAGCTGTAATAATAGGGATAAAAAATATTCCATTCTACTTTTTATACTGGTTTAATTGATACTAAAAGCGTTTGAAATGAAGATAACAGCAAGAGGAATAAAAAACACCGAGAAATGCTGTTCTTTTCAAAACATTCATATTTCTTCTAAAAAATGCCAGCGATTATGTGGGAAGTCCGTCCGCATTTGAACTCCAGAGTATAAAGGGCATTATAAAGAATAAGGGTTTCGTCTGACAAGTGTATAAAGATCAAGATACGTAGAATAAAGCTAACTACCTAGCTCTTCTAGCTATCTTGTATAAAGATGGACAATTTGTTCAGATGGGCGTTGACAATTGATTGACATGCAGAATTTTTGCTTAAAAGAGGTTAATCGTAGTACTTAGCTGATACTTATATGCATACATTTCCAATTTTATAGGAACACCAACATAAAAAAAAAATGTGTTTAAAAATTCTTGACACACGGTTTTGATTTGTTATTTACTTAATGTTATACATTATTTTATTAAATGATTAACATCATCTTAGAAAATTTGAAAGCATTAATAATTATGTTGTTAAATTAAAAAATTCTCAAAAATTAAATTATTTTTATCAAACATATTTATTAATAAGGATTCAAAATTATTTTAACTATTAATTGTTTAAGTGACTTATTTATCAATTACTTGTTTAAAATCTAGTACAAGAACTATATAGAAGTTATAGCAAAAATGAAAAAAACATATTTTTTAAATTTCAGCTACTATAATGTTATTAACTTCATTAGGATGTATAAAAATGATAAGGATTCTCAAAATAAATATGTTATTTATTCATTTATTGGTTAGTTTATCATATTTTTCTTACTCTTTAAATATAATAATTAATATATGATTGATTTTTGCGAACTGTAAACTATAACTTTGTTTCAAAAAATTTAAATCTGCATCTGGATAATAATGTTACCTAAACCTGTTAAGAAATATTTTTACGCATTGTTACAGTGTCGCATTATTATGTTTAATTAATTATTACGTTACGTTACTAATTGATTTTTCAAAATAATAATAATAATAATAATAATAATTTCCTTTTTTTGAAATAAATAACAATTTTTGAATAATAACTTATGGTGATGAATAATTGCTATAAATTAAATCTCAAAACATTTAGTGATTTTAAGATGAAAATCAAATTAATATTTTATTAAATTTATGTATTTTTAATTTAATGAATCTTTATATAATTAAATTGATAAAATTATTAATATGCATTTCGAATTTTACTTTACATAAACTCAATAAATAATCTGTTTTATATTCAATTTATCATTATGTTTTGTAGTAGTTATAAACTGAAGCTTATCGTTTAACTGTTTATTTATTTTATATTTAAAGTTACTGAAATTTAAAACTATTTATTCAATTAATAATAAAATTAAAATAAAAATTGTCAATTTTTTTCTGTGAAAGTGGGAGCGAAAAGGTAATGGAAATAAATAAATAAACGATAAATTAAAAAAGCTTAATTTTGTCAGTTAAAAATCGAAAATTAAATTATTTAAAATAATAGTTACATTATTATATAAAATTTAAAAATAATCATTTTATTACAAAGAAATAGATTACAAAGAAATAGGTCCACTTTCAATAAAATTAACTCACAAAAATTGTCTTCATTAGGTAAAAAAAAAAAAAAAAAAAAAAAAAAAAAAAAAAAGCAACCAATAATTATTACATAAAAAAAGGTCGTTGGAGCATTTTTATTTTTTTTAACAAAAATTTTTTATAGCACGCCTAGTTACGAAATCACTAATTTAAAGATTCTACGAAAGTGTGCGAAAACAACCAATAAAAATAAAAGTTAATCAATAAAAGTAATAGTTTATAGTATAGATAAAATACCTAATACAAAAAATATATGATACAACTTAAAATATTTATTGTGTTAAATAATAATAATAAAGACAGTGTAAAATTATATAACATTGTTTAATCAAATTTACAACTCGCTGTGATTTTATTATCACGAGTTACAATAGATTAAACTTATTGGACTATTATATTCAGCTTTGTATAAAATTTGAGGGAAGGGGTGCAGGAGAATAAAAATATTAAAAAAGGCCCGAACAATGTTGAGCTTACAGCGTTTAGTGGGCCTTCATCAATCAGAAACCAAGTTATAAAGTGGCCGGTAAAGAAATAGCAATGGACCGAAATGGTTAAGGACCGAAATGGCCAGGGACCGAAATGGCAAGGGACCGAAATGTCTCGGGACCGAAATGTCCAGGGACCGAAATGTCTCGGGACCGAAATGTCTCGGGACCGAAATGTCCAGGGACCGAAATGTCTCGGGACCGAAATGTCCAGGGACCGAAATGTCTCGGGACCGAAACGGCGGGACCGAAACGGCGGGACCGAAATGGCGGGACCGAAATGTCGTGTACCCGGTTACAAGATATATGGGAAAAATTATTTTAACCTTATCTTTCAAAGGACCTCAGTAAATGTTGCAAATTAGTTAAAAAATGATATTGGCAAAGTTTTAGCTCAATTGAATAATATTAACCCGTGCTTCATTAAAGTTGAATTCTTGAAATTTGCAATTTTTGATTTAAAAAATCTAGATTTTTTTTTTCATTAAGTGAAAACTAATTGCATTAAAAATCTGATTCTTATTCTCCAATATACCGAAGTCACAAAAGGTTTGTACATCAATCAAGCTGAATCATAGAACTCTCATCTGAAGTTATAAAAAGGGGGACTTTCATCATTTTCCCACTGATCTTTCATATTGCAATACCTTACATAAAAAATACTTATATCACCAGATACTATTAAATATTATATAAATTTGTCTATCCAGTTTGTTATTGTTTAAGCAAATGAAACTATCATTCAATGATAAATGAAAGTGATATCATAATTTTCTGATCAAGTGTTTATAATATGAAAAAAATTAATCAATATAGCTTGAATTTTTCGTAGTAGTATTTGTCACGAAATCATTCATCCCCACTTTTAATGACAACATGAAAAATCATTATCTAGAATAAAATTAATGCAGAAAAGTTTTGAAAATTAATTGTATTTTATAATAAAATATTGTTAAAATATTGTATTTGATATAACTTATTACTTTAAAAAAATCTCAGTCTCAATTTCGAATAATGACACTCAACTTAATTTTAAACGCGCAAATTAATTAAGTCTTGCAAACAAGATTCATTAATCAAATTAATTTTAAAAGTAATCAATATTTCTGTGATGAGAAGTAATTATCATTTCGCAGCAAAGTTAAAGTAGCAGACATTTGCTTAAAAAAAATGCTCTTAAAATTACCTCACAGTTTCAAAATCATTATCGAGATATATGCCTCACAAAATATATTAAAGGCATTGCTTTCGTTTTATGTTACATCTAATATATCTTAAGATAACCGAGTAGAGCCATTATCCGTCATTTCTCATTAGCAGATACGTTGATAAATCGCTAAGATATTTTATCATCATGTACATTATATGCACATTATATCGTGAACTCATATTTCATGAGATAATATAATTTTCCTTATGCAATATCTGTCGCAAGAAGAACGGATTAAACCTGAAAAAGCGTTGACGGGAAAGTTATACGAAATTATTTCTCTGTAAAAATATTCATTCAATAATTAAAAGTCAGAAATAAGAACTTTATTTACAAAAATTTGTTAATTACCGACGTATTTTGAAAGAAATAATGAATTTTACGTTACAAATACAATTAACTGAAAACAAACTTTGAAATATAAATGCGTTAATCACCAAATTAGAGATTGTTTATTACAAAATAACTTACTAATAAGACTAATAGGGCCATTAAGCTTCATTGTGTTTATTATGTTTCTCAAAGATGTTTCTTTTAATATTTCTCAATTACTACTAAAATATAACGGAAATATTCGACAATTTAACCAAGTACAACGAAGTAAAATAATAAAATTATCTGCAGTATTGAATTACGATGAAGCGCCAATATATTGCATTATATGTTGAAATATAATTTGGGTTATTATATTTATCTATTTATGTATCCCATAATTACCTGGACATGAGAATATAATTTATACTTTTTACAGGAGAGCAATTGAAAAAATCGCGGAACATGTATATAGAAGAATTTATTATGCAGTTTATTCCTTTTTCTTTTCAACGCCAAGCCATGAAGTAAATAAAGAAAGTTCATACATAGAAAGAAATGTTTTGGGGAAAACCAATTTTTTTAACGCTCAAAGGGGAAAAATGTAAACAGAAAACAAAGCCATCTCTAGAGCAAAGAATATCTGAGTTGTGTCAACATTTATTAGAAGAGAAAACACAATATGATAAGAATGTTAAGTAAGACTATAGAAAATATATTTTTTACGATAGATGATAAATAATTTAAGGGTTGGCTTGTAGAAAATGTTTGTTTTTCCTGTATTACATCGTAAAATATATTTTTAAAATCATCAAGTTACTAAAATATGTATATTATAGAAGCATGCATAACAAGAAAACTTTCACTATCTGATGTTCTTTAACAGGATGGGCATATATGCTTCCTTTTAAGTACCATTATTTCTCAACAATGTTCTTAGCCGCATTCAAGAACATAACTCATCCATTAAGTAAGGCGACTGTTCAAAAAAATAACAGTACTTCAAATAAGTGATTTACGCATTATATTTAATTCGGAGAGCTATTAACCCAATAGTATTTTTATTGCATACTCATAAGTTTAGTCAAACGCATGGTATGGTCAAAAATTCCAAGAATATCCTGTGTTGAAACTGTGTTTGATTTTCAAGATTTCCCGATAAGTAGAACGGAGATCAGCGCCATTCCTTTATTAACCCCTTGAGTTCTGATGGTAGAATTTTCTACCACATAATTTTAATTCTAAAATGTCACAATGACACCAGAAAATTTGACCAAATTTACTTCAAAAAGGTTTAATGGATTTTTTCGTGTTTATCGTTTACCGGTTTTTTTATTGCAAAATACTGGTGCCAATGTGACATTTGGAATTTTGAAGACATTTACATCCCAGAGCTCAAAGGGTTAAATAAATGGCTAACTGTAAATAAATTAACTAAACGCCGTGTACGTTTAATTACCTTTAATCTGATAATCTTTAAAGAACATAAAATTTATTTAGGATTGCGCTTACAGTACTTCCACTGTTCTATGCAATTTTTCAAAAGATAACTCAGTGGTTTCTTAAAAGTATTTTTAATCTGAAAGAAAAAATGTAATACAAAAGTGTTCCATCAAGTTTTCTAGATATAGAACCTCAAAGCTCTTTATTATGTCTTTTTTCACATGTAATAGAAAACGATCTGGTACACTGTAAAAAAAAAAATCTGTAAAGATGCTAAACATTTTCTAGGAAACTGGGATTCCAAGAACTTTTCATGTATCGAATACAGGAAAAATCCATGTAACCGATTCTGAAACTTGAATTTTTGCTGTTACCGTTACAGGAAAAGTTCTTGGAATCCCAGTTTCCAAGAGAAAGTTTAGTACCTTTACAGATTTTTTTACAGTGTATGTTAAAAAATGGAATCATCCAACGGGTACCAAAACACAATGGTTTAATCAATGATTTATTTCCGTTGAGACTTTCTTAAAATCATGCAGCTAAGCGTATACGACAGTGCGGCTAAAGCGATCGGCTGGTGTGGCTGTGTGCGGTAATCTTTTTAAATTTGAAGGGTATAGAACTTTTCCCGTACACCTTCCAGTTACAGAAGTTTAATAAAAAGTTTCTGATTAGTTATCTTTAATATTTAACCAACTTTTTGCCATAAGTAGTTTTTAAAAATATAATACTTGTACTTTAAGGTGTGTTTATATATTATGTATTGTAATATTAAGTTGTAACTATTCTGTAACTATTTTTTTATTTTCAATAATTGGAGTTTTCCTGCCTGTTTCTTTAAGTGGTTGCTATTTTTTTTAGCTGATAGTAAAGATGACCTTTTACACACAGATCTTACAAAACTAATGGTTCTCGCTAAAAATTTTGGTTACTTATCCCGGGGGTGGATTACAAATCCAGCATTAATCAATATATGAAAAATTACTAAGTTTAAATCGGTCACTTTATAGATTTAATACTTTTCTACTAATTTCTAATAGTAGTACCAGAAAATTGTGATGTGTGATATAAAAAAAATTGAAGGCATTTTTAAATTTAACGTTGACAAAAAACGAATTCCATTATTGTGGTTTCTGCTCCGAAATATCCATTTAAATTTGCAGCTTTTAGTTATTGACAGTAATCAAACTGGGTCCGCGGGCATAGAAATAGATCGTTCTGCCAATATACCATTGGGTATAGAAGAACTTATTTAAAACAAATAAGCAATTGCCACAGACAAACAGTTGCAATACGAGTCAAAAAAAAGAAGCGTCAATTTTTTTTAACCTTAACTCCTTGGGAACGAGCGACACGTGTACATGCGGCAAAAAGGTTTAAGAACCCTTCTTTATCCCCCCCCCCCAGTAAAATTTTACTGTAAAAATTTTCCTACTTAATTGAAGCATTTTCTCGATTTAATAAGGCACAAATTTACGTTTTTAAAAACCGGTAACAAAACATTAAAATTTTTGTAAAAGCCTTCCGTCGCAAAGGGGTTAATGGACGCTGTGTTCATTCTCAATATATTATATGCATTTTCATGAGCGCATCTAACAATTTAAAACAAAATTACATTGTATTATTCATTTAATTTATTTTTTTGTTTAAATACCAATATAAATATATTTATATAGATATATATATTACGGTATCAAACGAGAACTTACTAATATAAATATTTATTGGAAGTGCGGTCATATTGAATAACGTTTGTTTACAAAAAGCATTTGTATATACGTTATGAATTATATACGTAAGCAATTAATCTTTCAGTGCTAACGATTCTGAAATGGATATTTCAAATCTCATCTAAATAAATCGATATTCTGAAATACATTCAAATTCCTGAATTATGCACGAAGAGAAAAAGGCGTCAGCCAGAACGACTACTGACTGACTTGAATTGAAAATGTCTTAGACGGGATTTTGATTTTGATTCCTGAATTTTAATACGAATCTGGAGTATATAGAATTTTCAAAATAATACGTTTGTGTGTATATATATATATATACAGTGCTCAGCAAAAGTTTAGACACTGGTGTTTTTTAACCTTTAAATAAAAAATACGAACACGTGAGTTTTACAAATGGCTATACTTATTTTCAAATATATTTTATATAATGTAGAATAAAAATAATGGTTATAATATAAGATAATATTTAATTTAACTGAAAGAAGTAAAATTTTCATATTGCAAAACTTTAGACACTTTTTTGATTTTTAGCCAACTGTTCATGGAAAAATGCAAATTTCCAAGTTATGATGTTACATGTCTGAAGTATTTAATTATACCTCGATATAGCATCAGTTAGTGAAGATGCCGCGAGCTAAAAATATTCAATTAGATGAGGTAATTGAAGTAGGAAAGCTGAAAGGGAAAGGGAAGACTGTTGCAGAAATTTCAGCAGCATTGAATCGTCCAAAGTGGTCTGTCTATGAAGTATAGTCTAAGGATGACTCCTTCAAAATAAAACATAATCTGGAAGATCTTGTGTGACGAGAAAATGAGATGACAAAAGGATCCAGAAACTGACATTTACACAAGTAATGATTGCTAATTACATTAAAAGTAAGTCAGATCTTTCTGTGTCGACGGAAATGATTCGTATATGAATTAAAGAAACAGGTGAATCAATTTACATGAAAATGATAAAACAATCAGCTTTAAAATATCGCTATAAATTGGCGAGAATTGATTTAACTTGCAAACATATGTCACATGGACCCAAATGGTACGCTAAGATATTCAGTAACGAAAAAAAAGTGGAAATTGAATGGCCCAAGTAGGCATATTATTGGAATGACTTAAGTAAAGATCCTGGGACTTTATTAAGTCGACAAAAAGGAGGTGACTTTTAAATAATTTGGTCCTCACTTAGCTTTAATGCTCGTGTATCTGTGGAGTTATTCATTGGTTGCCAAGCAACACAAGACTACGTATATACGTTGGAGATTTATTTTTAGTCATTTGGGGAACTTTTGCTGATCTAAAGTATGGATTTTAGCATCTATTCATGTTGCTACAAAAAAAAAAACTTCGTTTAACTCTGAAAATACTATTGATCTCAACTGATCGGCGTGTAGTTCTGACCCGGACCCAATCGAAAACTTTTATAACATCATATGTCGTAATGTTTATGCAATTTTTTGCTATAATTTTCTTTTAATGAGGTTCGAGCTGCTGTTGAACATGTTTGGTACGAAATAGACCCCCTAGTGACGCAGCATTTAGTTTTTTCGATGAAAAGTCACATTCTTGCACTTACTGCAAACAATGCGGGTACAACTCGATTTTAATTTGTAGTTATTTTTCTGTAAATACACAAATTGTCTATACTTTTGCCACAATGTTAATTTTATTTTTTTGTCATTACATTTTATGCAAAAGGTAAAATTCAAAATTTATTGTGTGTGAATAAAGGATGAGTCACAAGTGATATATGACAGAGGAATTACAAACATTCGGTACATACTTCTGAAAAATAGAAGTGTAATCGATCATTGTCTAAATTTTTGCTGAGCACTGTATAATGAAACTTAGATTATGTTAAAAACATTATAGTTAGTTACTGCTTTTACCAAAACAATTTTATAACTTAACATTTACGAAAATAAAGTTGATAAAAACTTCAAAAATATGGCATGTTAGGAAACATTATTTAAGCACTAAAGAGGATAAGGTGAAAATTAAAACTTTTTAAATATTTTCAAGCTTGTTGAAAAGTGTTTATGACTTTGGTTTGTCTTTCAAGCATTCCATGCTCTAAATCCCGAAAATATAATTGTATTCCCATTTGATTGAATATGTTATTGGGGTTTACTATAGCATGATTCCTTTTGAAATTGAAGTGAGTAACATTTAACCGTTTATCTCCCGACGGTAATTCTTAGTACCATTAATATTAAAAAATTGAAGCCATGTCTGTAGAGCATAGTGTCTCGCTCGGTCGCCTTTATTAAGGTATTAAAAAAGACATTTTTTTCAGCCAGAAGAAAATAGAAAAAATCACAGACTAAACTCAGCCGCTGTGGCACAGACTGCCCTCTCGCGGCAGAGACTGAGAGAGAAAAGATGAAATGTTTCATATTTTGCTGCCATGCCTGCTGGGGCACCTGCCACCTTGCGACAATCAGCTAATGAGATGGGACGGAGCACTCTCAACATCCTACCGCTATCGATAGACCGCTAAGTGGTTAGGGTGGAAACAAACATTAGGAACACCCATTATATATGCCCCTTAGCTTAGCAAGCAACACTACAACATTCCTTGAAGCCAGGAATTTAGGGAGAGATTGATGATATATGAGATGACCAGGCTTCAGGCAGAGTACAGTGATAGTAGGTATTATCTGGAGTTCCCACTTCGCCACATTCACAGAGTTGTGAAGAGGCGCAATGGAATTTATTTATAGTGTATATGTTATGTGTTCATCTGTGTATGGCTCCTCGCTTTCATACCACGCGGGGAAACTTTCACCAGTAGTTATAAGGTAAATGTTCGCGTTATTTAAGATTTTTAAAAAATCATATTTTAAATAAGGCGGAAATTTGTATTCTAAAATATTAATGGAACTTTACCTTTGTGGTAATGTGGCTTTTGTCTTATGCATTTTAAGAAGGATAAAAAAAGTAAAAACGAAGTTGTACCGTATATACGCAACTGTTAATTTTCAGATATTTTTATAAACCATGTAACCAATACGTTTATCCAATAAAAGAACGTGAACTTAAACAAAACACATTTATTGTTATTTAAATTGTTTTGTTCAAAGCATGTTAATTTGACTTGTAAATTGTCACATGCAGCGTTTTGAACAAGTCATAAAATGGGGGGAAAAAATCTAAAATTGCTTTTTTTTCGATGAATTAATGGCACTTTTCTTATTACAATATGAGCGTATTATGTTAATTTAGGAAAATTAATAAGGAATTATATGCTCTATCGTCTTTTAAATAATACATTTTTAAAAACAGAACGAACATTTTTTATGCTAAAATGCACATTAGAAGAAGTAAACTTTAATCATTTTTTAAAAGAAAATTCAAAGTACCTTGAATAAATTCATTTATTACTCTTTCTGTGAATCTAAAACCTCTTATTTAGTGCTTTGTAAATGAATAGTAAAATCAATACATTCTGTAATCTTTAGCTAGCTCAATGTCATAAAGTCGGAGAAAAAGTGTATATCATATGATAAAATCGTATGTAATGGAAATTTTGTATTTTGAACATAATTTCTACATACTTGAGATTTTAATATTTTCAAGGTTCTTAAATATTTAAAAGTGAGAGAATAAAAGATGAAAGATAGAATATTTGTTGCTAAAAGAAGAGAATAAGAATGTTTTTGAACATGAAACCGTGTTGCAGATATTATTTTAAGTGCACACAAAAGCTGCAAATGGCAATAAAACTCTTTAGATTGAGCTGTAAAAATTTTAGGCGGCAATAACATTCTTTAGGTTTTTATTGCTCTTTCCATTTCTTTTTAAATGTGTCTGCGTTTTCTTTATTTAGTTATGTAATGGTTACCTTAATATTTGTAATATATTCATGTTCTGATGTTGATTATGCTATCTCTTTATTCTCACCTATGCAGTTTCTGTCCAGTAAAAAATATTTTATCATTTTAAATAGTGACTCGATAATATTGAGTTAATCAGTCTTTTTGTGTATGTAATATCTTTTATACTGAAACTAAATGAACACAACACTTATATTCCTTTAACAAATCTCAGAAATATAATGAGGCACTGTGATATTTTTTATAAATAACAACTAACAAAAACCATGCGTACCGAGGAAGAAAAAAATATAAAAGCTAAATGAGCGACGTGTTTTATAAGGTCAATTTTTCTTCATAATAAGATCTCACCTTGACATAGAAAAACGAATTAATTGACTCTACTCTTTTGCTTTTACCAAAATTATTTTAAAATACAAACTATTAGTCGAAACCTGTAAAAGTTTTTATAAAACTAAATGCAAGTACACTTTTTATGGTGTTTATGAACAGAACTATATTTTTATGCGAGGGGTGATCCAAAAAAAAAGTTTACATGGCAAAGGAAAAAGTATTTATTAACAATAGAAACAAGAAACAAATGGCAATCAAGATACACATTTGGCCTTTACTTTTCCACATAGTCGCCAAACCTGTTTAGGCATTTGTCAGAACGTTCGACCAACTTATTTATCCCGTCTTGGTAGTAATCAGGGCCCTGCTCATTGAGCTATTTCTTGGCAGCTGTTTTCTTTGCATCGTCTGAAGTGAGCCGGGTTCCGGATAAATTTCGCTTCAACGCCGGAAAAAGGAAATATTCACTTGGAGCCAAATGGGGGTTTTAACCCTTTGACGGTTAAAGCACTTCTATTCATAAAATTCTAAAATGATTGAATGACACCGGAATTTAAAAACAAATTTATTTCATAATATATAAATGTTTTATTTTACGTTCTTTGTAAAATTAAAATTTTCATTTAAAAATTCCGGTGTCAGTATTGCATTTTGCAATTCAAATTAAGTGGTATTCTGGGCGCGTATACGCGCTTATAACCACGAAAGGGTTAAGGGGGGTGATTTCAGACCTCCCACTTGAACCTTTTCAGCAATTCCTGAGTTTGGCGAGCTGTATGGGGCCTGGCATTGTCATGCAGAAGAATGACGTATACCTCAACGATTTGTCTGTGAATTTCGGATTCGGCCACATTCTTGGCCCATAAGAATCGAATTACAGCTCGCACCTCTATGCGAGACCACTTTTCTAGACGTCGTGCCATTACTGTCGCTCTTAAGTGTCTGCCTACTGACGCTACTTACTCGTAGAACCGCTGTAGGACAACTAGTGCCATCTGTCAACCACCCTGGGTGGAAATATTCGCTCCACAATTATTACGTTTCAAATGCTTCTGCTTGTAAACTTTTTTTTTTTGGATCAACCTACGTGTATTAGAAAGTAACATTTGATTAAAAAGTTTTAAAAATATATCCAGGAAAATTTTCATTAGAAATACTCATATTCACAAAAGGAACAATATAAGCCATGAAAAAGAGGGGAATTTAAATATTTCAGGCCTAAAATAAAACTGCAAAAGCTTAAAAAAAGTCGTGTTTTATCGGGGTCGATTTTTTTTTTTCATGTTGCTGATAATAAGGCATGATTCTGACGTAAAAAAACGAATTAATTCTGATTTCGTTGTAGCATTTTATCATGCGCGGCAGCTATAAGAATTTGTTCTCATTTCTTTGAGACACTTAGGTTTCATTAGTTTTTATTTATGAAAATATCACATTATGTCATTATGTTTATGAGAACATTCCTAAATGAATAAGCGTGTTCTCCCCTATGTTTTTACAAGTTTCAGTGTAAAAGATATTCATAATCAATTACATATTCAACATATATTCAATCGATTCAATGTCGATTACATATTCAATAAAAATTGAATCTTCTTTCTGAAACTTCAGAGAAATATTATAAAATATACACTTTTATTCAGAAGCTAAGAGGTTTTTCAAAAGTAAATAAAAATATATTTCTAAGAATTTTCAACTTCTTAAATTTATCAATAGAAGAACCATATTTTTCCATACATTAGAAAGTGGGGAAATGTCCCTAATATCGTGCCCCTCATGTTCTCGTCAAGTTGAGGCTGACGCCTGCCCAAAACTGACATATCTAATGCCTAGCAAAATATCTACCGGAATAGCGCCTTGTTTAAATATGTAGTTGCGTTTAGTCTCTACTATTATTATTGTTACTAGAAGATAGCCCGTCAAAATGACGTGTTTGCATTTTTAAAGGATGATAAAAAATTACAACAACTGTGGTCAATCATAGCCACTTTAGGCTGAAACAATTTTAATAAATACAGCGATTAAACTTGGAAAGGGAAAAATCTAACCAAAAAAAGGAAAGAAAGAAAGAAAATTTCAAGAGAAATCTGCATTTAAAACTACACTGTTAAAAATCTGCTGCATTTTGCTGCAACGCACTCCCCTGCTTGTATAGAAAACGGTTACTTGGCCGTGAAATGGCGCTTTCTCATTGGTTGGAATAGAGATATTATATACAAGTGGTGGAGGGCGTTGCAACAAAATGCAGCAGATTTTTAACAGTGTATAGCAAAACTATCTGGTAGATGGGGGTGGGGATTATAATGAAATTTAAAACGCACCCGCGGTTTGCTTAAATAAAAAGTTTTAATTAAATAGTGTTTTTGAAATCGTGAAAAGATTTCAAAGCGAAGTAAAATGTAGTGACGTCATTTACAGCTCTCACTGTAAATCTGACCATTCAGAACGCTCCATTACGACTATGGTTGGGTTTCATTGGTCAGAAAATAGATTGCCTCTAAAATCGGAGGTAACTTTTCACAATGTTTTTTTATGGATTTGAAATTCGCAAGAGTCATTCACGGCTGTAAAGAAAAAAAATTAAAGCAACCCGAATATAAAAATTTTAACAATATTGCATTTAAAACGCACCTTCGCTTTCCTTTAATAAAAAGATTTAATTAAATATACACTGTGAAAATTTTGACTCATTTGCTACAGCGTCACTCCACCGCTTTTATAGAAAACGGCTACTTTACTGTGTTATGGAGCATTCTCATTGGTCATAAAAGAGATATTCTATAAAAGCTGTGGAGTGCCGCTGCAGCAAATGGATCAAATTTTTAACAGTGTACTTTTTGAAATCGTGAAAAGATTTCAAAGTGAAGTAAAATGTAGTGACGTCATTTATAGCTCCCACTATAAATCTGACCAATCAGAACGCTTCATTACGACTATGAAACGTTTTCATTGGTGAATGAGTTTCTTTTTCTTGTGGATAGGTTGTCCCCGGAATTGTTATTCACGGAGGGGTTTTATATATATAATTACTATTTCAGCTTTACTCAATCTAAAAGTTTTTGATAACTTCACTTTAAGTGAAAAATCCTTTTCAATGAAAGTGTTCCTTTAAAGTATTTTTGTAAAATAAATAGAACCACGTGATCATGAATTTTAACTAGATATCGCTATATGGTTCTTTCTATACTTAGTTTCCCCAGTAGAGACAGCCGTATTGCAATGTTTCAATCTGCTTAATACCGCACCCCTGCTATACGTCTAATCTCACACTGTGTGATATTACGCAAAATATTATATTTAAGGGTCTAAATGTCAGCTTTTTTATTTTTAAGGAAATTTATAAGACATTTTTAATGAATGTATAAATATTCATAGGCCCTCATTTTACTGTAGTAGACTCTGCTGAAATTTCTTACTAACGTGAACACCCAGAAGACACTCTCTGCCCGTTACCGCCAAGTTGTACAGTTAAAAGTATTCAAATCATAGAGGAATTAGCTGAATATCAGTTTGTATCCAGGGACTCGAACCACCTGTAACGTCCTAAATGCACATTTTGTATTTTTACATTTTTTTTTTTTGTTAGTTGAGCTATTGGACTGATTGTATGTGATATGAAGAATCAATAATTCACCTACAAAAATCACGTGAAAGTTATTAGTATATCAAATATATACATAATTCTAAAACTTTTACGGTATTACAGACAAAACTCCTAATATTTTAATTTTTTTTCAATCTAGCCTGAATGATTTTCACAAGAAATACTGATATTCACAAAAGGAACTATGGGAGCATCTCACTGACAAGCCCGTGTTAATACGTTCACTATGCTACAGGTTTCATTGCAATACAAGCAACATTTAAAATAATATAATTCCATTGGTTTAATGGACGTTTCATACATTGAACAGTGATTAATACTTTTAAGGATTATATCCATATTTGTAATTAAGTTTTTAAAAAATGTTGAAAGAATTAATTTTTTCAGGCATTAAAAAAAAAATTCAGAGAAAACAATACTACAATTTTGCCGTTTTGCAAGACAGTCAGAGGGATAAAAAAGGAGGAGGGGGGGGGGGAGAAATCTTTGAGGCCTAAAATAACATAAGATAAAATAAACTACAAAAGTTAAAGAAATGAGATGTTTTAAAGGGGTGAATTTTTCGTCTTCATGCTGCTCATAATAAGCCATCAACTTGACATAAAATAAATTACTTCTGATTTCATAGTAGCAATTTATCAGACGGTGCGTCTATACCATTTTGTTCTCATTTCTTCGAGACGCGTACTTTTTGCTAGTTTTACTTTTGAAAAATTGCGTCAGTGTAGTTTTAAAAGAGTTCTTACATGATCAAAAGTGTTTAGCACTGTAATTTTATATGTTTCACTGAAAAATATGGTATATATTCTATAAAAATTTAATCCTCTTTCTGAAACTTCATAGAAATGTTTTAAAATACACATTTTTATTCAGAAGTAATAAGACTTTTTTTTATATAAAACTAAATGAAAATATCTGGTGTTTATCAATATGCTCTTATGGTGATTATTAATAGAGAACTATATTTTTCATATACATAATACAAAATAATATTTTAATTTAAAAATATTTTCGCATTGATGCGCACTTAATACTTTAATTCCTCCTTAAGATGCTTTGAAAATGTGAGATTTAATTACAAATTCTTAAATAAGGTACCTTTTAAATACATGATGTTACTCGGTAAATATGTTATACGGAAATTTGCATTATCAAATAGAGCATTTTAATAAGAAGTAATAATGATATATTCTTTTTGGAAGTATTTCTATTTATATTGGGTGAAAATTTATTTTTGAATAAACATTTTCCGCTTTCTGGCAGATAAACTTTTACGGAGAATTATTTTTAATTCCTTGTCTTATATTATTTAAATGAAACAACATAATGTTTTACTCGCATTCTGTTTGTATAGCTGGGCTTTTCCAGTTAAGATGGACGTCATATTTATTTTTGCTGAAAATAAATAAATATGACACTTTATGTAAAATATGTAAAAAAATAATTATTAAAATGTAAAAAACATGTAAATAAAGCTTTCGTGGTGTAAATAAAATAAACTTTATTCGTGATACCCTTGGCACTTTTTCCTTATTCTTTCTTTCTTTTATCCCTCTCTCTCTCTATATATATAAGGGTCTCTTTAACATTCCTTTTTAAATAAAATAATTAAAAAAAGTGGACTGTTAATTTTGAGAGAAGATCGCCTACTTGCTTCGACAACGTGTTGAAATCATCCCCGAATTCATTTCGGGCGGTCACGGAAGATGTGGTATTGTAATACTGATACAAGTCGCAATGAAAATATTTTCCACAATATAATTAATAATCATAACCAATTTCAAATAATAACAGTGATTATTTTTGTTATATAATGCAGTTATTCCTAAAAGCAGAAAAAAGACATTTTTTCTCAAAGATACGTTATTTTACAGAGAAATAATGCTCATTTTTTTAGAAAAAAACTTACTGATGAATTTCCTATATTTTTTTGCTCTATCAAATATATTTTGACGGTTTCAATGTAATTTACGATCTTTAACTATTTTCATATCTAAAAAAGAATTACATAGATATAATTCAAACACATTAAATCTTTACACACGTATGTTCACTCTGACTGGACATCATCATTCTTTGCAAAATTTGCTTTTTCTCCAGTAATAAAGGAAAATAAAATGTGCCTTATTTAATTCGACCATTTTTGAATTGTATAGTTGAAGATAATTTTCTTTGAAAAAGTTGTGACGACCAAACAAAATTTGTGCAAGAGACGATAGTGTCGAAAGGGTTAATGTTTGTTAAATAAATCTAAATTATCCATCTTGCGTAATACATTAAAAAAAAATTTCAGTTAAAAATCAATTCGTGAGGCATTTAACATACATCCTAAAATATATTAAATCTAACAAAATATCTCAGTCACTTTAGATTTCTTTACTCTAATGGGGATCCAAATATCATTATTTATCTATTAACTTAGTTTATTATACTTATGTACAAATAAACTACTTTATATTATAATAGCACTTATTTCATTATAAATAATTCGAAGTAATATGACGGATATAAAATCTCATTTTAAACACGATGTACATAACTAAATCTTTAATGGCGAAAGAGGAAACACTTACGTGTAAATACTTAAATAACATTTTTATAGAAAAATATACAAATTTGTTCACTAAGTGTAAATAACGAAACATTACAACACCAATAAGAATGTACACTCTCAGAAAAAACTGTAAATTTATGAGCATTTGCCCTTCAATTTTCACGGGCAATAGCCTTATTTGAAGAAAAACGGTCTGATCCACTAAATAAACGGCCTTACCCCTTAGATACTCAAAAAGTTAAGGGCAATCCACATGTTTTTACAGCCCTGTTCCATCATTAGCAAAAAGACGGTACGTCGCCGTCAATTTCCCTCCGCTAGGGTGCGCCCCGTAATTTAGTCATATTTCGACCGCAACCGTAACATGTTTCAACCGCCAAAAAGGAAAAAGCGATTCCTTCATTCCATGTATGTGTTCCATATCCATGATCGTGTGGTGTTATGAACGGGCTACGTAAAGAATGAGTAAGTAAAATATGTTATTATTATTATTTTTTAAAGTGTATTATATCCTTTTTTAAGGTAAAGGACGCATTATTAGTTTTATGTAATTTATTTTATATGTAATCTATGTTTTGCATTTGCAATTGTAACAAAACAATCATTAATCGCCGTATATATACCGCGAGTGCAACTTCAAATATTATGTTTTAAAATATCCTTTTAATAAGAGTAAATTTTACAAAAACGTTAAGATTTAATCATTTTGTAATTATTATGTGTCAATTTCCTGAGATTATATATAATCACAGAGATATCGTTAGTTGCAAGAACATTAATTCTGCCATTACTTCCGAGTATATATATTAGTTAACAAAAATTTACGTTAAAAGAATAGATATTACAATAATAATGCTTAAAAAATAAATGCACTATAATGATATCATACTTATAATATGCAGAATAATTTTTTATTTATATTTTGTTACCCTCTTAATGATTGATTACATTAATTTTGTTTTGTTTTCTCATTTAAACATGAAAAATGCAAGGTTTATGCTAGAACAAAAAAATTCCTGCAGCAAAATGACAAGAAATGTCAATTTTTTAATTCATTAATAAATCTATTTTTTTTAATTGCTTATTTTGGAATGCTTTCTGTTTAACATATATGTGCAAGTTAAGAGTATTTAAATAGGGTAGATGTGCCAGTTGCCAGTAATATACACACTTAAAGGACGTCTTTTTTATTCATTTTTTAAAATTATTTTTAATAGTTAAGCTATTCTATTGCAATTTTTTGCAATATTATGTTAATCTATCAACAATATTTAACCATTCCCATTCTTAGTTTTTTTGTTTTTTTTTTCCAAAAGGAATAAAATTTAATTTTAACTAATAGAAATATATCAAAACCCTCCTGAGTCCAGTAATGGACATCATTTTTATGATTGCATTAAGAACCAGAATTTAATGAAACGAGTAAATTTAACAATTAGGATACCAATAATTAATAAAATATTTATGATAATCTTCTACTGTTTGCATCACTTATAATTAATAGAAGATCGATATTTTAATTCGTTTAGATGGATGGTTTAAAATATTAAACACCAGGTAATTGAATTGAAACAATCAAATTATTAAGACAGTGAGGTATTTTTTTAATATTAGTCTACAGTTTAGACAACTAATCTTCCAGAGGCTGTTTGATATATCACTTATAATAGTTAATATTACAAATATGAAATAAATGATATTGCAAGTTGAATATTTTAATTTTTTAAAAAAAATATCAAATAAAATTGCTGAACTTGTGTTTGACGCCACCAATTTGCAGATTTACTAGATTCATAATTACTAACTTTAATATATGGAGAAGGGGTGTATTTCCTGATCAGCGTTTTTTCGGGGTAATTAATGGCCCCCACCTTATATCATCATAATTAAGGATGCACTGAATAGTGATTTTGGCCGACAGGGGAATTTTGTTGAAAAAGTTTGAGAAAAATAATGAATTTTGCTAATAGATCATGGATAGATGCAAATTTCAATGAAAAGACTGGGAAAAGTGCACTTTTCATCAAATGATCGAGGAAAAATGCTAATTTCTTTAAAAAATTGCAGAAAAACGTGAATTTTGTCAAAACGCTGAGAGGAGATACAGATTTTATCAAAAGTCCGTGAGGCCATGAAAGTTCAGCTTTTTTCTTGCTAAGCCTGTAGCATGTCTGAATAATGACTTTCTTTAATTAGGAAGGGCTCAAAAAAGACCTGTCAGATTTACCTGAGAAGGTTGTTGCAGCTTTGTTTTATTTCTCTGAAAGCATGGAGGATTGTTCGAGACTATTTAAGGTAAAATTTATTAACTTTTTTCTAAATTTGCATAATTAGTTTTTATATTTTATGTATTAATCAACTCCTAATATTCACAATTTCGACAAGAAAATGTGCTGATTATAGTTTATTTGATTATATTTTTCTTTTTCAGGTATAAATTGAGGGTACTTACGTATTAACGCTACTGCAGTTATCTTTTGGATTCCTTGTTACCTTGTTTTTTGCTGATTTTTGACACCATTTTTTAGTGTTTTAGTACTTTTTGCACTTTTTAGTGCATTTTTTGCTCATTTTTGATGCCATTACAGGGCTTGAAATTCAATTTTTTGAAGGAGGGGAGTCTCCCTACCAACATTTATAAATGGAGGGGAGTTCGGCTGTTTGGGAGGGAGAAAAAAATGTTTAAAATCCGCCATTATTTTATGTGCTATTTAAAGAATTACCAGAATACAGACATAAAAAAATATCACTGAAGCAATTTTTATCAACAATTCAGAATAATTATGCGAAATGTGTAAAAAAAACTTTTTTATACTGTTTAGTTTTTACTGGTGGTAAATTCCCTGCCGGTGCTAATTATTTTGGTCACAGGTCTAATTATTTCAATAATAATTAATAAAACTTCTAATTAATTTAATAAATTTATATTTATAATTTATAATTAATGATTAATAATTATAATTAATAATGTTATTTTTCTGTATTTTAAATGTGCAAGATACAAATTTAATCATAAAATAATACTTATTTGAGTGTAGAAGATAAGAAGTAGCACTATTGTTTGCATTTCTTTAAAAAAGGGGCAAGTCAAATTCATCGAAAAAGATTTTCTTAAAAAATGAATACTTTGTTGAGTAAAGGGATACTTCTTGTTTAATATATGGCTGGTTTCAGGAATTGCGCTCACTCAGAAAGATTTGGAGCTGTCAGAAACTGATTTTAGAGTAGCAAAGAAAAAAAAATATATTGAAGCAGAAAAATTAGTTTGTGGAACAGAAAAATGAACTCCCCGTTATATTATTTTGGGGAGGAGGAAGGAGGGAGAGGTTCCCTTTGACGAAAGTTGCATTTTTTCGCTATCTTTTGATGAAATCTGTTTTTTTTTTACAATCTTTTCACGAAATCTGCCGTTTTTTCAGGATTTTTTGACGAAATTTGCCGTTTTTCCGTGAATTTTCTGAGAAAAATTGCCGTTTTTTCGCGATCTTTGGATGAAATCTGATGTTTTATCGCGATTTTTTTTACGAAAATTGCCGCTTTTCGTGATATTTTCGGGAAATTTGTTGTTTATAGTGAATCTTTTGCCGAAATTTGTCGTTTTTGCGATTTTTGAAAGAAATTTGATGTTTTTTCGTGAATTTTCTGAGTAAATTTGCCGTTTTTTCGCGATCTTTTGATGAAATCTTATTTTTATTGCGATTTTTTTTACGAAAATTGACGTTTTTCGTGATATTTTGGGGAAATTTGTCATTTATAGTGAATTTTTTGTCGAAATTTGTCGTTTTTCGCGATTTTTGGACGAAATTTGACGTTTTTTAGCAACCTTTTTGACAAAAACTGCCGTTTTACAGAATTCTGTGACGAAATTAAGCATTCTTTCGTGAATCTTTTGACGAAATTTGCCGAAAATTAGTTGTTTTTTCGCGATCTTTTAACAATATTTGCCGTTTTTTAGCAACCTTTTACGAAATCATGTGTCTTGTGAAACATGTAAGAACTGTTTCTTTTGTGTGTCATCTCCGATCTTTTGCGTAATTTACGCGCAATAGCGCGTCCGCGGCATCACCGTTTCATAATTTTTGGAATTGAATGCGTTAATTTTTTTGTGGGGGAGGGGGGGTGGAAACTCCGAACAGTATCACCTCTATTTCGCCGCGGAAAATACAACGAAACTCGTCAAATCATTGCAGGAAAAAAATTGCAAAATTTGTCAATCAGTCGCGGAAAAAAACGTGATTTTCAATGATTTTTCGCTGTAAAAAAACTCGCAAAACGTGTCGATTACTCGCACGAAAATATCATAAAATTCACAAAACGGTCGTGGCAGTTGATCATAGTTTCAAAATGCAAAATTTTTTGGGCGGGAGCCTCCCGTCCACGTTATTCTTTTGGGCGGGATTTCAAAATTTTGGGCGCGAATCCCGCCATCCCGCCCTGAAATTCAAGCCCTGCATTATTTTTGTGCACGTATGAACAGCAAAATTGCTTTTTATTGGCACACTAACGCAAGTTTTACTGCAGTGGCGTTAATACGTAAGTACCAAATTGAGTTACTATGTTAATTTATTAATGAATACAAGAATGTTAAAAATGAAATAAGCTTCTTTTTACAATAAAATATTTCTAAACTTATCAATTTTATAAAGTAAATAATGTAAGTAAAATCAACAGGGTTGGCAAGTTTATGACAGTGTGATGGTTTTATCCAATTTTAACAGTCATGTCGAAAACCTATAATTGAGTCAAAACTGTTTAAAATTATTTTTATGACAATATTAAATTAAATTTTTTTTTTTCAAACTTGAATAAACTTTTTGACAATTTTAGACCTTATAAACCATTAATCATGATTGAACTCGAAACATATTTTTGTTCAACACATTACTTTATATTTATTCTATATTTTCTATTTTTAAATATAGATATGGTAAGCTATAAATATGGAATAAAAAATTCTTGAGAGTATCTTTATACTAAAAATATTTTTAAAAAATCAAATGAAATATTTTAATTTTTAAAAATGAAAGTTCATGGTGAAAATACTTGTATAATTAAATGTGTAAAATTACATATAAATGATATACATATATTTATATTTTTTAATGTTAGTCCCATTCTAAGATTTTATCACATAAAATGATTAAGGCTAAACTTACAGCTAAAAACTTGAAATAGTGTGCTTAAATAAGAGAAAAAAAAAAGACTTTTATAATTTACAAAAATAAAATTTAACGTAAACAAATTTTTCTTAATAATAAAACTAAAACCAACATAATAAAATGAAGATATATATGAATGAATATTGAATTTAACAAACTATCTTCTTTAATTATATTGATTTTTGATTCTTTAATAACATTTAATTATATTGATTTCATATTATAATTCATTTAAATACTCAGAGCATTTTTTATTCAAAGTACAGGGTGGTCATAAAAAAACTTTGCCGATATACGGAGCTCTAGCGGCCAGTCCACTCAACTGATCAAAATGAAATTTCAGATATAGATATTCAGTCTATAGATATTTTTTATGTCGTTCAGATGTCAATGTTGTTTTCCAAAGCTGTTGTAAATATTTATTGATGAACTTTATAATTGATATACTTGGAAGCTGGTGTAATTGTTGTAAAATCTAGCATTCTATGAGTTCTGTTATGCTGAGTATCTGTTCTAACAGAAAAGTACAGGGTGGTCATAAAAAAAAACTTTGCCGATATATGGAGCTCTAGCGGCCAGTCCGCTGAACCGATCGAAATAAAATTTCAGATATAGCTATTCAGAGGTATGAGCTCGAGATACTGTGAACGACAACAAAATGGCGCTCACAATTACAGTTATAGTTACAGAAACTCAAATTTTCAATGGCAACACCCATTTTTTTCATCGCAAAATGCTCAGCGCATGCGAAAACCCTAAAGAGCGTTGGAACCGTACGTGTATCGCAAGAAACAGACATGTTATGCACACACAAAAAACCGTTCTGGAATCCCCCCCCCCTTAGAAAAAACTCGATTGGGACGCAAGGAAGAAATTTGCATTTGACGTAGAGTCAGTACACTAATATCTGATTACAATACAGATTGGAGAAACTAAAACTTTTATTTTGATTAAACATTTTCCACATGGGTGGAAAATGTGTAATCAAAATAAAAGTTTTAGTTTCTCCGATCTGTATTGTAGTGTACTGACTCTGCGTCATATGCAAATTTCCTCCTTGCGTCCCAATCGAGTTTTTTCTATGGGGGGGGGGGGGAGGATTCCAGAACGGTTTTTTGTGTGTGCATAACATGTCTGTTTCTTGCGATACACGTACGGTTCCAAAGCTCTTTAGGGTTTTTGCATGCGCTGAGCATTTTGCAATGAAAAAAATGGGTGTTGCCTTTTGAAATTTTCGAGTTTCTGTAACTATAACCGTAACACCGTAACCGCCATTTTGTTGTCGTTCACAGAATCTCGAACTCATATCTCTGAATAGCTACATCTGAATTTTCACCTCGATCGATTGAGCGGACTGGCCACTAGAGCTCCATATATCAGCAAAGTTTTTTTATGTGCACCCTGTATGAGCACCATCGTCAGATGCGAGCAATCTTTTTAATATTTTATTACAAAAAATTTTGTAAATATATATAGGACAGTTGCACCATAAAATTTAACTAATAATAACACATTGCTCAGGGGTGCACAAAACAGGAATTTTAATATACAT
Organism: Maratus speculifer; assembly: GCA_964019185.1. NCBI lineage: Eukaryota > Metazoa > Arthropoda > Arachnida > Araneae > Salticidae > Maratus > Maratus speculifer. Next base: position 30,087,957 of record OZ025299.1, on the reverse strand, counting down.
TAGTACATATTAAAATAAAATAAAACTTTCAACGTTTCGCGCCTTCCATTATTATATTTTCCTGAAGATGGCGCGAAACGTTGAAAGTTTTATTTTATTTTAATATGTACTAATGTATATTAAAATTCCTGTTTTGTGCACCACTGAGCAATGTGTTATTATTAGTTATTAGAAAAAATTTTGTTTTATACTATTTTAAAATTTTCTGCTTTTTAACCCTCATGTTTTTGCAATTTCATTTTTACAGGAGGAAGTAAGTCTGGAAGAAGTTCTGGGAGTTGAAAATATGCCTTTATCTCCATGTATTGCTTCTTTTGGTGAGTGTGAGGTTTCATCTCTCTTACCTAATGTTTAAATTTGAATATTACATTGCTTACATAATTTTTTTTTATAGTCATATGTAATCACTATGACTTTTACTTTCTTAATCTTTGATAGATGAAAATATTGTAATCAAAAGTGGTTAGATATTCTAAAACAACACATGTTTGTATAAAATGTCGGTCTTATTGATGGTGTTTTATTGTTTTAATGTACTACTTTCATTATGTTACTTTAATGGTTACTAGGTGTGGACAGTATATATTGTAATACCGTTAACAGTAGACTTCCTCAAATCTGCACAGCTTAGGACCAGAGGTTGTGCAGATTTTAGTATTTCGTGGTTTTCTGGTCATTTCTTTGTTTACATTTTTTAAACAGCAATTTTAATGTAATTAATAATGAAATTGAAACTCTAATGAATGTTAAAAAATAATAAAATAATGAAAAAAGTAATAAACTAAAATAATAAAAATTTAGATAATTTTAAAAACGATTGAAATATTAAAAGGATAATTTGTAATTTAATAATCAATAATGTATGACTAAGACTTTATTCATTATAAAGATGAAATGTACTTTCTGTAAATTATTCAAAAAAACTAGTCTCCATAAAGGTATTTTACTAATTCACATCAAAATCATAAAAAAAAGAAATTTTATTTCAGGTTTAGCCAGACTTAATAACAAAAAAGCTTTAATAATACATAAATATATTTGGTAAGAAGGTTGCGATTATGAATAATATCAGAAATTTTTTCACAAATTTATTCTTCCTTCATGTAAAGCACATGAATTTAGTAATATTAACAAAAATTACAAATTAAAATATTTATGGTATTTATATAAAACAAAAAAAGTCAAATTTTGTCCCTATATCTGAACTGAATGTTTCATTGTTTACGTCCATAAATAATGTGCGGATTTAAGAGTCTAGTGTATCTGTATATCAATATTTTAAGACTGCGGTGACCAAGGTTTGCAAAATGCTCGGGTTTTATATTAAAATTCCAACCCAGGTGGGTTTCATGGTTTTAGGTTTTTTGTTTTTTTAAGACATGAAGACTGGGGAAATCCCTTATTTCTAGAAAGCATGTATTAAATTAAAAAAAAAATATTATTATACTTCTATTAATTTAATATACAAGTAATTTTCATTGAAATAATACAAATAAATCAATGCAAAAAATGTATTTTTACTTCTGAGATCATATTTTGTAAACCATGTACAAGGCTTGAAATTAAACTTTCCAGTGGAGGGGAGTTTAACTGTTTAGGAGTAAGAAAAATAATTCTTTAAAAACCTACAGTTACTTTATGAGCTATTTAAAGAATTACACAAATACTGAACATAAAATACCACTGAAGTGATTGTTATCAACAACTCAGAATAATTATGCAAAAAGTGTTTTTTATAAAAAAAAAAAAAAAAAAAAAAAAAAAAAAAAAAAGTCGAGATTTTATAGTCTCTTTAGTTTTCAAAGGGATAAATTCCCTTCCTGTGCCAATTACTTTTGTTTCAGGTCTAATGAACTCTGTTTTTGGTTCAGGTTGCATTTGACAAAATTGACATCTTTTTTGTGATTCTGTGATGAAATTTGCATTTTTTAGGTAGGGTTCACAGAAAAAAAAACAAATATCGTCAAAAAACCTGCAGGAAAACATAAATCGCAAAGAAAATCACAAATTTCATCAAAGGATCGCGGAAAAACGGAGCCAAAAGTAAATTCTCCCCCTCCCCCCCTTTCACACAATCTGCTGTAACTTTTCGGAAAATTTGCTGTAAATTTCAATGTGTTTTTTTTTCCTTCTTACTGGCCAAAAATGATGTTGGTAGTAGAAAATGGCGCCCTTAAATTTCTGATCCTGGGGCGACCACCTCTTCCTGCCCCCTTTCACACGATGCTGTTTATTCCTCAATCCTTTCACAAAATTCACATTTATTCCGCGATGCTTTCACGAAATTCACGTTTATTCCGCAGTCATTCCACCAATTTCCCATTTCTTTCGCAATCATTTCACAAAATTTGCATTTATTCCGCGATTTTTTAAAAAAGAAATTCGTGTTTTATCGAGATCTTTTAAGAAAAGTAATTTTTTTGCGTGATTCTTTCAGAAAATTTGTGGTTTTTATCGTGATAATATAACAAAATTTTCTGCGAGCGAGTGATTGATGAAATTGATTATGAAAATATGCAATTCAGCTTGGTTCAAAAACTATATATAAAAAAAATCTGTAATTATCCCGAAAATTCAGACATAATTATCCAAATTTTGTGGTTGATAAATGATGTTTCATAACTCTGTTTTCCAATCAATTTATGTTACAAATTATTTTATTTTCATAACCACTTTTTAGAAGAATACTTTTTAATTGTCGATTTAATTGTATACATTTTGAAATGCATGCAGATTTCTTAAGATTGTGAATTTTTGAAGTGTCAGAATTAAAGACCGTACAGTAATATGCATTCAACTGGCCCACTTTTTTTGGTTGTTGCTGTTGTAGAAACTAAATATACTTTTATGTCAAAATTTTTTATCGAACTATTTATCTTTTTAAGGTCTATCATCTTCATTATAAAAAATTAAATCAATTTATTTTGCAACTACGACAAAGTACTTCATAGAAAGTTATTTGAATTCAGCATGAAAATATGTATATATACAGATTAATCATATATTTTATTTTGGAATAATTAACTGTTACATTTGCAGATAGGGTAGATTTTACGCTTATTTAACATTGAATAAATTTAAAAATGTGTGAACTAGAGCTTCTATAAGAATAGTCTTAATTTTTAAAAAAAGGAAGCTTGTGAAGAAAGTTAAAATTTTTGAACATGCTTTTTAAGGTGCATGAGACTATACATTGAGTATATATACTGGACTTTCATTTTTTTTTTTAATGTTTTGGCTTTTTCAAATCTATGATTTTTAAAAAATTGTAAATATTGTTTGATGTTTTACAAATAGAAGGTACAGAATTTTTTCACTTTTGGTACCTTTTATTTGTAAAATATTAGATAATATTTACAAAGTGGAATTTTTAAAATTTAAGCACATTTGATATGCCCTGAAAGCTAATTATTTTGAATTAATATATATTTATTCTCCAGTGTCTTTAATTATTCAAAAAATTATAAAGGGATGATGAGGTCAAATTATGAAAAAATATTTTTGAAATATACAATGAAAATGGATTAATAATGAGAAATGCTCATGTGAAACATTTCACAATATTAAGCCATTCTAATACAGTTGGCTCTCGTTAATTCGAACTCGTCGGGACCACAAGAAATATTCGAATTACGGAAGATATGAAATGAAAATATGCTTAATGTGGTACTATTACAAAGGAATTAATGTTACATGGTGTTTTTTCAGTTTATTTCGTAGTTTTCATTAGAATATGACTTAATATTAAATTAAAATGTATAAATACATAAACTAATTAAAGGATTAGAAAAAACAATGGTAAGAAAATTTTGAAGCATCCTGATGAACAGACGGGGCACAAAGAAAGTGGAAATCAAATGCATGGGATTATATGCATACTCGTTCGGAACAATTTTCACAAAAATCGAAGAAAGTTATTCAAATGATCGCGAATCAGTGAGAAAGAAACGAAAAATGAAAAATCGTAATTTTCATTAGTTCAAATTAAACGAAGTCTAAAGAAAAAGAGTTTGAATTAATGAAAAATTTTAACATTATTCTCCCATTGAAAATTTCAGGACTTCATGTTTAGTTCGAATTAAGCGAAGATTCAAATTATCTGATTTCGAATTAACGAGAGTCGACTGTATATAATAAAATATATTGAAACAGGAAAGAAAACCAATTTAAGATGTCATATTAATAGAAAATGTTTAATTCTTACTTATTTAATTATGTGTCAGAACAAAATTACTTTTTTGTACTTGCATAATTATTTTTAATATGTATATTTTTATTTTTAATAGGGCCTTCTTTGGAGTCGATCCAGAAAATGACTCAAAAAGCCAGAAAAAAATGAAATGAGCTGTAACAAAATAAGAAGGCATAGCTCAAATTTAATTTAAAAATATCTCATGAAAATGTTATATGTGTGGTGATTTTTAAGTGACTTGTTTTTATATTCTATATTTATTCAGTTGTTAATTGTAAATTCATAAAAATAAAATTTATGTTTATTGATAAATCTTTGTAGTTATTATCAGCAGATTATCCAATTAATCTTTAGTTTCAACTTCAGTTCTTAAAGTCAGAATTCAGCATAAATAAATACTTTGCAAGATTTTACTTACATAGTACAGCCAGCATCAAATTAATGTTACAGGGCTCCCAAATGGTCCGTCAACTGAACATCAATATTTTCTTAGAAAGATTTTCCTTTTATATTTTTCTTACAAACTGTGCAGATATCTCTTTCGAGGGTTAGTTTTAGCACAAATGCTGTAGAAACCTACTATGAAATTTTCTTTAAAAAAATATTGCTTTTCAGTTCGCGGACCATTTGGAAGCCCTGATGCTACAATTGAACAAAATAAATATTTAATATAATTTGTATTATAAAATGTGACAGATTTTATTTTATTTTAATCATGTTAAAAGTATTTAGATGCTTAATTTTTTTAATGAAATTTCAGTAAATTTGCTAACATTTAGTTAAAAAAATCTGAATTTTAAGTATATTATTTATTTTCAAGTGAGCTTGGTCAATTTTGGAATTTTGTTAAATTTAAAATTGACTCGTAACAGCATTATTTACTGTTGAATTAACGGTAATTACAAAATCCTTAAAACACCACAAGAATAAATTTATATTTTAGAAATATCTCAGATTTATGCAATATACATCTGCAAACTATTATAAATATTTCTCATATCCATGCATTATTCAACCATGGTTTTTATTTTTCTTTTATTAACTGTATTTCAATTTTATTTTATTTTTTTCTAAATTGCTTGAAATACATTTAGAATTGTTTTGATTTTAAAAATTAAGAACCTGCTTTAGACATATACTTTTTCAGAATCACAATTCACAGTATTAAGGAAAATATTCTAATCAAGATGTAAAATTAAGTTTTAGCAATGAAGCTTTTTCCACAACACTAATGTGTTGAAAGGGCTGTTCTCTAGATTTTTGTTATGTTACGATACTTTAATTAACTTTTGAAACACAACAAAATAAAATACAGAAAGTAACGTTTGATTACATTTCTGTTGATTATGGAAAATAACTCATTCTGAAAACACTGATATGTTTATTTTCTATTCATTGTTATTATATTGGGTTAATTGAATGACTCTTTGCTTAATAAGAGGAAAATGTTTTCAACAACTCTTGTGTACTTTATATTCCAAGAGCTTACAGCACAAAAACCTTGGTTATTGAGCAGAAGAAAAAAAACCCTTTATTTTATGGAAGAGTGGTAATAGGGGAATCTAATAATTCATGTCTGCTGGAAGTAGGGAGGTGCTTAAGCCAAAAATTAATGCACTAGTGGCTCATTCGTAAACTTATTGTTTTCTCCTGTTCCCAGTTTTCCATGTTTTCATACGACAAACCCAATGTTAAACCTACAAGTAAACCCCTAATTAATTTTTGGCTTATGCACCTTTTCAATTCCTGCAGACATGGATCATTAGATTCCCCTATTACACTGTTAAATATTTGACCTTTTTGCTGTATTGTCACTCCCCCATTTTTATAGAATCTCTATTTTGACCCATGATAATGCCCCATGATATGGTTAAGTAATAGTTTTCTATAAAAGCAGTAGAGTGACAATGCAGCAAAAGTGTAAAATTTTTAACAGTGTACTACTCTTCGATAAAATAAAGGATTTTTTTCTTTTACTCGATAGCATATGTCTTTGAACTGTCGGCTCTTGGATTATTACAAGTGTGTGCTTCTTATGAATTTTGATACTAACATTTTAGCTGGATGCCTGAAACACAAACATCTATGAATAAATGTTCACTTGTATTGAGAACACAGCATATTTTAAACAGTCATTTGCAATATTTTCAAATTATGCAACTGTAAGTTGTTACAGGAATGTAAATTATCCCTTGCCTCTTTTCCATAATAATCATATCTGACAAGTTTATCAAACTACATTGCTTTAAATTTAAGATTAAATAAAAATTAAATTTGCTATAAATTCACAATAAATGACTTTATATTTTACTGTTAAACTGCCCATTTACATACTGTTTAAAATATTTTAAAAAATGCATGAAGGCTTTTATAAAGTGAAAAGGAACTTCTATTATAACATTTCTCCAATATTTTTAAATATATGGTTGAACTCTTATAAGTTCATTTCCATGTGAAATTTCCTGCTGTAAAGTCAAGCTGCTATTACCATGAATATCATCTTTTTTGTAAATATATGGCCAGTCTGCTAAATACATGCTAACATACCATCAAATTACATGCCAAGACCGTAAGATTATGGTTAAACATATACGATCACTCACTGTTAAATTAGTCTTTTTTACGCCCTAACCGTAATAGCGCAGACCATAAAATTACATTCATGGACCGTAAGATTATCGTTAAACATATACGATCACACACTGTTAATTTACAGTATTTTTTACGCCCTAACCGTAAAAAGGCATACCATAAAATTACATTTAAGGACCGTAATTATACGGTTAATGCTGTATTACTTAGCCCCGTAAAATTACGGGCTGCATAAAATGATGGGCATGAAATTTTTTTTTACGGGGTATGACTGGAATCTCTGCTGCCGCCCTCTGCCCGTAATTTTACAGGGATATTTTTAACAGTGTAGATACATTTTTAATAAAACCGTTTGTGTTAATACACAAATACATTCTTTTACGATGAATCAAATAGATATTTTTTATCACGCAACCTATATTTATCATGAATACACATCATAAACGATATACCATTGTCAATGAAATATATATTTATGAGCCGTTTGTAAACGTTTATATAAAAAAGTCCCATTGTATTTCAGGTTATCGCTCCCATCAAGTTTCTTATGGGCTTCAAAACTAATGACCGGGACACAGTTTTGGGAAATATTTTCTTCAAACTACATTTTTTACGCTGCGGAAATTGCGCTATCAATTTTTACGTGTTAAAAACTACATCGAATATTTAGAGATATGCTGGCTGATTTTTTCTGCATCTTCAGGAATGTAAAGAACATGTTTAATATTAATTAATATTGTACATGTTGGTTCTCTCTTAGTTAACATGTGATAATTCATGTATTAAATATTCATGTGAACAACATGCTTGACCTCTGAGTTTTATGCAAATTTTTAGTCACGAGGGAGAGTTAGAGGATAAGCAATATATTGAATAACTAAATAATATTTACGATCCCCCTTTAAAATAAAATGATCGACAGGTATAGACAATATGGATTCTAAAAGACATTTGTATTCATTTGCATAAAAATTAGCATGTATATTATTGATATAGAATTATCTTTAAAATATCCAAACTTTTTCATTTTTTTCAATAAAAAGATTTTCTAGAATTTTGATGAAGTGATTTAAAAACAATACATTTTGTAGATCCGTGCGGGCGTTTTTGCACGGGTTTGAGTTTGTTTTTTAAAACATTTTTCATTAATTTATAACTGATAGCATTTTTTCGAACCAACTAATTGTTTTAACGCTGTATGAGTACACCCTTTCTAAAAAGAATGCAGACTGCGATAAAAAGAGAAAGAAAAAATCCGTTATTATACACAAATTTTTCCGTAAAATATCACTAAACAGTTTGACCGAGAAAACAGTACAATATCCGTAATTGACATTTTGAGATTGCAAATCCATATAAATCAGATAAGTTTTGTTCATCAATTTTATGATATATTTCTGTACTATTTTCAAAACATTACAAGTTTCGTATATGATGCTTAGAAATAGTTGTTCTGTCTGAAAAGCGAAGTAAATAATTGCTGCAATACTTGTCTTACAATGGTATTATTTTCAATGAAACTCATATATATTAGCTAAATGTGGTTCTATGTTGAATTTACTCAAACCATTACCGACTATTTACTAAATAATTTCGATATTACATTGCTTTTTAAACCGATATATGCGATGGTACCATCTGTAATGAGTTTTATAAACAAATCTCTGTAATATTTTTTTTCTTTTTTTATAAATAAACAGCTAACATATTTTTGTGATATTAAAAAAAACCTTATTAATTATTTTTATGTTTGAGATAGTTGAAAAGGAAAGATTATTTTTTATTGTAATTTTAAAATATTTTTTGATTTATTTAAAGCATATTTTTTTAAAAAAGTCTGTGGAATATTTTAAAATGAGAAAAAAAAAGAAATCTATTTTTATTTTAATATATTTTAAATCTACTCACGTTAATAAATTCGCACATAAAATTTAAAGCACAGCTGAAATATGTAACGAAATTATTACAATACTGACGTTTATCTATGTTATAACAAACAATAAAGGAAATTTTTTTAATACCTCATAGTAATTATCTTTATTGAGTTATGGTTGATCGTCACACAAATAATAAGTTAAAATACATGTTTCAAAATTAAATATGTTAATATCCTTTCAAAAATAAATAAATAAATAAATATATATAATATAATAATGAAATTTTAAAACTCTTCCAAAAAAAAAAGGAAACTCTCTTAACTCTTAATATATTCTTTCATGCTTATAATATTCCAAAGGCTAAAACTTCTCTTTTATAAAAAATGAAGTTAAAAGCTAAATATTCAAAATTATGGAAAGAAAATGTGTAAAACATTTGGAATTCTATACTGACTAGAAAACTATTATCTTTATAAAAATAAATCTCGTGTTTAAGATCTTGACTTTGCTTTATAAAATGCATCGGAAATAAGTAAAAATATTTGAAAACACAGTTTTTGTAACTCTGGCGTAACAATGCAGCATGCCACAAGAGAACAGTTCTATGAATCGATCCCTTTGGAGAGTAAATGAGATTTCGTCACTGTTTTTTGAATTAAATATACGTGTTCTGTCTTTCATGTTAACATGTCCTTGAATAGTAAAAAATAAAAATCTTAAAACGTAAGCTAGTCCTTGAAAAATTATAAAAATTTCTACATACGGAAAAAAGGAAAAAACGGTGGGGTTCTTAAAAAAAAAAAAAAAAAAAAAAAAAAAAAAAAAAAAAAAAAATTAATTTAAGGATTTTTTTCTTTAAAATACGGAAATAGTACTGGCGTCTCAATCGCCAGTACAACTTTCTTATTTTAACGAAATTTTGTACACATTTATTGCTGTGCGTTTTTTAGGTTCACAGAAAAAAGGAATGTTTTCATCTGAAATAATATGTTTAATGTATGATGTAACTTTAACAAAAAGTATGACAAAAAATGAGTATGCAATGTGAGACGTGGACAAACTAACTATTACAATTTATTAGTGATTCAGCATTTTTAATTACGTTTAAAAAAAATTTTTGTTTTTAGAAATTTAAATTACTATTTATATTTCCGCTCATTTCTTTTAATTTTTGGATTTTCAAAAAATTTGGAATTTTGGATTTTATTTAAATAATTTGTTTTGAACATTTTTAATTTCATTGAAATAAATAACTTTCTTTCATAATTATTTTAAAACTAAATTTAATGGTGCTATCATGTATGTAGAAATTATCATTATTTATAAATCAACGTTAATTATCGCTAATTATAAATTAATGATTTGGATTTATTAATTAAAGACTAAGTTGTTTTGAAAGAAATATAAAACGAAATCCTCTGTGCGATCTGCGATCACACTTATCCACTTGTTTAATCTTCTTTTTTCATTCCTTAATTGCTTTCTTATCTGAACCTTCGCCGAAAAAATATTCGCGGTTATTTTGTACATTTATGAAGTTCCTGAAGAATTTTTCAGGAATTTCTTTAGATATGCGACAACTCTAACTCGAAAATGTCAAGATACTTTTGATCACATTTTTCATCTTCTATAGTGCTGGCACCGAGGTAATCAGAAATAAAGAAAGAAATGAAAAACAAAAAATAATTGCTAATTTTTTTTTCTTGACTCTTTAAAATTTTTCATGCATTCTGAATATTTAATTATTGCAAGCTAGAATATATTTAACACACACAAAAAAAAATAATATTTTTTTTAAATTTCATGGTTTGAAGAATTTAGTTGATTAACTCCTTATAAAAATACTAATAGTTGCTGAAAAATTAAAACCGACATTCTATATATATAAACGTGGAACTAATTAATTTAGTGTCCCATGTCAAGCAAATAATTTTGGAAATAAAACGTCTACCTCGGAAGAATCAAGATACTTTTGATCTGATATTTTACCTTCTATAGTTCTGGAACTGAGGTAATCAGAAATAAAGAAAAAACTAAAAAAACAAAAATAAATAATAATAATAATAATAATAATAATAATAATAATAATAATAATAATAATAATAATAATAATAATAACAATAATAATAATAATTGCTTTTCTTCTTGACCCTTTAAATTTTCCCAAATATTCTGAGCTTTGGATTTTTTCAAGCAAGAATATATTTAACAAAGGAATTTAGTTTTCTAAAATGACATTATTTGAAGAATACAGCAAATTAACTCCTGATAAAAATGCTAATATTTGCTGAAAATTTAGAACCGACATTCTGTACGTATAAACGTGGGATTAATTATATTAGTGTTCCAGATCATACAGATTTTTAAAGAAAATGCTGAAAGAAACATTTAAAAATTCAAATTAAGAAATATGTATAACATTAAAATAAAGTAATTATAATATTTATACATTATAATCTTTGTTTATTATAGTAAAGTATTAGAATACGAAAATTGTAAAATAATTTCTGTGTAACATATTTTTATCACAAATTTTATATATTTATAAATAGTTTTTAAAGAATTAAAAAGAATTCTTGACATGATGTGCTAAATAATTTATTTATCAGAAAATAAATAATATATGTTTTGATTTTATTCATCAGATTTTATGTATACTCTTTCTGTAAATCCTATAGTTTTCCAATATTATGTGTAATCCAATATTCCTACTGTGAGTTTTTATTTCTAGTAATGTTATTTGAATAAATTTTAATAAATTACTTTGTATATGATAAAAAATGGCTCAGTGAGAATTTTGATTTTTGTTTCGAAATAAATAAATAAATAAATAAATAAAAATAAATAAATAAAGCTTATTTATTTATTATGTAGAGTTTCGAATTATACCCGTACAAACTTGAGCTAGTTTACGAGTTTGAGATATCTCGCTATTATCTATAGAAAAGAAATTCTTGTACTTATCTATACCATTTATCTACATTTAATTCAGTGCTTTGCTTTTGCTTTTGGTTGCTTTTGTTTAGTAATCTTATATTATGAGAAATAAAATCGCTTTTGAATATTTTTTTTTTACATTCTTGCATTATCATTGTCATATATAGACTTATACGATGTGTTAACCTTTTAATCAAAACAAACTGTTTATTCAAATATGTTGATCATAATATTGCATAAGTCCAATATCCTCTCTTAGTTCTTTTATGACCTTTTTTTCCCATTACTTATTCTGTGTTAATTTACGTAAGAATAATTCACATTATGTACTTTATAATTAACAGCTTTATGAGTAAACATTAATTGAAATTATTTAATTCAGGAAATGAAAAGATGAAAACTCACTCATGTTTGCTTATCGAAAAAGATAATGAACACTGATCATGTATATATTTAAAGTAATATTAATTTCTATAGACATATGAAAATTACTCCTATTCATTGATTACTCAGCCTTTTTTCTATATTTTTCATTATTTCATCCTTTATTTTCCCTGAAGGCTACAGCGTGTTTTACTACTCGCAAAATTTTATATCTGATTTTCCGCTTGAATAACTTGGGAAATAACCACAAAAATGAAGAACGAATTAATTTCAGGGCAATTTTTTTCTTACACACAGAATCAGGCTGTGAGGTTAAATACATTTACCGATTCATTATGTATTGCTCATTTAAGCATGAGTAAAGTTTCAACACCCTGTAAATAGATTTAATGTGTTAGATGAATGAGATTAATTTTATTGTCGTCGAATCTCAAATTACAAATTATGAAAAGATTAGTTAGTACTGAGGCTGACACCTTTAGCGGTTTTTGAACGAAAACATAAAATTATATTTTAAAACGCCAGTGTGTTCGAAATTTTAATGGGGTTAAAAGGGATAATTAGATCACATTTTACATTTTCAAAATTGTTAATGTTTTTTATTGTTTCGATTTGGAAAAGTGGTGTTTTTGGTATATAGGAATTAACTTTGACCCTTTAAGAACACTTCTTAACAGTTTTAATTCTCATAGCCCTTTTTTAAGTTAAAAGGATGGTTATAGTTACCGCTTTAAAAACTCCTAATCACAAAAGTTTGAGATAATAAAGACCACTAATGAGGAAATCATGACCACTATACTTTCTCTTTATACTTGACTATACACATTTGTTTGAGGGTAATTAAGACCATTAGAACTCCAAACAGCCAAATCCGTTTATTAAAAATTTTGGCCAAATTACTATTTGGATCTCAAAAATGCTTCAGATAAGTGATAATGAATATCTAAAATGGGGATGATAAATGAATGATAAATGAATAAATGAATGAATAAATGAATGAATAAATGAATAAATGAATGAATAAATAAATGAATATCTTATAGGGTTAATATCTAAGCGTGAAACAAAATTTTACCATACACAAGTTTTTCCTTTATAGGGGTGGTCATAATTACCCCAACTGATCATACTTTACATTTCATCGTTTCATGATGAGAGTAATTTGGAGAATCCAACAAGTATAATAGTATTAATCCCTTGCACTCAAGAGCTGTTAGCGGATGTGAGTCATTTGCTACGAGTGTTGCCGCATCTGGCAGATTTTATTTTATTTCATTTATTTGAAGTTCACAACAAAAAAAGTAAATTAGAAATTTTATTTTATTTTATTTATGGAAATTGAATGATCTTGTAAAGCAAAAGTAAGATTTAAAACTTTCTGGTAAGAATTTCGAATGTTTATTTAAATCCCTTTATGGCTTTCATACGTTTATCTCTTGAATATATGCTATCGGTACGAAAAAAGTCACCGTATTCTCTTTTTCCGACTTTGGAGCTTTCAATTTTGTTACCAAAATTCACCATTAAGCCAAGCAGCTAAACATTTGTGACGAATTGTTAATTGCCTTGTTCAGCATCAGTGATATATGAGGCCTAAATTTCATAGTTTCCCACACTTTCTCACAATCTAACAAAGAATTGCAACTATCGGCATGCCAACTCTTGTCACACTGTCGGGAATAACTTTCTACTAATTTTTCTTTTGTCCATACATATCTGTACACTGTTAAAAATATTAAACTTTTGCTGCATCGTCAATCCACCGCTTTTATAGAATATGTATATTTTGACCAATGAGAATACTCCCCAATGCAATGAAGTAATTGTTTTCTATAAAAGCGATGGAATGACGATGCTGCAAAAATTTAAAATTTTTAACAGTGTATGAGCAAAATCTCAGTCCGTAAAATGTATGTTTTATAATACATAGTTAAAGAGATGATTAAAGCCAATTTTGCTTGAAAGCCGCTGATTTTAATGAAAAGTACAGTAAGAGACATCATCGTTTGTGATACTTAGTATGTTCTCTTTTATAACAGAACCCTTTTTGATTCTTCAGACGTAAGCGTAAACGTATTATTTATGTAACTAATATATAAAAATCAAATATCCAGCTATAATTTCAAAGTTTCCAGATTGTTGATAACTAGTATTTTCGAATAGTAATATTCCGTGGTAACTGAAGCAACAATAGGGAAGCTCCAAGATCGAAAAAAGAGAAATAAGTGATATTTTTGTATCAATAGAGTTTACTCAATAAATAAACATATAAAAGCCATAAAAAGCCTGGTAATTTCAAACCTAAGTTTGTATATCATTTACGATTACGTTTACAATCGTATAAATAGCCATTTTTTCAGAATCGGTCATTTTGTTCGGTTGGCATCGCGCCAGATTTTATAACACAAAATATTTTTTGTCGCAAGCTTGTTTCTCTATCAAAATTCTTCTTCGAGATGAAACAATAAAATATTATTTTCAAATCACATTTAAAAATTCAAACGCAATACATTAAATCTAAGACAAATATAAATAAAAACATATTTTTACACTTAAAGCATCTTATCTAAACGCTAATTTCTGATTTAAAGGAAGTAGAAATTTCGATACTAACCGTAAATAAAAAAAATTCCTGTGTTGTCTGTAACATAAAGCAAATGTCACACAATTCTCTTTCACTTCTTCTATATACATGTATCATAAAATGAAACTTTTATGAAATGTTTCAATGATAACACAGTAATGCTTTTATATTTTCTGAATTAACGTTTAAAATAAATAAAACACAAATAAATATATAAGACTCGGCAAAGTGCTTCTTCTCTTTAAAAACTGTTCCATTTCAGTACAAGATAGCATAAATAAGTATTTTGTTTATTTCGTAATCGGATGAAAAATTCATATCTTTTTAAACCTGAAAAGATTCTCGTGCTCTCTCTCTTTTCTTTTATCTCATCTCTTCACGTTGCAATTTCTTTTTCAGCAATATGCTAGCCTTTTATAAAAAGAATCCTATATCCGTAAAAGAATATTAACTAAAACAAAAAAAATCAAAAACATACTTTCGAATAAAGATATCTACTTCATCTCAAGATCTAAAATATATAGTATTTCCTATTCTATCTACTTCCTCCACTGGGTTGGAAATGCAGGATCCCAAGCCTATTTCATTGTCCCCAAAGAACAAATATATTTTATGCTTGCTGCAGTGAATTGTTTTAGGCTATTTTTTGACCTTTGCAGATCGATGGATGAAATAAATAAGGAGAAATGTGTCGCGGATTTGAAGAAGCAGTCTAAAAGCGAAATTGCGTATTTAGTGTTTTAAACGTGATAAAAAAGGTTGTTTTTTTATTTATTTTAATTATATATTTATTTATATTATTTTTTACAGAAAATATTTTCAATATTTATGTTAAAAATATAGTTCACGTAGGAACTTCTTTTATTTATTTTTCCTTGCTCAGCAACGCAAATAGATCTTTCTGACATATTCACGAAATAATTTTTATATGTAAAATACGTGAAATTTTATAACCGAAATAAACGCAATAAATAAATATATAAATAAATAAATAGATAAATAAACACTCATCGTAACTTCACCTGAACTCGTCAACTTAATTTCCAATCTCGCCTTTAGAAAAGAACGCAATTTACTTATTTTTTTTTATTCTCTGCCTCTTTTGTTAGCATGAAGTGATCATAAATAAAAGAACAATCGCTTAAATTTCTGTCTTTACAAAATTTCTGCTTCACTATTTCACTACTTCACTCCTTTTTTTAAGACTAGACTATTCCTGAAGGAAGTCTTTACCGTTAATACAGTTTGTCGCAGAAAGAATGTAATTTCCTGCAAAAAGGTGTTCATGATGTTAAAAACTGTTTAGAAAAAGTAACTCTTTAAAGAGTTAATTTCACTATGATGATGTATTTTGTACTTTTAAAAATATACAAAATTTCTAACAAAATAAGGCATTTTCAGGCGTCTAAAAACGCCGAAATGGTATTGTTTCCTATTCCTATTTAAGTTAATTTTTTCTATATTTGTAAAAGAACACAATTAAAAAAACCTCTTATTAACGTATAAGATACAACTTGCGTTTTTCTATAACATAAATCTACACGGAATTTTAACTTTTTTATATGAAACGCTATGATGGTATGTGGCGCCAAAAAATTAGTTATTTCACTGTTGACGATTGCAATGAGGAGTTCGTGACAATAAAAATAATAACAGTTTTCATCAATTGTTTAACATTCAGAAAACTAAACAAGATATCGATTTGAAATTTTCAGTTCACATATAGGATTTATTTAGTTATTTATTTTAATATCCGGATATTCATTTTCTTTAGTCTTCGATAATTTTTCTTAATTTTTGCAAATAATTGATCCGACAGTACGAAAATTCGTAGAACGGACAAGAATTTATTTTCATATATTTGACAATAATGAAAGGAATATCAATATAAAGCGGGTAAACGTGACGTCACTTAAAAAATTAAAAATACGTGAATATGACGTCATAATGAAAATATAACGAACATTTTCGAATATTTGACACAGATACTAGGGAGAATATAATCAAATATAAAGAGAAGATAAATATGGCGTCATTTTTGAAAAACAAACAGATTTTTTAAATTATTTGTAAATAATAAAAGAAGCATGAGTGTAAGAAAGTACAGAAAGCAGGTTATATGATGCAATATCGAAGACGAATATAGGATTAATGGCTTTTACAAGAGAAAAAATATTATAAATAACTTTTCAATTGTAAAATAAGAATTTTCATTTCATTTTTTTTAAATCTAAGAATTAAGAGCATTTTTAAGGACATATTTTAATAAACTCATATAAAAGCAAAGTTATATAAAATTTTCAATAAATTCAAAAACAGTATACTTGCACAAGTTTAATACACTGAGGTGATAAAGCTTATATGTTGACATGTATTAGTATGTACGGAGTTTAATTCTTAAACTGATTTTTACAAACATTTTTTAAATCTACAGCAACGCTTTACGACGATATTTCAGATAGTGTTTTTTAAGATGAGTAGAAATGTAGAAGTATATATATTTTTTAATTTTAGGTGGAAAATGTTTCACTACCACAAAAAATAGTACGATTTAATAGGTACAGTCGTATTATTTAGAGTTCGACAAAAATCTAACCAATCGACCTACTTATAAAGCAACCAACCTTGAAGGTTATCTAATTACAAATAAGAATTCTTTTTAATATAACCATGTCTGATAGCTTAGTAAGTTGCTCGAAAAGTATGCAGTTTCTGTGTCAGCAATGGACCCTGGCTTATTATTGATTCTGATGAGAAAAAATGTAAATATGTGCAAAGATTTTGAATCACCTAAACACATCAATGCAAATCCATTTTTTATAAAAATGAAAATCTAATGAATATCTAATGAATGAAAATGAAATAATGAAATCTAATAACTGAAATCTAATAAATGAAAATCCCCTCTAGTAGTGGGTTCTTATCACTCTATTCTTAGAAGAAATAATAATCCATGTGGACTCCTGCCCCCTTCAAATTAGTAAAAACCAATTTTTATCATTATTACAGCGTTTATTTAACTTTTCTTGTGTGTCCGTTTGGCTCAAATTTTGCAATTAAATTTCAACACATTACTTTTATTCTGAAATTGACTTACTATTATACAGTGTGACATATTTCCGGTGACAATACAATATTCTGTTTTAAAAAAAAACCATATCACCCCTACGGAACAAAAACATTTATGAAATAAGGTGGATTTCAGGGATTGCTTCAGAACCAAGCTAATGTTCTTAAACTGAAACTTGAAATGTTTGGTAAATGTGCAATCCTTCAGTTCCACTCAGGATCTGAATATATGCAATTTGATCCTCATGAAGACGTTAATCTATACATTCATATCCAGGAAATTGTATTGTTGTTGACGTGTACCCGAATGGAAAAGGGGGGTGCTGGAGCTACCATTGGCTTGCACCCGGAGGTTGGAAGACAGACTTCTGCAGCTGATATTCAACAAAGCCCCAATAGATGGCAGCACCAAACATCGACATCTCCTGAATTTCGATATGTCTCTGAAGGGGAAGGATACTTTCTCCAGAGATCAATACCCATGGTAACTGCTACGACCAACCACAGGACTTTCAGAATCCCTTTATTTAACGAGCGAGTACACTGCATACACTCAGTGGAAATTTGGTGACGTCGAGCATCGAACCCGGGGCAGGAAATAGCATTAAATAGTAATTTGTAAACAGTAAATTGTAATTATATTAATATTTTTTCTTTTAAAAAACAAAGAGATACAAGTCATTGTTAGCTTAAATTTATTTAAATACTATTTTTTAACCAATTACAATTGAACATTTTCCCCTTTTAGTACATGATAATAAATTTCTATAATTATTTAATTTAAGTTTGTTAAATAAAGTATTTAGAGTGTAATATAATACAATAACGGATTTTAATATAAAATTAAATATCTTATTTACGAAGCAATATTTTGTATGAATACTTGCCTCTTCAAACGACGATAAGTATTTTCTTAAAAATCTGCTTTCAAGAAATTTTAAAAACAGCTTGTTCCCTAACTGAACAAAATAAAAAAACATTCCTGAGAGTTTTACAGACAGTTTAAGTAAAGTTCTTTTTAAGCCAATCACAATTCTTTGAGTCGTTTTTTAGAAATGCGTTGTGAATTTGATTTTAAACTTTAAAAATTACTAGATCATTACTGGTACATAGACTCTACAAGATTTTTTTTTATATAAAGGAACAGTTTTTCGTCATTATTGGAATGCTACAACATTATTTTTTTAAGAATACTATCCTTAAATATCTAAATGTCCATCAACGTTACAACTATTAAATGTCGTTAAAGTAAATTATTACTGGTACATGGCTCACGAGAAATTTTTTTATCTTATATAACGGAATAATTTTTCGTTATTATTTGAATGCTAGAACATGGATATTTTCAGAATAATAGCCTTAAATATTCGAAATGTCCGTTAACGTTACAACCATCAGCGGGTCGTTAATGCAAGTTAACAAAACATCCACGGCTGACCCTAATGGTGCTTTGCCACTGAAAGTGGATTTTCGATTATAGATGGATTATCTAAACGCGATTTCAGAAATTTAAAGGATATGATATGCGATATTTTAGGCGGCTGAAAAACCTCTTCAGATATTTATCGATTTGAATGTATTGCTTTCGATTTTTCTATAAAAAGAGCAAAAGGTTGTATTTTCAACAAAGGGGAGAAACATTTTATGGATGCGAAGCGCGTCCTAACATTACGTGCTATTCAAAAGAATAAAAATATTTTTGGGGTTTAACGTTGTAAGAAATTCCCATTTTTATAAACTTTATGTTTTTTTTTTTTGTTTCTTTGTTTTTTTTTTTTTCTTTTTTTTTTGCAATAGTGTATTCTTTTTCTCTTTTTTTCAGAAACGTTATTACTTTTAAAATCATAGAACATTTCAACTGAAACTCAATACTATGCAAATAAAATTTTCATACAGGATGACGTAAAATCATTTTTACACAACTAGATACAAATAAAAAACAAGGATATGCGAATACAGGTTTTTTATTTATTTTATAAGTAAATAATCAAGTCTTATAAAAAGTTATCAAGCAAATTTTTGTAAATTTTAACAACTGAGAACATGGACGAGCTTTTTGGGCCACTATGGTTGATGATCTTGTGTACTAGTTTGCAAAACGTCGTCACTGTTCCAAAACAGCAATATTTGCCTTATTTAAGGTTCTCTACTGCTCTACTAAACAAGTTCAAAACGCGTTGACACATTGACAAATTCCTTTTTTAACGGAAAGATATAAATCTGAAAAAAAAACCGACTATAGAAGCAATTTGGAATCGAACTGTGTTTTTCTTTTTTGATAAATGATGATCGCTATTGAGTTATAAACAATTTTTATCGCGTAACAAAGACTCTTTTCACCCTTCCTTGAGACGTTTTTTTTTCTTTCGCATGGGAATTCTGTTTAAAACGTCCATTTTGACACTGTTTTCTGAAAAATATATTGCGTTTTCTAAAAACGGAAAAATCAGTTCGATTAGCTAGTTTCTGAACAAAAAAAAGTTAAAATTTGTATCACAAAGTTGCCCTTTCAGATTTAAGAATACCCTTGTTGTAAGCAATTCTAGAACCAATTAAGTCAGATTTTGATTCGAAAATAGCTTTTGTTCCACTGACACGCGTCCTTATAAGCATCAAGATAATTGTCCTTAGCGTAAACAATACACCGAAATCTTAATTTTGGCCAAAACGCATCTAAACTCAATTCCGGTACTTTTTTTTTTTGTTTTGATGAGTACCTAAGTATGAATCTAAACACTTCGCAATTCAACAATGACACGCATCGAAATTATAAAGAATCTAATTCAGTTTAAAATAAGCAATTTTTAAATCGTTTAAGCAATATTGGAATTGATAATAAGTGAAATGTCAATGGAATTAAAGGTTTTAATACGAAATTCAGGCCTATTCCAGAATCAACTGAAATCACATACTAAAATGACGAAATCATTGAAAAAAAATTTCAATATTCAATTCAATCCATGTGTGGAGTGTTGAACGCGCATAAATTTAAAACTAATTTCTACTCCGTTGATGCGTGTAACATCAAATATTATCCAGATTTTATGTTTTAATAAATCTTAGTTAAAGTCATACATACATCCATTCAAGTCATTCATTTACACGTTGTTAATATTTGTATTTTTTGAGTTAATGAAAATTATTGGGGGATGGTATTGACAAGAAGATAAGTGAAATCGCGTAGAACAAAAAATATTTGCGCTTCTGCTTATTTTTTCGCTTAAAATAATGCCTTGAATACCAAGTCCGTGTTCTGACAGATTAAGAATACACGTTGCACGCAACACATTGAGTGACTGGAAGATTGTAATTAGTTTCTGTGCATTATACATTGTTTTGAAGAATCAAACATTTTTCAAAGATGCAGATTGAAACTATGAAGATTCGCAGTTTTAATTAGAGTTGCAAAAAGTCGGTTTATTCCCGGGTTTATTTCCAATAGACCAGATTTATTCCCAGGTTTATTCCCAAAAAACCGAATTATTCCAAAAAATCCCGGGTTTTTTCCAGGTTTATTCCTAAAAACCTGGTTTATTCCCGAGTTTAAACCGGGTTTTTTCTAACCGTTGCAACGCTAGTTTTAATGCCTTTTTTCAGTTTGCTTTTGCCATAAATTCGAGATTGGTAAATAGTGTTTTACAATGTTTCCCGCAAGACTGTCAAAAGACATAAAAAGTAAAGATATAGCGGTCGAGGTGATTGACCTGGTGGAGTCTAATATTGACTTTATGGAAATGACCATCTTTTTCGTGGATTACAAATATATAGGTTTATCTTTGTATCTGTAAAGGGCAGAAAAAGGATAAAATGTTTCAAATTTTCGAACTTCCAATTTTAGGCGCTTAAAAAATGTATAAAAAGCATGTTCAAAAATACATTATGTATATGACTTCATAAATTAAAGCAACAACAGTTAAAAAAGGCCGAGTCTTTATATTTTTAAAAAGGGGTTCCGTTTCTTTGGACTAAAATTTCGATTCTTTTTTGCAATTTTACATCCATCAAGTATGTAGATTATTGCACTAAAGCGGTTTATGATATTCCAACTCATCATGCTAATTTTTAAAGTAGAAGCCAAAAATGGCTTTATACGAATTTCACTTTGCTCGAAGTTAATAGCTTGAAATCATTTCGAAAACATATTGTAAAAAACTTTCACAAAATCAGGTTTTTAAAACTGGGTGATCATTTTTTTTTAAATATTTTTGTGAGAAATTAGTCACTTTTCTTGTTTTTACTCCACTGAAAATGGCCATTTGATGGAAAAAACTACTTTTTTAAGCTCGCAAACGTTAAAAAGTCCGAAAAATTATTATTATTTTTTAGGATGATATTTTTAGGATGATATTTTTTAGGATGATATTTTTTAGGATGATTTTGTGAAACAAAAATTTTTAAAACGAGATTTTTTACCTTCAAGAGATAATTAAATGTATTTTCATAACTTGATGACATAATTTGTAACCGGTACTTGTGACTGGATTTCTTCAATGAAAAGGCTTTCAAATAGCTCGACACGGGAAAAAAATAAAATATACCTTTGATCACTCTCCAATTCTGTGATTTGTTAGTTGTTAGCTTTAAAAAAAAGGTATATGAGCAAAACACAGCTAAAATAACTGATTAAATTATTTTATGAGTTCTATCTGTGTAAACAACATATTCAGTCCTATCTGAAACATTAATTTTTCTTTAATTCTTGTAAATAACAATTCAACAGAAACCCAGTTTTATTAATACTTTTATGAACATCTTTAAAATGCTTGTTTCAAAGGAAAATATCAAATAAAAAATATAAAAATTAAAGATAATTCCTTTTTATGGCTACCTCGTTTCGGTAGGGTTTTAAAAAATGATTTCCAAAGTGTTATAAACAACTACCAAACCATAAAATTATAGCTTATTTGTGTTCATAAAATATATTAAATTGTTTTTGCATGTGTATGTGAGATTAATTTATTCATTACGTAGTATTAAATAAATTGTACAAATAGTGAAAAAAATACGCATGTATATGAAACAAACCGTAAATACAAAACAGGAAATGTTAGTGAATATATTTTTTATGCTTAGCTATTACCTCTAACTATACAATAAATAAATTATGCTTGTATTTATATATAAGACTAATAGTCTATTGGATATTAATTTCAGTATTAAATTGTGTAGAATGTAGATAATAAAGAAATCAGTTGCAACAACAAAAAATAAATACTGTGCAAGGGAAAGCGAAGTGCAAGGAATTTTGCGATGCTAAATAGTATAAGAAATGTATTAAATGAGTAAAGCAAATAAGAAGAAAATATATAACCTTTAAATACGTTATATATATATATATATATATATATATATATATATATATATATTAGAAATATTATGAGATATTATAGAAAGAGGGGGGGGACAATTTTAAAAAGATCTCTTTGAGTATACGTGAATCAAATATTTCATTCTATATTGATAGGATAGAAAAAAAATAAATATTTATACGCTATTCAAGTTTTATTCAAGAAATGTAGCTATGGAACTCAATAACTTTTCTTTGGGAAATAATTTCGCATCAGAAGGTAATTCTTCATAATATATAACAAAATATTTAATTAAAAAATATCGTTAGGAACAATTATTAATAACATAATTAATTATACGTAGCATTTTGATAGGAAAATATAAATATTTTTATTTAATGAAAAACTATTTACTCAGCAATATATATATAATAAATCATGAATAAAATTTTTTATGCTTCGTTACAGCCGTATATAAAATGATGAAAACTTTTATACAAAAATTTTATTTTAAAATCATATTGCTCTAAATTACACAATAATCTATATTTTACTTAACTATATGTTATGGAATTACATTGATATTTTTATAATAATAAGCTAAATTTAAACTTATTATAGTGACTGTATAATATTTCATTAGATATTTTTAAATATTTCACGAAAAGTAGAATGTGTTTTAACAAACCTTCAATTTTTTAAATAAAATCAGTTTTTTAAAAATTACATGTTTCCTCCTTTTTATCATTTTGTTTCATTACAATAAAAAGACATATCATAAGTGACATTTTATAAAACTTTATATAAAATCTCGTTATTTGGTATAAAATGTAAAAGGAAATTTAACCGTTTTATATTTGTTAAGCGTTGCGTTAAACTAGAAAAATGATGTTAACAATCATAGAAAACCACCTCAAGCGTATGATATATAATGCGATACCCTCGTTAGTTTTATTTGTTAAGTCCTTCCTTTTTGAAGATACTGTAAATTCCTTAAACTACATTTAGCGCTTGCCGTTAATAGGGACGTCTATTTTTTAGTTATAATAATTTAATTATTACTGTTTTATTACATGCTATGATTAAATCTGTCCCTAAGATAATTTTTAATGAATATTTGGATATTGTTATTAGAGTTAAAAATTTGCCTTGGAAACAATTGCACCATTCAGTTGATTTTCTTTGTAATATCACTATATTAAAACAATAACAACACTATTAAAAAAAGATACAGTTTTCGTTGTAGATTTCGACAGAATTTATAATAGAAATCTGATTATTAGTGAAAGCTTAGTCTCGACTAAGTGACTGCCGTTTAGCTATAAAATTGAGTATATAAATCATCAATACTGACTTTACACACATTATATAATTGACTATGTGTTTCTGTAGTATAATCTAATTCTAAATAAAAGCATAGTCTTGGCTAGGTGATTAAGGTTTAAATATTAAATTGAGCGTTTAAATCATCAATACTTACTTTACATACATTTCATGAATAAATATGTGTTTTTGTAGTAAAATGTAATTGTACATGAAGATTTAGTCTCGGCTAAGGGACTACTGTCCAAATAATAATAAGTCCATTAATATATCGATACTTACGTTCATACATTTTATGAATAAATATGTGTTTTTGTAGTAAAATCTAACTACAAGTAAAAGCTTAGTCTCGGCAAAATGACTGCTGCTTAAATATTAGATTGAAATCATAAATGATAAATATTACTATACAAAAATTTTATGTATAAATATGCATTTTTGTAGCATAATACAAGTAAAAACTTAGTCTGGGCAAAGTAACTGCCGTTTAAATATTAAATTGAGTGCATAAATCATCAAAATTTTTTTACACACATTTTATGAATAAATATGTGTTTTTGTAGTAAAATCTAATTATAAGTCAAAGTTTAGTCGCGGCAAAATGACTGCCTTTTAAATATTAATTTGAGTGCTTAAAACCTCAATATTAATTAACTATTTTATTCATTGATATTTTTTAATAATAAATATGTAATTATGCGTATTAACAAGATAAATCAGGTATTATCTTCTATCCCGTTTAATGACGAAGAAATCAAATATAAGGTATCTTTTAAAACTAATGGGTTTTAGAAATTGAACGGAATCCACGATGTGTAAAATTCCTATCCGTGTACATTTAACTGATCTTTTCATGCCGTAGCGAAATTCTAAGGAAATTAAACTAGTAAAATTGCTTCAAGATATCGAAATTGAATCTGTTTTATTAGCTTATTTAGTTAATAAATAACAATAAAATTTCCTTTTATTGAAGAAAAAAATACTTTAAAAAAGTTCTTATTTTTCAACCATTCAACTATTAAATTGAATGCATAAATCATTAGCATTACTTTACACACATTTTATGAATAATTATGCGTTTTTGTGGTAAAATCTAATTATAAGTTAAAGTTTAGTCTAGGCAAAACGAATGCCACTCAAAAATTAAGTTGAAACCATCAATCATCAATAGTACTTTACATATTTTATAAACACATATGTGTTAAAAATAAATAAGTAATTGTGTGAATTAACAAAGTAAATCAGGTATTATATCTATCCCGTTTAATGACGAAGAAATCAAAGAAAAAGTATCTTTTAAAACATCTATCAAACTAATGGGTTCTAGCAATTGAACGGAATCCGCGATGCGTAAAATCCTCTCCCGTGTAGATTTAACTGATCTTTTCATGGCGTAGCGTATCTCTAAGAGAATTAGACAAGTAAAAATACTTCCAGATGTCGAAATTGAATCTGTCTAATTCGCTTATTATGTTAATAAATAACAATAAAATTTGTTTTATAGAAGAAAAAAAAAATACTTTTCTTTATAATTTATTTTTTCATCTTCCTAATTTGCAAGAGAATAATAATACAGTATTAAAATTGCCAGTTTATAAATGAGCTTTTTTCTGGAATGAAAGTGTCGATAATAAGTCTGAAAGTGTACCTCTATTGTGACAAATGAGGTGCGTTCGTACTATAACTAACTTTTTAATTATTCAGATTATGGTGCAATAACTTCTGCATTCTTGTAAAAAATGCATGAGCACAATTTTTTTTAAAGATCATATATACTAAATTCAGTGTAATGAAAATAATATATATCCACATTAAATCTGACGTAATTACCATGGAAACTTAGAACCATTACCTATCATTGGATATCGTTGAATTAATAGTCTATGATGGGACTTAATAGAATAAAGAAAACATTTAATAATATTTTTTTAAGTTTTCATTCAATTTTCATATGACACAGCAAAATTCTACAACTATTACTTAATATTAAATTTCAAATCATTCGGATGTGTAGTTCACTGTTATATGGGACAGACAAATTGGACCAGACGGCGATTATAGCTGTTACGTATTTATGTAATTGCGTACGCACCTAAAATTGAGTCTTCCTTACTGAGAATATTTAAGAATTTTTCTTAGGTCCTATATGTTTCTTCTTTGAAAATAGAAATCAATAGACGTATTAATAAATATTTAATTTACTTCATCAATTTGATAAATACAGTATGAGCACACAGTAAAAAAAAATTGTGAAGTTGCTAAAAGTTGTCTAGGTAACTGGGATTCCTAGAACTTTTAATTTAACTTCAACAGCGAAAATTTATGTAACAGATAGAGGTTTGCATTGAAAATCAAAAAATCTGTAAGGTTACTAAGAATTTTGTAGGAAACGGGGACTCCAAGATTTTTTTTTATGTGACTGTATCCCCGGTTACAGATAAAAATTTTAGGTAGATAACTATAATTTTAATAGATTTGATTGTAAAGTTACTGATTTTTGTTGCTTTACAAAAATTAATTTTGTAGTTTTACACTTTTTCTTGTACAGTGTACAGATAAAATGTTAGTAAGCATACAGATTTCGGCAACTTTACATCTCTAGGATTACATTTTTTTTATTGTGCACATGTTTTCATTCTAGGAAATTAAGTTATTTGTCTTTTGATAAAATAAGACAATTTTTATTTGACTTCTGAATATTTACTTTTCTTAACTAGAGTTGACATTTTAAATTTATCAGAGTTTCGTGGTGTTTAAAGACATTTAAATTAAAATTCCATCCAAAAAGTTAGTTTTTGCTTCCAAAACTGTCTAAAAATACATTTCTATTCAGAAAAAAACATCAGTTTAGTGAATATAATAGACGCTTATTAGAAAATATTGTGTAGTGACATTTTATTAACAGCAACGCTGTGTTTACTTTGTATGTCCTTCTAAGAAAAATAAAGCCTATGTAATAAGTAAATACGCAAATCTCGAAACAGAAACTCTATTTTAAAAGATGTCTTATTGTTTATTACACATTTTTTTTAAATGGGAAGGGATTGCAAAAGTAATCCTATAAAGCTTAGGGTTTTTTTACTGAATATAAATCCACGGTATCTGTGTCAAAACATTGGTAACATTACAAAAGAACGTGATCAGTATGGAATCTTGCTAAAATGGGCATTCATCAAGGGATGGGGATTATTCAAATGGAGAAAAAATTTGAAGAATAGATTTACATTTTCTAAACTTTCTATTACTTCTTTAATTTCTTGCAAAATAAGAACATCCAGTTTAGATTTTTTAACTTTGTTTATAATATTCGTATTGGAAATAAATGAAATAGTTACTTAATATTTTTTATGCTTTTCTTAATATTTTTTTCACAGCACATAGAAGAGACTGGAGAGGGTTCACACAAGGGAGGCTTGACTCACCCTTCAGTGTTCATATTTAAAGTATATTTAATGTTTTACCAATAGGTGGAAACCAAAACTAATGAAATGCTCAAAAAATATTTTTTTGTGTAATGAAGATAATTAAAACCGGCTTGAAAAAATCAACTATGCAGCATTTTTAGCTTAAAAAATGCATTTAAAAAAAAACATTTTGTAAGATTTTCTCAATTATAATAGAAATTTATATAGTACATAAATTTTAAGGTGTTATTCCAGGCATAATTATTGTAAAGTAAATAAGGCTAAATATAATGGTGTGTTATAAAAGTATATTAAAATGTGGCAATGTTGTGAGGCTTAACGTAATCAATGTGGAGAGGTTTGACCAGATTATTAAAGCTTTTTAATTAAGTGTTTTTCGAATACTTTTATTAAACACTGTGCATAACGAAGGGTTAGTGCTTGTATTTCTAATCGGGCAGATTATGATTCATCGGTGTCGGTCTTTAAAAAAGGAGCCCAAACCAGCTCTAATTAGAACCCGGTTTTTCCATTTATTACAGAAGAAGACAATTCTCATAATAAGCATAATAATAAATGTTACTTATTTTGCAATTTATTACCACAACTATTATTATTGGAAGACTTTTCAGACTCTTAGTATGTATATACCTATGTGTGTGTGAATTTAATTAAGCATATAAGAAGTACTGGTTGAAAAACTGTGTAAAATACAAAGTAAATTCAAAAATTTTCTGTAAAAAATGTTTCAAAATAAAAATATGTAATTATGTTAAACCTTTTTTCCAAAATTTTAATAATGTAAGCAGATAAATAAGCTGAAATTACGTTTTAAATTTTCGAAAACTTTTTGCCTCGGATCTTTTTAATATTAAAAAATGCAAGTTCAACTCTAAAAAAACTTAATATTTATTTTAATACTCACATCAATTAAATTTTATCGCTTGAAACTTTTTCTTTTTATTTAGAGCTGGAATTAAAATAAGATATTCGATTATTTGAAATATGTCGCTTTCCCATACACAACAACTTAGATTTTACAGTCGAAACAAAATATTTCAAAAAAGCTTATGTTTTACGTCATCCAAGTAAAATATATTAAAACGAAAGACAGGGTCGATATCATTTCCGTCTCTTTAATTTTCTTGTAAAAAATTGAATGCGTAATAGTTTATGAAAAAATAAATCTTTCGAACTCACTTCTGGCTGAATTACTTTCGAAATATGCTTTTCTAGGAATTTTAAGAGAATTATTTTACATGCATGTTATTTTTGTTGTCATCAACGTTCCAAATGATTTTACAATAAATGTAAAGTATTGACTGTAGTTTTCATGTTCTTTAACGTAGTTCTACTTAAAATTTAAGAATGATGGTAAAATAATTCCTGTAAGGAAAGAAACTGTGTTTCATCTTCTAACTCTCTACAAATATTAGGTACGTTCGTATTTCTTTAAACGCGTTGCACCAATAGTCATTATTCAGTCCGTTTGTCTGTTCGTCTGTCCGCATATAACAGAGCAAAAACTACCTAACCGAATCTGAAATGTAAAATATATAATTGTTGCGTAATTTTGTTGAGTCATTTCAAATTTTATAAAAATCGGATGTATAGTTAGATTACAGGGAAAATCAAAATTATTCCGTTACATTACGTCAATGGGAAAAAAAATGTTTCAAATTCATTTTAATAGTGTTACAGCATCTGAAACAGAATAAAAGTGATATGCATTTACTGAAGTGTCATTAAATATACATTCTGTACAATATGCGGTGCAATAAATGTGTATTATTCCTTTGAGAGGTATACAAATGAATTCCGTTACTTAATGATATATGGTAAAATATTGCTTTCGGTGTATTTTGATCATATTAAATTACTTCATGTATAATGAAATTGATATACCTTGTTAAGATTTATTGCAAGTTACTTCCTGTATAATAGAAAGTGCTAACAGTATTTACAGGTCTCACAAAAGATTTCGGGTATTATACTGTACCAGAAAGGCCATATGTTACAGATTTTTGCTGGTAGTGCATTTTTAGTTGCGATATGAGTGTAACTTATAAATGCTTTAGTTCATGTACAGGGTGACACAACAGAATCTGTAAAAGTTACATACTATGAATGAAAGTAGCTTAAAAGTGGTTTTGAATGAGTTATGCATTTTTACGATACCCCATGATAAATAATGATTCTATGTTTTCAAAGTTGATTACGTCCTATTTAAGATGAAGTCCTATTATTTGCATATTACTGAATTAAATATATATAATTGTATCAAATTTTGTATGAGTTTAACAGCTTATGCATTAAGCTCTGAATATTTATATAATTAACTATAGTACAAGCGCAACTCATTTTCCACATTTTCCGTGCAATTTTTCTGCTTGTTTTTTTACTGAAACGGTTTATTTTGTTGTTGTTTTCATGACCGTAGATTATCTACACGAAAGATATAGGCCAGAGGAGAAATATACTCTGTGGGAGGGGGTCTTTCTAAGGGAACCTAACCTGTATTTACCCAAGGATATGCAAAGTTTGAAGCAAACTACGCAAAACTCCAAACGATTAGACCGACGAGCGGGATTGGGGTTGAAACTAGCGCTTCCCGTCAACCAGCTTCGAGAGCAGAATCTTTCGGCTATTGGAGGAGTTGAAAGCGGTTGTGTGTCCTGTATAATAATATGTGTTAATATATATGTATGTATTTGTAATAATGAAACAAGAGAAGTACTGACGGGAGAGTGTTGCAAAACCATAAATAAATTCAAATTTTTACACTACAAATGTAAAAAAGTACATATTTAGTAATATCACATCTATTTATAAAATAATGATTTTATAAAATAATTAATAGGCATTAATATCACTGTAAGATATTCAAAAGTTTAGTAAATGAAAAAGAAATAATCATGCTTACTAAACACTTTTCAAACAATTCAAAGTACTGTAAGAAACTTTGCAGTTTATTAAGATTAGTAATGTTGTCTAAATAAAACAGTTTTGTAAACGCATAACCTTTCATAATGTATATGAAAGGTAATTTCTGCAATGTCCTCAGTATTTGAGAAAAAATATGAAATTGCTTTGTGCTTTCTCTGTATATGATTTATTGAATTATACAGATATGTATGTAACAGAAAACCCAACCGAATAATTTGATTGCCCGTAATACATGCCGCTGCCCGTAATACAAGTATTTACGCTACATAATATGTTAAATGCTAGTTCGGTTAATCGCATAACACATTTGAACTATAGGCAACTTGTGAGAATAAATGCATTTGAAAAATTTTGTGCAGCCTTGTATAGGACTTATAAAATAGATACATGCCAAGTAATTCGCTTAAAATATGTAAATTTAAAAACGTGTACCATAATCGAAAACACAGTTCTAGAAATTATTATTCATAAACAGTATTGTATTATATTCTTTTATTTGTCTCTGTAAATTAATGATAATTTCTATTCACATCATATTCTATAGTATGCGCCTTGTAGTACACCGCAGTGATATGTACAAATTGTATCGTTAAATTACGCCACAAATTTGTTTTTCGATTAGTCCGTAATGTAATGGAAGTGATTTGAGTTTCCCTGTAACTCATTGAGTTCAGATGGTTCAATTTTTCTACCACCTAATTTTAGTTCCAAAATGTCACAGTGGCACTGAATATTCGACAAAATTTATTTGAAAAAGGTTTAATGTATTTTTTCCGGGCCTTTTGTAAACCGATTTTTTTTCTTTACAAAATACTGGTGCAAATATGACTTTAGAAATTTTGAAGAAATTTACCCGCCAGAGCTTAAAGCGTTCACTCCTTCAAGGATGGTGGTAAATTTATGCACCATCTAATATTAATTCTTAAATAACACATTGACACCAGAATTCCATATCGAAAATTTTCATTTTATCAAGTGTGTGAAAAAAAAGCCTTCACTTATTTTCAAATAAATTCCGGTGTCATTTAATCATTTCTTTTTTTACGAATGGAAGTGCTTTGCCCTTAAAAGGGTTAAATAAACTTTAAATCCATCAAACTCCATTTTCAATACCAACCATATAACGGTAAAACCACAATCACAATAATTTCGTATGAATCTGACTAAGTTTGGGCAAGTTAGAGGATGAACAGAAGTCAGGCAAATACATAAGCCGTATTCGGAAATATTTGAAAGTATATCGGAAAGTGTTAAAAAACCATATTTTATTCCCCGAATCTCCTCAATATTCTAAAAGCATCACTCTCAAAAATATAATTCTCAAGCTGCGAATGACTTTTTAAGAAAAAGTTCTGACACATAAAACTTTTCTTCTTATTTTTATTTAGAGCTATAATTTAAATAATATACGCGATTATTTGAAATATGTCTTTTCCCACGCATGGCAATTTAGATTTCACAGTCGAAACAAAACCTTTTAAAGAAGCTTATGTTTTACGTTATCCAAGAACATATATTGAAACGAGAGGAAAGGTCGATAACGTTTCCGTCTTTTTAATTTTCTTGTCAAAATTTGAATATGTAATAGTTTATGAAAAAAGACGAACTCTTTTGAACTGGGAAGTTGTACTTCTAGTTGAATTACTTTCTAAGTATGCTTTCGAAGAAATTTTAAAGAGATTGTTTTACACGCGTTTTATTCCTTATGTTATCAATGTAACACATTATTTTACAAAAAATGAAAAGTTTAGAGTCGATTATATGTAATTATACACAATTTTACATAAAATTTAAATGTTGTTTCTAGCATTATAAAAAAAGCAGTTTTTTTTCATTTTTCGCCGTGATGAATATTTAATTAAAGTGGACCGAAGTTAGTTCTTTAATATCCAGCAATGTAGCTACTGCACGGGAAATTATTTTCAGTTTTACTTGCAGATAAAAATGTAAATAAATAAGATTCTGTAGAATAATTTCTAATAAAAATCATTTTGTTCTTGTGGTAGTTTACCGTTTTCTTGTTTTAGTTATCATTACCAAAAATATGTCAATGAAAAATTACGATTAATTTTTTTATTTCAATAATTTACAGTCATTTCAGTTTTTTAATGACAGTAATGCGTCACATTACTAGTCGGGAAATGTGATGGCTATTTTGAATTTCAAAAATCCGCAGTCGAACAACTCTGCATTTTTCTAATTGGTGTGAATATAATGCAACAGGTCTAGTATCTTTTTAATCTGTGAACTTATGCAGCCTTCAAATACTGAATATGATGGGGAGAACTAAAGCTTGGCTCGTTGTAAAGACATCGTTGTTGGCGTAGTCTTTTTATTTCTCTCTTCTAATTGTGATCATACAGTCTGAGAGGATCTGTAATCGATCCCTGAGATTTTCTTCTCTGTGGTCACGTAAAATTTGAAGTGCACTGTCAAAAAAAAAAAAAAAAAAAAAAAATCCGTTAAATTACAGAGAATAGATGGGAAATCCATTATTTTAAGTCTTGTGTAAGATAACCAAGATTAGAAAACCCGAGATTCTGATAAAAAACAGAGAAGTCATTCGGTAAATGTAGAACAGACTCCGTAAATTAAAATAAAGAAGACTCTGTAAATTTACTTTTAATGACAATAATTTAATTTAGTATTTATAATTAGTGAATTGCTCAATCTTCAGTGAGCTTCAAAGAACTTGAATTTTCCGAATAAATTTTAACTGCTGTGCTGTATCATTAAACTTTAACGCAATTTGTTTCTAGTCGTTCTGTGGTTCGAACCCGACACCTCTTGACAGTGGAAGTTCGTTTTAATGACTGAACTATGGGAGTTATAGCTATTGAGCACAAAGTATGCCCTTTATGGTTTAGCGGGAGAAAATTCCCACTATTCTGATGCTTTTCCCTTTCTAAATTATAGGTTTTTAAAAACAATCTTCAAACAAAATTTCTTCTTTAATATTTCTAAACAAATTGCAAAACAATTTTTGTGTGTATTTTGAAATACAAAATTTAACAAAGTTAAAAATAATAAAAACATGGAAATCCTACAGGAAACTTGATATAAAATAAGGAGATTATGTGACATAACAGGAAACTCAACCGAATGAATTTAACCGAGAACTAGTGTAAATTTACAGAGATAATTCGCTTCTTTCTGTGTTTTATTTAGAAATTATTAACAGTAGTATAGAAATTTTTAACAGTATACTTCAATACAGATCTAAAAGCCATTAAAACTTCAAAGTTGTATTAGAGTACACTGTTAAAAATCTTGTCCTATTTGAACCAAATTTTGGTGCTCAATAGCTGCCACTGTAAGATGGTGAAAGCTTGAACCAATATTTGGAACTCCTGATGAAGCCTAATGTCAGGTTCTGAGACCACCTCTGCTGAAGATTGGAATTTCCGCTATTTCTCTATCTTAATATTTTGTATTGTCCTGGCTGTGTACTAGAATTTTCAAGGCGACATTCTTTCTTTGTTGAAGGGAGAATTGACAGGTAATCCTGTACAGGTGGTGAGTGAGAAAGAGGAGATTGTTGAGAGGCGTGTTCATCTGTCAGTGAGGTATGTGGATGATGATCAGACAAGCGAGATGTCACTAATCAAAAAAGGAATGTGGGATGTGTCCAATGAATAAGCTCCAAAGGGGGTGGACATTGGGGAAACACAGTGATTTGAGAAGAGCAAGTCTTCTCTCTGATTGGTTCAGTTAGTATCTGGGGTTCGTACATAGAGGGTGCTCTGTGTTGGAGAGCATAGGCAGTGCGTATCTGGAGAGCAAGGGACACAAACGTACTGGTGTTTAGTGCTCTGGGCCGAGAAGTGCAGGCCGAGTATACATGTGTTGGGAGATTCGAAGTTGATCTCCGATAAAGTGAATCTAACGTGCATTGTGTGTGAGGGAGAAAGGTGTAATTTGAACAGTACACAGCCAACCTTTACTGTATTTAATTTAATGTTGAACCGGATCACCTATATCCGAGTTGTATATAATTGTAAATAGCGTATTTAGTGTGTACATAGAGTATAAATAAACTGGTAATTCAGTTAATTGACAGCGTCAGTGTTCATTTACACAATCCTCACAGTGGGTGACCCATATCACCTAATAATATCGGTGGTGGCAGCTATAACTACCACGGACTTTCTTCAAAGTTGTGCGAGCTGAGAGGAACGCCCGACACCTAGTTTCAACAGTTGTTACGAGATTGAAATAGGAAGCTCCAAATGTTGCGAGATTTTACCATCCTATGGTAGCAGCTACTAAGAACTAAAATTTGGTTTAAACTAGAGCAAAATTTTAACAGTGTAGATAATCTTTATAATTCTCTTCATACAAGGAAAAACGATAAACTTCCGAGATACGAAAATAAGCACTGTAAAATAAACAATAAATACAAAAAAAAAAAAAAAAAAAAAAAAGGTAAATAGTCCTCTTAAACACTTTTTACTATATTATACTTGATGTTTACTTAAACGAATTTTCTGTATCTGTTGGTGTCATTTCACGAAAGAAGGTCGCTTGTAATGCAGAAAAGTGAATCATAACGAAATTAAGGAGACAAATACTGTTTTAGATGATACAAATCTTCAAGTAAAATTGCATTTCAAGTAACCGTGTTTTTGCAAATTGATTCATCTGGACTAAGAAACAAAAATAAACCAATTTTTTGATTGCGCAAACTAAAAAGCAGTATATATTTCAGGCCTTTTTTCTGTAAATTATACAATCTCTTGTTCATTTCTCTCAAACAGAAAGGAAGCGAATTTAATATATATAGTTTTGTTTGTTTCGGTGATGAGATAAATAATCTATCTAGTTAGACAAAAATTTATATAAAAATTAATATGTTTCACACTTTTACAAGCAAAAGTATCTAAGATTTTTAAAGTAACATTATTAATCATCAATGTTTTTTCAGAAAAAAAAAGAACTGACGAAATAACAAAAAAATACTGAAAAGTCTTCAAGGGTTGCTGAGAAAATGGAGTATTAATATGGGATGTTTCTTACTTATTTCACAACTGTACTTGTCTCCTTAAGGGGATAACCTACTTAAAAAAATCAATATTCTCTTTTTTTGCATAATATTATTCTGCGCTGAGTACTGCACAAAATTAAAAATTTCCCTTCTCGATATTTTCTCTTGAAATTATTCTAAAAATCAGTAAGTACTTTTTGGGGTTTTGTCTTTTGAAAAGTAGCATATTTTGTCACAATTTATACATTTCCTTCAAAACCCTAATATCCATTGTGGCAGTTTTTCCTTTTTATTATATCTCACAGGGTATTATTTGAATTGAAGAAATTTAAAACAAACGTTTTTTGACGTTTTACTTTTTACTCAAAAGCAGTAACAGAAATGATTTTGCTTTAAAATTTCAAAAAAAATATGCGCATTCATTCTATTTCAAGAATTTTTATTTCATTTAATACACGAACACTGCGAAAAGAGACAGATATTTCTTAAACTGCAAAAATGTTTAATAACCGGTTCCAAGTAACACAATATTTCGAAAAGCGTTGCTTTATCTTTAAAATCAAGAAAACTATTTATTTTCGAGATTTAATGGATAACAATAAAAATGTTTTTTATTAGCTCTCCGTATTTTTCGGTAATGTTTTCGAATAACTTATACATTGCATTAATAAGTTATATTTGACCAGAAGATCGTTTTTTTAGGAGGGGGGGGTGTAATCAGACTTCTACTAAATAATTTCGCACGAATTAAATATTTCCAACTGAGCGAAAAATTGCCCAGGCTAGGAATCGAACTCAGATACTTGACTGACAGGGCCAATGATTTTTACCGTTTAAGTTAACTTCGCACGACAATCAGTGAGCATTTTCTCGCTCAGATAACCTTGTAGGTCATAACATCTGGTCTGTCATTTAGACAGCTCAACAGAATAAACCGCAGGTAGGGGAATTCCTAAGAACAATGGGTAAGTAGAAAAATTGCATTTTAACACAATCAAACTGATTGGAGTTCCGTTACCTGCGGTCTATTTTGTTTAGCTGTTTAAATGAAATACCAGATATTATGACCTACAAGGTTATCTGAGCGAGAAAATGTTCACCGGTTGTCGTGCTTAGTTAGCTTAAACGGTAAAAGCATTGGCCTTGTAAGCCAAGTATCTGGGTTTGAATCCCGGCCTGGGCAATTTTTCGCACAGTTGGAAATATTTAATTCGTATATTACTAACTTTCGTAAGTTTACCAATCAGCTTGATTGTGTTAAAATGTAATTTAAATAATTTTAGCTGCATAGCTGAAATGGTGCATGGAATTGCAACAGTAAAATGTAATTTTTACTGTTAATGTTAATGCTGTTAATTCTACAGGTTTTACAGTTAAAGATTTTTGCTGAACATGAAAATATTTACTTGAGGCCTCATAGCATCCGAAAAACTGATTTTCTGGGTAGACGGAGCTAATTAAGAGTGTATTTGAAAAAGAAAATTTTCACCTTCAACAGATCGAAATTTTCAGATACATTTTCAGACTCATTTAAGTAAAAACATGAAACTTGCTAAGGTGATTTTTGATTAAGTGTATAAGATTTAATTTGTGCGCTTAATTCACAAGAATTTCGTTTATAAACAATTATATTCTCAGTATGACCATTTTTTCCCAGATCACTCGCTTCAGAAAATTTGGTTCAAAATGCCAAATTTGATAGGTTTTTTTTGGCAATATTTTCTGCATTTATCAAAAAATCGATAAGCTCGGCACATTGTGTAGTTTCTAAATAAGAGATTTGCCAGTTTGATGTGTTTGAGCAAAAATGAATATAAAAATAAATCAGAAAATAAGGAATTTGGATTAGATCGCACACTTTAAGCACTCTGAAAGCTATTCGGAAACGTTTTAGAAAACTGATGCGGCTAATGGAGATTTATTTTCATTAATTATTTTTTAAATTTCAAAGAAAAATACTTTTGTGAGGTTTCTAAAGTTAAAGGAACGCTTTTTCTTGGAGTCTTGGGTGACTCGGAAGTGATTTTTGTATATTCTTGTTCGTGATTATAGTACATTTTTGTAAATAAAAAAATATCTGATACTTTTTACAGTCAGCGTTGAATTCAGGCACATTTTCTCCTGGAGGGACTTCTGGAGCTCCGGAGGGGACTATACAATTTTTGACCATTGAAAATACAAAATCTCAAATTTTTCGGGGGAGAGGGGAAATGTCCCCCCATGGGTCACCCCCTGAATTCAACACTGTTTACAGTGTAGATTCAATAAAGTTACACATGAAAATTGTTGCGATCAAACAGTGGTTCTAGAGAAAAGGTAGATTTAATTAACATGTAAAAGACATCAATGGGTTACCCCTATAAAGTTGGTGGTGCTAAATCAGTTACAGGAAACTGTTTGCAACCGAACATTAGATAAATACCAATTTGTCGGTGAAATTACTCTTTTAAAACATCAGCCAAAAAACAAGTCAAGTTGATCCGAAATGCACTAATCTCACTATTAAAGAGTCAGCTTCTCATAAACAGTTAAAACAACTCGAATAAACGAGTTGTTTTAAAGCAATTTAAATCAAGATGAGTTATTTAAGCAAGCAATTTAAATAAAGATGAATAAAACCTTTAAAAACTACTCATTCTCGATCCAGTAAATTACAGATCTTTCCTGAGAAGCCAGATTCACTCTTTCGTTTTAAGAGTGTACGATAAAACCTTATTTTGGGATATCAGGCTGTTGTTTTTAAATATATAAATCAAAAAAGAAAATTTTATATCAAACTGTGTTACGAACATAATTTGGGAAATAATGAATAAATTTAATGAATAATCAAAAATCAAAGTTTTGATATTGAAAAAAAATGTCAAATTAATATTTTCTTTATGCTTGTTTTCTACTTTTTTCTTTTAAATTTTCTTTATAACTAACTATTTTTATAACTTACAATACACAGTGGCAATATTTTTTTCAGATAGTGAAACATATTAGAAGAAATAAAGTTAAACTAGCAAAACATCTTCAATTCATTCATCTCAATTTGATCGTTTTATTACCCGGGACAAATAAAACTGAACCCTCAGCTCAGTATTTCAGCCGATAACTTTTTATCTAAATAACTATTATCATGTATCTTTTATTTACACAAATTTTCTGCAATAATCGGGCCATTCGCCAAATTTTTTTGAAAAAAAAATTGTGAGAAAGTGCAGCTGAAATAAAGCAGCAACATACGATCACCGTTTTCCTTCACAAATTTATTTGTAACTGATGAGAAATGTTCTAGATGGTAACTAATACTTATATCTAGGAAAAATAAAGTACAGTTTCGTTTTTATTTTCCAAAAGCTAAAGTCAACATAAAAGCTATATCTTTTACTCCAGCTGCAGCACTTTTAGACAAAAAAGTGATTGATGACTGTCCAAAGTAATATTTCGATCGCATATTGAAACAGCTTTAGGTTTTATCTTTTTCGATGGTGATTTAATATTTTGCACTTTACGTCAAGAAAAAAAACCTTGTTAAAATCTATCGAACCACAAAGTTTTTTTAAAGATAAAGTGAAATAATCGCGTTAATACCAATAAAAAATTCACCCTAGAAAAAGTGTTTAAAATGTCAGATTTTATTCGTCAATTTCTGCTTATTGTGTGTTTTTATGTGCATACTAATAAATTTATTTATTAGGATATATTTTAATAATTACATGATAATAATTATAATTTGATAATTTTACTAGCTTACAGAATAAAAGTATTTAAAATATCTTTTTAGTTTGTGATTATTTTTTAATATATGTGGCCATTTTTAAATAAAGAAATAAAAGTTTAGTAAATATATTTTATTCAATTTTACATAATATTTTGAAGTTTTCTTTCTACTTATATTACCACATTCTATTTTCGTAAATTTTCTCTTATGCAAATATCGTATACTTCATTTTAAATTTTAATAGTAATAATAATAATAAAAGTTTTACCATGTTTGCTTTCGAAAGTTATATTTTAAATTACTTAAAATACGGCTAAAATATGTTTATGATTCGTCTTTTTCTATATATATCAAGCATTTTGTTCCTATGTAGGAAGAAAATGTTTCTAAAATTAGCGAAAATGCAATCCTAAAGGACTTTAAAATTGTTATTACGAATATTTAGTTAGAAAAACTTTCACATTTAAAATAAAAATACTATAAATATTAACTTAAAATATGCAAAAGTTAAGAAGAGAAAATTACATTCTAAATAGCATACCAGCATTATTTTGTTTCTCTAAAGAAACATTAAAGTAAAAAAATCCTTGTAAAAACATTTAAATAT
This sequence comes from Maratus speculifer, assembly GCA_964019185.1. Classification (NCBI taxonomy): domain Eukaryota; kingdom Metazoa; phylum Arthropoda; class Arachnida; order Araneae; family Salticidae; genus Maratus; species Maratus speculifer. The sequence goes on along the minus strand of OZ025299.1, from coordinate 30,048,064 downwards.
TAAGAAGAAAAAAAATACAGGACTAAAACTGTTTAAACTAGAAAACTTTCATTAAAAATCCATATACGACTGTTGAAACATTTTGTTGTTTGCTATTAACATATTCTTAGAATCTTGCTTCAGTTACAGTTACTTAAAAGCCTTAGTCTTTTGCGCTACTTTAGATTTTTCGAGCGAAAATCGTCAACATCAGATTAAGTTATCGTTAAACAAGCCATTAAGACGCTAATAATCAATTTGCTGGGAATCTGCGTAGAAGAAACGCTGATATTAAAATAAAGTTACTTTTAGACTTTAAATGATTTGTGTAAGATTTTAAGTACTTGAAAAAAATTTAAGGAAGTAAGACTGTTTTCTTACCAAAGCTTTAATTTTCTCACAAACAATTGCGCATTTTGAGATTTTCTTTTCGAGTTAAAATTGAGCTGTTGATACGTTATTAGAAATATAAAGTAACGTTTTTAAATGTGTTTAAAATATTATATTCTGAAAATTGAAAATAAATGGGATAAAAGGTTAAAGAAAAAAAGAGAATGGCATATGAAAAATGATTAAATAAATAAATAAGCAGAAAATTTTATGCCATTCATTTTTTATGTGATTTGGTATTGTGAACTATTTATTCTATATAGAAAAAATACTCTTTACAAATACATGCAAATTAATGTAAAAATAAAAAATATTGTGAAGGAAAATATAATTTAAATCGAGTGTCACGTGCTGATTTTAAAAAACTTTCATACATGAGGTAGAAAGCGGATGAAAATATAACATTATGGATTTTTGCTCAGTTATATATTCATATAACATAAATAAAATGAAAAACATAATACATCGATGACGTGAAATAGTCGGTATTTTTATGGTTTTGCATTTAAAAGTTAGTGTTTATTCACGAAATGGAAAAATTAAATAAATTCATTTTCCTTTTTTTTTTAAGTGTTATTGACACAGACTCTATGGAATTATGAAAAACAAGTCGCAAGTTCCACGTAGCAAATGAGGTGCGTTAGTAAATATTTAGATCTTGATGTAATAGTATGCAGTACTTAGGGTATAATATAATAGCCGAAATCAGGTATGCGTGCAGGTAAGTACTATCTGCTTTCTTTTATACAGAAAGTAACTTGTAGAAAACTTCAGCAATGTATATCAGTTTCGTAAAAAGTGAAATAGATTAATATAATTAAAACATGCCCTAAACAATATTTCTCCCTATATCATTATGCAATGGAATACATTTCTCTGACCCTGTAAATGATTAACAAAATTTCTTTGTATCACACTTTGTACAAAATGTATATTTAGTATATACTTCATAGATGATTATCAGTTGTATTATGCTCGAAAGTGTGTAGCATCGTTAAAATGCACTTGAAACTATTTTTCCCATTGGCCGTAAAGTAAATGAATACTTTGGATTGTCCCTGTTATTAAATTATACATCCAATTTTCATAAAATTTAAAATGGCTCTACAAAAATTACCCAATATATATATATATTTAATTTCAAATGATTCGGTTGGGTAGTTTTTGCTCTGTTATAATAGAACAGACGGACGGACTGAACAACAATTATAGGTGCTAAGTATTTACATAATTACGAACGCACCTAAAAATAATCTCAAACTGAGATTTACGGATCAAAAATTTTAAATCAAACAATACAGAATATTTTTTTACAAACTATATATTTAATTGCGCTTTATTATATCTATGAATCTAATCCACAAAAGAATGATAAATTAAGGAGTTAAAAACTGCACACAGATTAAATATAAATAAAGATTTTATTACATGTTCCTTTTTTTAAACAAGACTTTTGTATAATTTACAGGATCTGATTCAAAAAAAAAAAAAAAAAAAAAACGTTATTTAACAGTTTAACATGATTTTTGAGTGGAAGTCTAGAAAATGCAACGCGTTTTGCTGTGGAAAAACAGAGAAATTAGAAAGCAAATTAAATAAAAGGAAATTGCATATTTTATTTAGCGTGCAGTTGGTAAAGTTAACAAAATTAAATTTTATTTCAAGGAATGGCACAGAACCGTTGCCCATTGCTTCATTGAGTAAATGGATATAAAATATCACGATGCTTTCGATACTTTGTGGAAGAAAGGACATATTGATTAAATTATGCTGAAAAGTAATTTAGAAGCCCGGAAAAGGGAACGATATTAAGTTAATTTTGAAAAGATTGCAAATGCAAGATAGAATTAAACTAAAAGAGAACTCTCGTTTATGTTTTAAATGAGGCTGTATAATAAAATTTTTAGAAAAGGATAAAAAAAAACTTTTAATATAAATGAATATATATATATATATATATATATATATATATATATATATATATATATATATATATAGTAATATTAATAGTATATATAGTAATATTAATATATATATAGTAATATTATAGTAATATAGTAATATTGATAGATAGTAACGAATTTAGTAAATTTTACCTTTATCAAAAGAAAAGATTTTATATAATCGTGCAGTATTTTTACAGAGGCTTTACTAGATTGAAATGATTATTTTTCGAATATGTTTACAAGGATTCTGCTTCGTTATAAGGAATTGTCATTTTTTTGGAAAATTAGATGAAATTAAAGCTCAACCCTGTTATATGCAAAATTATGAATTTAAATAGCTATCTCCTGGAAACATTTCCCCCTTGTATTGTTATGAGACATTAGAAGATTCATGGGTTAAGAATAAAAGATTAATTTTTTTATTAATTACGGCTAATTACTTGATGAGTTACTTCAAAGTACCATGAGCCATAACGTTTGGAATAATATAGAGACTTTTGAAAAAAACTATATTCTTTTTTCTTATTATTTTAATCTTATTTATCATCCATATCTCTAATGTATATATATATGTCTATGGTGTATATATCCTTCATAGCATGCATAGTCACAGTGACATCACAATGACGTCACTGTGAGTCACTTTGGTTACATCACATCTGTGACCAAAATGCCACCACTCAGTGACGTCCCATTGAGACTGAGATGTGACTTTTTTTTAAATCTTAAGAAAATTATAAAAATTGTTCGAAACATGTTATTTACTTTAAAAAACATGTTTTTGGCAATTTAAATATCGTCGCTTTTGTTATAGTTCCGTCACATTGTTAATGTCAAAGTAGTCACAAATGAAAGATTCTTCACATATTTGTCACATTGCGAACACTTTGTGAAGTGGTCACAAACGATCTCTAAAACGGCCATAACGACTTCACATTTTAGTTATTGTGACTTCACATCGACGTCACGTGACGTCACATTGACGATCGGTGGTCACAAAGTCACAATGTGACTTCACAACGACGTCGCAGTGACGTCACCATGCTTTATGGGATGGCAAGATGATGATTTTGTTGCTGCATTATCAGTACCATGAATCATTAAGACGTAGTAAAATACTATATTAAAATTTTTTTATTATTTTAATCTGATTTGTTATTAATATATCAAGTGTATATATGTCTATGATATATACATGGCTAGATGGTAATGCTGTTCGTGATCATCAGTGAGCATTTCACCATTAGAGGGATATTTAAGAGTTGTAATACCATCGACCTAGTGAAATTACACTGTTATTTAGTGTGCTATGCTGGTAAAATTTACAAAATTAAATCTTATTACAATGAATGACACAGAATCATTGTCCTCTGCTTCAGTGAATAGACGAATGTGAAATTTCATGAATTATTTTCGATGCTTTGAGGGGGAAAAAAGACATATTGTATAAATTAAGCTGAAAAGTAATTTAGAAGCCCAGAAAAGGGAACGATTTTAAGTTAATTTTGAAAACATTGTAAATACAAAATAGAACTAAGCTGAAAGCGGAGACATCACTAACATCTATTAGGGGATAACTGATTCTGAAGTTTGATGAAAATTCGTGTATTCGTTCTTGAAATAGAGCTATTGCGGTAATCAAGAATAACGCAACATAGCAGCGCCAACTCTAGAGTGATTTGTAATAAAAAGTAATCGGCGTCATATTATATCAAAGACTAATTGAATTGATAGTTTTATAAAAATCAGAGCATTAGTTCTTGAAAAAAAGCTTTTGTTTAAATATTGTATAGCGCAGCATAGAAGCGCCACCTGCTGAGCTATATATACCAATAACTAATTAACTCTAGTTTATATCAAAGTCTAACAAAATCTAAAGTTTTGTTAAATTTCGTTCATTAGATTTTGAGATATAGCGCCCAAAACTTTTTGTCACATGTTGAGTGACACAGTGACAAAGTGTCAGACTCACAGACAAAACTTTTAAAAAAAACATCAATTTGTTCAGGCCTTTCTAAAACGTATAAATCCATCGAAAACCGGATGTAAAACTTTTTCACGTATCCAATATTTTCTTCTTGTAAAGATAGAAGAAAAGAAAAATGAATTACATTGTTTTATTTAGCTTGGAATTAAAGTTAAATCTGCTGAAAAATAAATAGCAGAATACCATTGTGCATCGCTTCACCAAGTAAACGGATGTAAAATAACATAAATGATGGTCTTAAAATGAAAGAACATACTCATTAAATTATGCTTGGCAGAAAGTTATAAGCCGTGTAGATGAACGGTTTTCAGTTATCGCAATATACGGGGTATGTTTGAACACAGAACTTTTATTTGATTATTAAACTCAAATATTTACCGCGATCTAATAAGTTACATCTTAATAAGACTTTTAGGTCCAAACATGATCATATCATCCGCAAATTATACGCCGGAAGTCGCAGTTATTTTGAAAAGATCATAATCCAAAGTTGTCAACTTTTTGCTTATGTCCTGTAAAATTTGATTTTTCAGTTGCCTAAATCTGAAATTAAGTAATGCAAAAAATTCGTTCAAATTTTAATAGTACAAGATAAGCATAAATGTTGGCAACTATACCCAAATGCAAAATGAAATTTTAAAAAAAAATATTTGTTGGAAATAAAGCTAAATAATATAATTCTTAGAAACGAATAAAATAAAATATTCAATACAGATTTTGTAATTCGTTAAATTATAAAAAAATTATAAATTTTATCATTATGGAAATGAAGATTTTTTTGTATCTTTGTAATGATTTTTTTTCTTTTTTTTCTTTTTTTTAATTAATTAGGCATTCAAAATAGTGCATATTCATAATAAAGGACAACTTTTTAGAATATATTTTCATCTCATGAATTCAACGAAATTCTGAAACGCAGTTTAGTTAAAAGGAAATTTAACTTTTCCATATTTTTGGTAAAGTTAACTGAAAAATAGAATTGCTAACAAGTAACAGAACATTATCACCTAACGCTGAACTAAAACAGCACAAACTAACATCGATGCTTATTAATTAAATTATGTTGAAAAGTAATTTAGAAACCTGTAAATGGAAACGGTTTTCAGTTAGTTTTGAAAAAATTCTAAATAGAAGAACTAATTAAACAAAATGTGACCTTTGTTTATGTTTGAAATAAAGCAAAATCATATAATGCTTTGAAATAGACTAAATGAAATGCTAAATATAAATCTTTAATAATGTTTAGATAGTAGATAATAACGTGTGTCACACATTAATACTTATTTGAGACAAAAAATCTTCCATATTCTCACAGTATTTTTTAAAGAAATATTTATTTTAAAAATTTGCTTTTTAAAGCAGCGTTTCGGAATCCATGATCAGCGAATAATTTCACTAGTTTACAAAATTAAACTTTTGTCTGTTGCTGCGAATTCTGTGGTTGATAATGTTCACTTGTTTTTATCACTTGTTTTTATGACTTGTTTTTATCAAATCTAACCGAAAAATCTTTTGAGCAGCTCGACTTACTTTGTTTTTTATTTTTCTCATTTAAGCATATATATTAATCGATAACAGGCTTATTTTACAGTTTAAAGATTAGTTTCTCAAGTTTTTGCATCATAAGTAGTTCAAGGATACGTTGTTTAAACAATCCAGATCATTTTTGCTATATATGCGGCGAATATGTGTTTAACAATTGTAGAAAAGTTACATGAGAGTTGGTGAAAGATACCTATTTTGAGTATTTTGGGATGCTCTTGGTTAAAAATGAGAAGTCTTGGGCTCCCAATTGTGTTTGTAAATCTTGTGTGGAGTATTTAAAATGCGTGCCTTAAAATTTAGAACACCGACTATTTGAAGAGAACTACAAAATCATCTTGAAGAAGGTTATGTTTGTAGCGTGAACGTAAACGGTTTAAACACTAAAAATCGAGCTAAACGGCAGTACCCAAGTACTAGTTGTGTTCAACGTCCAGGGCAGCGTTTACCTGACTCTTCAGAGTCTAAAAATATATCTGAACCATTAGAACCAGATATTGAAGGACTAAGCTCATCACAAAATGTTGCGGATTTTGAAGGTATGTCAAATGAGCCAAATTGCTTTTCCCAAAATGAGTTAGATGATCTTGTAAGAGATTTAAATCTTTCTAAACAAGCTTCAGAATTGTTAGCATCAGGACTAAAAAAACAATTGCTTTCCTCAGATACTAAACTAAGTTTTTCGGAAATAAAAAATCTGAAAATTATATTGAACTTGTAGAAGCCTTTCTGCTACAAAGAAAAAATATAGGGTGCAATATGAGCATAAAACTCCTCTTCCTCAGTAAACACCTGGACAGATTTCCGAAAAATTTAGGACATATGAGCGAAGAGCAGGGAGAGCGTATGTATCAGGACTTACGCGTCATGGAAGAATTCTATCAGGGTTTCTGGGATACGAATATGATGTCTGACTATTGTTGGTCTCTGATACGTCAGTTACTAAAGTCTGCACATTGGAGAAGAGCTTTAAAACGAAGTTTTTTAGAACTCAATTATTAAATATTTTTTAGTAAAGTTGTTCTTAGTAAATACGTGTTTTTTCTGTTTAATACCTACATAGCTAAAACTCAGAAACTAGAGCTGATTAAAATATTCTAATTATATTTTTGAAAATTGCATATCATATGTAGTCAGCAACAGCTAAAATTTTTTCGGCAACAGATGTACTGTAAACTAGTGTTTTTAGTGTTTGGACATTTTTTGCGTTTTTTATAATTTATTGATAATAATCAAAAAATTAAATTCTAAAAAATCTTTATATTTACGAAAATTTAGATTTTTCGTTTAGTAAAAATTAAATTACTGAAGACTTTTATGATTATATTAATTCACGGTATTTGCTGATTATTTACAAAATTGGTTATTGCAAATTTTTAATTTTTTTGTAAAAAGTGAATGCCCACAACTACGTGAAAGATCAGGGCTTTTTTATAAAGATTTAAATAATATATTTGCACGCAAAATTATTTTCGTTGGTCACAGCAATTATAATTAGATGTAGAGCACATTTTGAAATAAAAACTATTACGAACCCCGTAAAATCATTTCATACAAAGATAAGACTAAGTGTGTGTGATACTTAATTCGTATTTTTACTTTCTTCTATCATTGGATTCGTGAAAATTTTTGAATTCCAGTTTTTGACGAATTTCCAAGTTTTAGCGGTCAGAGATTCCAAAAATGTTTTTACAAAATGTCTGTCTGTATGTGACATAAATATTGTGGGGGCTCTATCTCAAGAACTAAAGCACGAAATTTAATACAAACTTATATTCATCTAGTCCCTGATGTAAATTGATGCTGATTAGTTTTTGGTGTAAATCCCTCAACATTGGTGCTGCTACACATCACATTTTACTATTTATGCAACGGCTATATCTCAATAACTAATGCACAAATTTCCATGAAACTTCCGATTCAGTTAGTACATGATATGAATGGACATTTTCTACATTTTGATGTAAATCGCTCAACAGTGGTGCTGCTACGTATCATCTTTTACGATTTACGCAACGGATATATCTCAATAACTAATACACGAATTGCCATGAAACTTCGGATTCAGCTAGTGCATGATATAAATGGAAATTTTTTACATTTTTATGTAAATCACAAAAGAGATGAAGCTGTTACTTTTCATATCTGTATTAGCTCTATCTCAAGACCTAATGCACGGAAATTCATAAATAAACTTATTGAATTAGTTCTTGATATAAATTGGTGCTGACTAGTTTTTTGTGTAAGTTTCTCAAAAGTAGTGCTGTAACCATGCGTTTTCGCTAAAAGCTCTATGTCAAAACTAATCTTCATCGTATTTCAGATTCAGTTAGATGTTGACATAAGTTGCTGCGAATTAAATTTCGGAGTAAATCAACCAACAAATGGTGGAAATATGCTGAAATTTGGATGATTTACGTGATTTTAACGATAATCATAGTGTTGAAATAAACTAATCACTATTTCAGCTGAATAAAATCAAGTTAGACCTATTCACGATAAAAGATTTCATTTTTTGTCGTCATAAAAAAAAAGGAAAAGAAATTATTTTTTCCCTATTTCAGAACAATTCAACAACGAATAAACTGTTTCATTCAAGGACGCTTATTCCTTTTCTACTGCAGTGAAGTCACGTGACAACGACCTAAAACAAAATAAAAAAAAAGGAACATTTAGAACTCTTTTTTGACATTCTAATATTTTCAGTGTTTGTTTAGTTTTCTGTGTGGATGTAAGTGATGTAAACGTCTAATTCTTTGCTGCTAAAAGCAGCTATGTAATTTGTGAAATATAATATTATTATTCAATTTAAAACAAGTCGAGCCCATTGTTTATTAAAAACAAACTATTAATCAAATGTTTACCATTTCAGCGAAGTTTAACTAATTAATAATAAGTTATAAAAAGCTGACATTAAATCGAAGATTCCAAAAGAATGGAGGCCATGAATGGAATATTTTGAAGAACCAGAAGAATGAAAGGTAAGATTATCTTGCCTTCTTATTATTATTGATAGATATAGAATATAGAACTAATTTGATAAAACGATATTAAACAAAAATCCTTATGTTGCGTAAAGGAGTAATGCGCTATAAGGCATAGCTTTATAATACATTTCCAACAAATCGATCAAGAGACTGAAATTAACACATAAGGTTATAATATAATATGATATAAATAAATAAAAATGGCCTTATAAAATTAAATCGTATTATTACTAATGCATATAATTATTGTGAAAAATATATTTGTTCTTCTTTTCTCAACGTTATTGAAAATATATGATACATATGAGTTGAAATTGAAAGAGTAAACATAACAAGTGATATGTTCGTTATATTTGAATGAATAAAAATAAACAGAGAAAATCTCTTATATAATATAAAGAAAAATAAAAACAATTTCTCATCGAATTACGATATTAAATATTTATAAGTTGATAAGTAAGATCCATTATGGCCGCATCGAAAGAATTTCAGTTAATAGAAAAATTAAATCAAAACAATTACTCAACATGGAAATTTAAAATCGAAATGTTATTAATAAGAGAAGACATTTTCGAGGTAATAACAGACACAATACCAAATCCGATTACCACAGATTGGCAAAAGAAGGATAATAAAGCAAGAGGGCAATTATAAACCTTGCAATTGAAGATTCACAGATAGTGCATGTAAAAGGACTAAATACTGCCCGACAGACCTGGGACGCGCTCAAAGCCATACATGAAAGGGGGAATTTGTCTAGTAAATTGCATTTGTTAAGAAAACGATATGGGGCAAGGCTGCCAGAAAATGGTAACTTAATTAAACACATAACGTACATTTTAGAATTAAAAGATAAACTATTAGCGATTGGGGAAACTATTAACGATTTGCACCTTTCAGCATTATTGCTGTGCTCATTACCCCCAAGCTATAATACATTGATTGTAGCACTTGAGGCTCGCGATGAAACCGATTTAACACCAGAATTTATTATAAATAAACTAACTGATGAATAAAACAGAATGGTTGAAAACGCGGATCAGGGCGACAATTCTACCAAAGCGTTTAAATCACAAAAAAGGTTTCCAAATGATAATAGCAAAAGGGAAAAATATTGTACGTACTGTAAATTGAAAAGTCATACTTACAGGGAATGTTGGCATCTGAAAAATAGACAAACTCACCCAAATACACAAAAACAACAAACATACAAAATCAAAAACAATACAACGTCTCTCTGTTATCAACAATCGTATAACCAAAATGAATTTAATGATCGTAAACAAGAATATAAGCCAAATTACAAAACACAACTAAAAACAGATCGAAGCAGCGACGCAGCCTTTCTAATTGAGAAAACTGGAAAACAAACATGGATTATTGATTCTGGTTCTTCCACACATATTTTAAACGATAAAGACTTGTTTACTAAATTAAACGACACCGAAAAAACTACCGTTATTATTGCAAACGGAAAATCGTTAAATTCGCATGGTGTGGGAGAAACCACATTTATGACAAAAACATCCGACGGAGGTGTAAACAAAATTACATTAAAGGAAGTATTATACGTACCTGATTTAGAGTCTAATTTAATTTCAGTAAGTAAGGCAACAAAGAACGGTTATAAACTAGTTTTTGATAAAGATAAATGCACGCTATCCCGAAATGGGAAAATATACTTGGAAGCAAAAATGAAAAACAATCTATATGAGGTTGAATTGTTAGAGAATATAGAATCTAGCACAGTAAACATTGCGCATGAATGCAAAAATAAAAATTGCATAGAATTGTGGCACAAACGCCTAGGTCACAGAAACTACAATTCCATAAAGGAAATGATTAAAGAAAATTTAACCTATGGAATAGAACTAAATAATTGTAGTCATGAAACAATATGCGAAACATGCATACAAAGAAAAATAAGCGATGCACCTTATCCAAAAACAACATATAAAAACAAAACAGGCAGAGTACTCGATCTAGTGCACACAGACGTATGCACATCTATAGGATCCCCCACAATTGGCGGAAAAACAATGTTTGTAACTTTCATAGACGATTACTCTAGGTTTACAGTAATATACTTATTAAGTCATAAAGACGAAGTGCACGATAAATTAATCGACTATATAGCTATGGTACGAAACCAATTCGGTTCATATCCGAAAGCAATAAGATCCGATAATGGCGGAGAATACATGAGTAGAGAAACAAATGACTATCTAAGAAAAAGAGGTATAAAACACCAACTATCTGTGCCATATTGTCCGAGCCAGAACGGCGTGGCTGAGAGGAAAAATAGATCAGTATTAGACATGACTAGAAGTCTATTACGCGAAGCCAATTTACCACAAAAATTTTGGGGAGAAGCAATTAATACAGCAAATCATTTACAAAATCGCTTACCAACAAGATCAACGAATAAAACCCCGTACGAGCTTTGGTTTAAACGCAAACCAAATTTGCACTATTTACGTACATTCGGCTGCAAAGCATACGTATATGTAAACAAACAACATCGAGGAAAATTAGACGATAGAGCTCAGGAAGGGACATTCGTAGGGTATGATAACAATTCAAAAGGATACCGCGTATACACTAAAGATAACAAAATAGTAATAGCAAGAACCGTAAAATTCCTAGAGAATAGCAAAATTAACTTAAAAGAAAGTAAAGATGCAGAAAATTCATATGATGATAAAAATTTCATCGAAGCAGAAATAAACAACACAATCGAGGAACCAACCTCGTCCAAACAACCCACCACTGAACTTAGAAGATCGCAAAGATCAAACAGGGGGGTACCACCAGACAGATACGTCTGTTATGTAAACAATAACCAAATGAATGAACCCACTAGCTGGAAAGACATACAGGAAATTGATAATCCCTGTGAAAAAGAAAATTGGCTCAAAGCCACACAAGCGGAAATCAATTCGCTAAAAAAACATAACACATGGGAATTAGTGGATCCTCCACCAAACAAAAAAATTATAGGATCAAAATGGACATTTAAAAAGAAACTAGATAGTTACGGAAATGTTCAAAAATATAAAACACGCCTAGTAGCGAAGGGCTACAGTCAAAAATACGGTGAAAATTATGATGAGACATTTGCCCCTGTCGTCTCACAAACAACAGTTCGCGCATTTTTAGCAGCAGCTGCATACCACAAACAAAATGTTAGACACATAGATATTGACACCGCCTTTCTGTATGGTGAGCTCGAGGAAGAAGTGTATATGAAACAGTCGGAAGGCTACATAGAAAAGAATTCTGAAAACAAAGTCTGCAGACTGAAAAAATCAATATACGGCCTAAAACAGGCAGCCAGAACTTGGCACAAAAGAATCGAACAGTCCTTAAAAAACTGAATTTCAATCAAAGTATAGCTGATCCCTGCTTGTTCACCAGAAAAGAAAATGAAAATTACACTTACATAATTATATATGTTGACGACATATTACTCTCCGGTGACGAAAAAATTGTTGACATTATAGTGAATCTACTTAAGGAAGAATACGAGCTTAAAGATCTCGATCATATAGCATATTTCCTCGGTACTGAAATAAAGAAAACAGAAAATGGATATACTCTAAGCCAAAAGTTAAAAATCGAAGAATTGGCAAATAAACTAGGATTAAAAGAAGCTAAACCCGTAGGAACTCCGATGGACCCCGGCTTTTATAAAATAGAAGACGAACAAAATTTGCTGCCTAACAATACAAATTTTAGAAAAGTCATTGGATCTTTGTTATACATAGCCACTAACACACGTCCAGATATAGCAGCCGCAGTTAATATCCTCAGCAGAAGATGCGAAACGCCCCGTGAGATGGACTGGAAAGCAGCAAAACGAGTGGTCAACTATCTTAACTGCACAAGAGAATTAAGGTTAACAATCAGCACAGACGACCAACCAGTATTGGTAGCTTATGCAGACTCAGATTGGGGAGGCGACACCAGAACAAGGAAATCAACAACTGGAAACGTTTTCTTTCTAGGAAAAACACCTATTAATTGGTACACGAAGAAACAGAACTGTATTGCATATTCTTCGGCAGAAGCTGAATTTATCTCAGCAGCCGCAGCAGCCCAAGAGATTATTTGGCTGGAGAAGTTATTGAACGACTTAGACTTGAAACAAGACGAACCTATAACGATCTTCGAAGATAATCAGAGTGCGATAAAAATGGTAGAGAATGCAAAGTTTTCGAAATATACGAAGCATATTGATATACAATTCCACGCCATTAAACAACTCAAAGAAGACAAAATAATAAATTTAGAATATTGCCCATCTGAAGATATGATAGCCGACGCACTTACAAAACCCCTGCCAAAGACTCAATTAGTGAAACATCGAGAATCTATGAACCTACAGTGTTATTCATCTGAAGTGATTAAGGAAGGGTGTTGAAATAAACTAATCACTATTTCAGCTGAATAAAATCAAGTTAGACCTATTCACGATAAAAAGATTTCATTTTTTGTCGTCATAAAAAAAAGGAAAAGAAAAACAAACTATTAATCAAATGTTTACCATTTCAGCGAAGTTTAACTAATTAATAATAAGTTATAAAAAGCTGACGTTAAATCGAAGATTCCAAAAGAATGGAGGCCATGAATGGAATATTTTCAAGAACCAGAAGAATGAAAGGTAAGATTATCTTGCCTTCTTATTATTATTGATAGATATAGAATATAGAACTAATTTGATAAAACGATATTAAACAAAAATCCTTATGTTGCGTAAAGGAGTAATGCGCTATAAGGCATAGCTTTTTAATACATTTCCAACACATAGCTCAAGAACTAATGCACGGAATTTCATATCATTAGTATCCCCATAGATTGCCATTAAATTTTGGTACTATGATAGTGAATTTCGACGTATTCACATGTGTGAGATAGAAGAAAGTTTTGAGATTGCCACATCCGAATAAATTTAATGTATATTTATCATATTAACTCCCTAAATACATCTTTAATGGTTCTTAAATTAGCTTTCAAATATATCATTTGAAATATTAATCTTAAAATAAAACAATATTTAAAGAGTTTTGATTTTTTTCGTTAATCATTAACGAATTTCTTATAACTTAATCAGCATTTTCTAGTTTGGTAAATTGTTTTATTTAAATATGTGCAGTTCATATTATTAAATTTTAAGTTCTCCCATCAGTATTGTAAAAAAGGATTTATATTTTAAAAAAATTATATTAATGTTCCAAGGGTTTTTAAATTGTGAGTCCATGAGGACCATGAGATTATTTAAGAATCCATTTTCAGGAAAATACATCCGTATCTTCTTATAAATTTCAAAGAAATCAAACCGGAAGTCGTATTAGAAAGAAATTGTATCTTTTTCAGTAGCATAATGGTTGTAAATTTTAAGAGCTAAATCTAATTACCAAAAGTGGCTGAGTAGGAAACTGCTTCAATGCGACAACAGATGTAAAATAACATGAACTAGCTTCGACGCTTTAAAGAGAAAGGGTACTATTGATTAAGTTATGCTAAAAAGTAATTTAGAAGACAAGAAGGAGGAACGCTTTTTAGTTCCTTTTGAAAAAATCCTGAATACAATATCGAATTAAACGAAAATTTTCGTATATGTTTCAAATGAAGCTAAATAATAAAATCCGTATAAGGGATTAAATAACATTGTAAACTAGGATATTTTAATAATTTTTCGGATATTTTATACTGTGTATGTAAAAGTGTTTTTTTTGTGAGTACCAGTGTTTCGGATTAATAATCTCGACCTCTTTTAACCACAGAAAAATATTGACTCAGATGTTAGACTACATCATTTTAAGCATGAAAAAACAATTAAAAGAATTTAGAACATAAATCTAAAATAATTATTGACTAAAAGTTACTTTTTTAACATCTGCAAAAAAAACAAAAATGGACATACTTCTCATAAATATTGTCCCTTTTCTAATACAAAATTTTTAAGTGTGCAAAATCACCTTTAAAATAAATCTACTTTCGGACTTCTCCAGTTTTTTATTTTATTTATTTATTTATTTATTTAATTTGACAAAAATCACTAACTGTATTTTTGCAGTATTGACCTGAAGCTTCTCAAATGATAAACATAACTTTGGTATGAGCAATTTAATATCATCCTCTGTTGAGAATTCCAATGACCAATTTGTATTAACTGGTGTATTGGGAAATAGGAATATCTAATGAAATCGTGTGTATTTTAAAATTTACTGTATAAGTACAGTGGTGGTCAGAATTATAAGAACAATTTAAAATTGCTCAGAAAAAAATTATTTCTGAGCTAAATAAAGTGAAATTTATACACAAAATGCTTTTGTGTGCTAGAAATCATTGTATAATGCAAAATATGAATGCTTTGTCACAGTTAACAAAATATTTCATTGTAAAAATTGGACAAAATTATAAGGACAATGAATATTTTTGCCTGAAACACACTGATAATAATCTCCTCGCTTCTTCTCATTCACTTTTATCAGTCTTGACATCATGCATTTTGACAATTCTTTAAGAGCATTCTTGGAAACTTTTGAGTGATCTTTTTGATGGAAGATATGCGTTCTTGCTTGTTTTGATATTATATACCATATTTGCATACTTTTGTGTGCCAAAATATCCAACAGATTTTTTATTGGATTCAGTTCAGGACTTCTGGCCGGCCAATCAAGTAGTTATACGAAATTAGTATCAAACCACGAGTTTGAAGTTCGGGAAACATGAACCAGGGCATTGTCCTGCTGGAAAAAATAGCTTCCAATCGCTATTAACGGTGCTTCTGGTAAACGATTATCGCCCAATACATCAATGTAACTCTCAGAATTCCTCCTAACCCGCACAAAAACTATTGGAGTAGTTCTACCAGTTGTGACATCTGCCCAGACCGTTACTGAATCATTTTCAAATACATGCTTTGAGAAAATTGTTTTTTCTGTACAGAGATAATACTAGAAGATGCAAAAACAATCTAGTCTATTCAAATTAATCTTTTTCCCATGAAAAAAAAAAAAAACTGAATCCCACTTTTCCTCCAAAGAATTGCAGTTTTTGGCAAACTCCATCCTGAGTCTCTCATGAACTTTTGTAAGAGGCGGTCTTTCTTGACACATGCTTACTATAGCGAACCTTTTTCTTTCTTTTTGTAAAACACATCGAACAGTTCGAGCACTTGCATTCTAAATTCAATTCACGTTTTTTTTTTCGTATTTTGGAGCAAGCTCGCCTTATTATCATTCTTTTCCCCCCATACAGAAACAGAAGATGGCCTGCTTGTATGTCTTTGCTGTCCATATTCACCTGTATTTTAAAGATAATTGTAAATAACCGTTCTTGGTCTGTTAAATTTTGTAGAAATTTATCATACAGAAAGTCCTGAATTTTGAAATGCATCCATTTTTCCTTTCTGAAACTCCAAAAGCTTTGCGCCTTGCGGCATGTTTGAAAAACAGAATAATGCGATCCCAAACGCTTACTACGCATTTATATCGTCTGGAAGTTCCGTATGCAGAGCAACAAAAAAGCAAATTTTACTTTTTAGAACGCACAAATACAGTTGTTCTTATAATTTTGTCCATATCAAATGGCTGTATAAATTTATAATACATTTTATGAATATGAATTTACCACATATTTCCATAAAAACATACAAAAATAATCTTCAATTTTCATTGGTTTCCAGACATTAAATTTGCAAAAGTTTCCCGCCAAATATAACCAAAATTTGGCAATTTTTGCCTTGTCCTTATAATTCTGACCACCACTGTACTACTGACTTTTGTGTATGTTGCAGATCTTCAACACGATGATACAAAAGGTTAAATGTATAACATGCCATTAGAGTCTTTAAAAAATGATTTTAACCTATATTCTGTTATCCGAGAAGCCCAGGTTTATCCATAAGAGGATATTTTAAAAGGATATTTTACTTACAACCATGCTGTTAAGAGTACTTTTTCTTGGAAATCTTTCCTTTTCATTTCAAAAATTCCATAGTAATCAGAAAAGAAGTTTAATTAGAAAGAAATTGGACCTTTTATTTGGCATGCTTGCGGTAAAACTAACGGATAAATTCAGTTACTATCAATTAGTGTAGTACCGCTGTTCCTCATTTTAAAGAGTAAACTTCGGTAGAAAACAACGTAAATATTTTGAATTAGAGTAAAAATCGGTCGTATAGTTAAAATTATGCTAAAGGTACTCTGAGAAAGGAAAAAAAAATAATTTGGGAGAAACCAATAATGTAATTGTATTAAGCAGAAACGTCACCTTTGTTTACATTTTAAACGACCTAGAACAATATAATTCTTATAAAGGTATTGAATAAAATGTTGTACAAATATATATAGTCGTATTTTGAAAGACTTTTTTAACAATTTGAATCAATTATATTTTGAAGCATAAGTTACTTGAAAATTCTAAAGCAAAATAATTTACTTTATTTTGCTATTTAACACTGTTTCTACCATTGTCAAATGACGCGTTTTAAGAGATTTGATTTTATGGCTTTTCATTTATACTTTTTAGACTGAATCAAATTAAAAAACATCCTCAATACATTGAAGACTTTCTTATGCTTATTACATCAAAAAACTACGACCAAAATAAATGTAACTTAAAACTGCAAAAAAAGTGTCATTTGAAACCGGTAGAAATTGTGTTAAAGAATTTAAGTATCTTAAGTTAAGTAAAAGTTTCTTTAAAATAAAACAATTTTTTAGTTTAAAACAATGCATTATTTCCTGGAAATTCTATTCGCTTTTCTGTGTAAAATATCATTGAAATCAGTGATTTGTTTAATAAAAAAATATTTAGATTGTCTGATATACCGTGTTGTTGATAACATTCTTGGTTAAATTGAATTACTATCAAGAAGCAGTGTACCGTTGTTTATGAAATTTGTGAGCTATATGGAATGAAACAGTAACATTTTCCACTGGCGCCGATTTCATGTACTCGAAAGGGCAATCAGAAATATTTAAAACATTAATTTGGAATAAAAATTTGCAATAATTGATCAAAACAGTCAAAAGAATATAATTTCTGAAAACGGGTTAAAGGAAATATGAAAAGAAGATTTTTAGTAATGTTTTGAAAGAATTCTAAAAGTGATTTTTAAAAACTTGTGTTTAGTATATTTGTAAATTCTTATGTATATATTTGCAAAAGAGATTTTTAGTTTTGAACTATGCTTTTTATCTTACAACTGATTTCACAGTCATTAGAATTGGGGTTTAATGAGAAATAAAAATGGATCATTTCCCATAGCGTGCTGTTGTATCATTTAATGTCTAATTAATGTCAGAGTATTGTTCATTTCAGTGCCTCTGAGTAAGCTGAAGTGAACAGCGTAATTTCACACGGTTCTTTCAGTCGGAATTACGGACTAAGATAAATTGGATTATTTTTGAAATGATCCAAAGAGAAACATAAGGAAGGTAACATTCACTTAAATTTCAACTGATGCAGAAAATGGAGAATAACATAATTTTTTAGAAAAGTATCACAGAAAAATTATAGAATTTTTTTTCTGATTCCGATTAGTAACGTTTGCCATATTTACTCATATGTTTTTGGCAATTATTTCGGTTCAATAAAGCGAAGAACGTGGCTCACACACTGAGAATCATGCTTTAATAATATTTTGATTTTTTTTATTATTTTTTTCGAATTATTTTTACGCAATTTAGTTGACTAAGCTGAAGCTTTTAGAGGTATTCTTAAAATAATCTATCATTTTTGCTTTTAAAGAATAATTTTGTTTCTGTTAGAATCCGATATTTTAGCGTGATTATGGTAGAAAATATTTTATTTTTCTTTCATAGATTGTGTAGAAATTGGTTAGAAATTACTTGAAAAATATTGGATCATTTTATAAAGCGTGCTGTGGCAAAGTTAAGCGAAGTCAAAACGTTTTCAATCCTGTAGGAAGTATGCAAGCTTTGAGGGTGCTGGGCATTAAGCTTATGAATGCCCAACCTAAAGGTAAATGATGCATTTTTATATATTGAAAATATCTCGTCGGGAAATTAATATTTTTAGCTTCTTTTTTCAGTGTTCTCTTTATAAACGAAGTCTATTTTTTTGTCTCAGTTGTCAAAATATCCCTAAAACCTACGCTTAATTTTATATGAAGTGTTTAAATTTTACTCCCAATTTGTAAATTTTTAAAACATAAAATATTAAATTAAGCAAAGATTTTAGAAATTTTTTGAGAACTCAGAAAACAATGGACATCGTTTAAGAAGAGAACACTGAAAAAAGAATTTAAAATATTAATTTCCTGAGGAAATATTTTGAAGATAAAAAAGCATCAAACTCCCTAGACTTAACATTATATTGGGGAGTTCGGAAGCTGAGTGACTAGCACTCTTAAGAGACATTTTCGCGGCAACTACCTAATTGACTTTAATGACATTTAGAATCAATATTTAATGGCTTATGCTCAAGAATTATGGCAGACAGTTTTTCCTACAACTAAAGCTTTTTATTTTAGAACAATGGCTTTTTTTTCAGAAATTTTCCATTTTCAAGTAAAGAAATTTCTAAAAATAATAATTTTTTTTTAACTCTCTGTCTCATATGATCTTATATTTTTATTCTACCACCGAAAAATCTTTTATCGAAATCGCTCAAGTACTTTAGGGATTAACACTAGAACGGCGGTAGGGGTCATTTTGACACCTGAGCACTTTCGTCCTTGGATCACTTTTGTTTGGTTGGAAGAAATCGTTTGAAATTTTTTTACTTTTCCTAAATAGATAACATATATTTCTTTTAAAAAAATCAGCATTCTAGATTTGTTAGTTTTTGAAATATTTGCATGTATTCCTAGAACGGCGGACGGGGGTCATTTTGACCCCTTTGGTAAAATAGTCTTTGTACGCGAAGCATTGTGAAACCATGAGAAAAATTCAGTGATAAGCTTTTTTTCGGATGCATTTATACTGTCTCCCAGAGAAATACGAACCAGGGTGGTCACAATATATTGTTATTTCTAAGATAGTTGTTTTCCTTTCTTAGCTTTTTTCCATTATTTTAAAGAAAATATTTCAAAAAAAAAAAAAAAAAAAAAAAAAAACAGGTGCAGGGTTTTTTATACTTACATTTCATTTCACAAATAGACAAATGTATTTTCGCATTTGTTACTTTTGTTAGTTCAGATTACTCGCAGCAGGTGGTAACCGTAGGGGAGGGATTTTATGATTTGAGTACGAATTCCATTGTTCCTAAGGCAGGCAGTTGAACGTATATCTTCCCGCTTTCATCGACAAAAGGGTGTCAATTTTTTGGCCATAATCCCTTTCTTTGCACCTGTCTGTTTTCGTTCTCACAATAAAAGAAACATAGATGACGCCGGTGAAATGAATCCAGGTCCCTGTGTGGAACGCGCGAATACCAGTGACAGTTTGGCGGGAAAATTCTGCCGTCACATTCATTATCGCCTTACCTTTATTCTGTGAATGATACGCTGAAACATAAACTCTGTCGTTTGCTGATATTCTGACTTTTTTCCATCTTATTTTCAAATTTTACAAAATATGTCTTATAAGCGAAAAAGAGGTCTTACTAATGAAGAAATTAAAAAATTGTTGCAGGAGCTCTCTGAAAATGAGTCTGACGGAGGTGAAAATGATAATTTTTCAGTAGAATCTGAAGATGAATTTTAGACACAAACTATTAGTGAATCCGAGGACAGTGATGTGAACGAAGAACAACTAAGCAGAAATAAACGAAAAAAAGCGGATCAGGGTATTATCAAAACTGTTTTCACTGCCCCTGATAACACTATCTGGAATGAAATAAATTCTAAAAATTCAGCTTGCGGCCGTGTTCCTGCTTATAATGTTCTAAAAGAAACGGCGGGACCAACATCTTTTGCAAAGACTCGTGTTTTTGAGGACAAAGTGTCTAGTGCTTTCAAGCTTTTCATTGACGATGCTATCTTGTTGCATATAAAGAAATGTACAATTAGAAGCTCATCGACAACGTGGAAATAACGACTGGAGTTTATCTCTAGCTGAGTTAGAGGCTTTTGTTGCTATATTATATATTCGTGGAGCAACAGGAGCAAGGGGTTTAGATTTATATTCATTGTGGTCTGAAGCATGGGGCATACCATTTTGCAAAGAAACTATCTCAAGAGATAGGTTCAAAGAAATAAAAAGATTTTTGAGGTTTGACGAAAAAACAACAAGATCTAGTCGATTACAGACTGATAAATTTGCTCTTGCATCTGAAATGTGGAATAAATTTATTGAAAATTGCAAAACATGCTACCGACCAGGACAAAATATTACAGTTGATGAACAATTGTTCCCATCTAAAGCTAGATGTAAATTTACGCAATATATGCCAAATATACCTGATAAATTTGGAATAAAATTTTGGTTATCTGTTGACGTTGATACTAAATACCTCTTGAATGGATTTCCTTATCTAGGAAAAGATGAAACAGGAAATCCTCAATTACGTTTATCTGAAAATGTTGTCATGAAATTAAGAGATCCCCATCTAAACAAAGGGAGGAATATTACGACAGATAATTACTTTACTAGCATCAAATTAGCTGAAATGCTAAAATCTAAAAATACAACTTTGTTTGGCACAATGAAAAAGAACAGAAGAGAAATTCCTATAGCTTTGAAAAATATGCGCAGTACTCTTTATTCATCGAAGATAGTGGAACATGATAATATGACACTTACCATCTATCAAGCCAAACGAAACAAAAGTGTTTTTCTATTGAGCTCATTACATTCTACTGTAAAAACTGAGGACAGCCTGAAAAAGTTGCCAGATTCAATAGATTATTACAATGCAACAAAGTGTGGTGTGGATATTCGTGATCAGATGTGCCGAAAATACTCCGTTAAATCTGCTTCTAGACGATGGCCTGTACATATATTTTTCAATATTTTGGATCATGCAGTTTTGAACGCCTGGATAATTTATAAAAATGTAACAGGCAAGCCCATCAGTAGATAAGATTTTCTATTGAAATTAGGAGAGGAATTAAGAATGGTTCTTATGGCTTCAAAACTCCCAAAGATCCTTCCTGAATCTTCAGAAAAAACAAACGAAAATAAAGTGGATATAAAGAGAAAAAAGTGTCAAGTACAGAAATGCAATGGAAACAAATCTCAAGAATTTTGTGCATCGTGTTCCAAAGTTGTGTGCGGAAAATGCACTGGAAAAATTGTTAAAAATTGTTTTTGTATCAATTGCATTAATGTCTAATACATGAACGGGACAATGTTAAGCATTAAAAAAATTCAAACGAAATGCTTTAGATATAAACCATTCAGCTACATTTATAATGAAATAAAGGAAACAACAGAATACGCTTCTCATTTATTGGATTATGTGGTTCATTCGGCGAGTAAGTAGATTTAAAAAAAAATTATTATTTTATAAATTGTGTTTTATTTTAGTTAACATTGGTTTTAATTTTTGAAAACATTTATTTTAAACCATTTTTTATGTCAAATTAATGAGTTTTTTGAGTAGTTTAGTATGTACCAAATTGATCGCCTTGCAGCCGTTACATACACAGTACTTTAAAAATTAAATAAAATATCGAGTAATATTAACTATAAATTGTGAAATACAGGGAAATTACATATTTGTCACAATGTATGCCATTTAAAATTGTTTTAGCATTGTTATTTCAGTAGTTTCATCGAGGGGTCAAATTGACCCCTTCCGCCGTTCCAGTAGGTAAAATTTTGCCGCCGTTCTAGTGTTAATGGGTTTTTTATCTGAAGAGTAAAATTTTTCAGAGAGCTAAAAATCTCAGTCACTCCTAACTTGTATGAAGTTCTTGCCCAATTTTATCAAACACATGAATTAGACATTAGATCTATAACATTTTGATAGAATTTTGTTATAGATAATAAATGAATATAAAATATATGAGTAGAATTAATATCAATGTGCGTGGTGCCGCAGACGACTTTTCACTTAACAAATCTAATTCATGTACTAACGAATGGGAAAATATAATTGTAGAGTAATTAAAGAGTAAAGTGAAACGAAACAGCGTGATTTAACATGTCTTCTTTGACTTCGAAAATGATACGGCAGACTAATTAAATGACAGTCAAAAGTAAACTAGATTTCGGGGCATTTCAGTTCATTTTGAATTGAACCCAAATGAAAGCGTGAATTAAACAGGAAGACAACATTCGCTGTAAATGACATACTAAATCACCTCAATTTTAGGAATTTTAAATACTGGTATTTAACAATAGAGGCTCTGAAAATTTGTCAACTGTTATACAAATATTTTACATCAGAATTTTTATTTAAATCTGTTTAACTTATTTATCCGTGGTATATATTTAACTTATTTTAGAAAGAAATTTCTGGCTCGAATCGAAATATTTCAATTTGGTGCGGTTTTAGTGTTAAAGAGTTCGCTCATTTTTAATTTCAGCGTTTGACGATTATTTATCGCCTCATTAAATTGTCTTATAGTAGAAAATAATTGCAATTTTTGAGGTAAACTTTAAAAATACAACAATTATTTCTTTTTATAAATCGTTGAAAAAAAATTTAAACTTTCTTTTACTACAATTATTTTTATTTATTTATTTATTTATTTATTTTACTTTTTCTTATAGCACGTTTTCTTATATCTAGCGATCACATTTTAAATTAGTTAAAAGATAATTTATTTATATTAATCTAATTATAAAGTTATAAGTTAATTAGTTAAAATATAAATAAATTGATATGAGATATGCAAAATTACAGTTAGAATGACTATTTACTTAACATTCTTTAAAAAAATTATTTATATTATTAAACATCCTATTCCTAATTTTATGAAATTTACTTTCAAAATCATTCTAAAAATAGCGAGTAGATTATAAAGTATGTACTAAAATATAGACATTTTAAACAAACTGATACGTTTAAAGAATACAAATCAGAATGAATTTAAACATTGCAAATCGGAAACAAATTAAAGATAAAAAAATGAAGTAAAAAATGTTTGTATATACTATAACAAATGAATTACATGGAACTCATTTGCAAATCAGATTGCAATAATTCCAAACAACAAAATCATTACAAGTATTCAAGAAACTTTAAGAAATCTTTTTAAACTTTTTTCGCTCTGACGCAAATGCTTTCCATTCTTTTTTTTTTTTTTTTTAATATCGATTTTGTGACTAATAAACTAAATAAAATGTACTATAGAAAAAATGTTGTCCGAACGCTCGCTGCACCTTTATTCAGAGATTTTCCATTGTGACTACTTTGTCACTATTAAAAGATAGCCCAGATTTTTGAAAAGGAGTTTTGCTTTCGCATGATAAAACATTTTATAACTTGATAGTTGATTTTTTTTATATGTTTCCGTTAAAAAATAATTCTGGCGTGTTTTTCAGCTAAATACCACTCTTTGCGGCTTCCAAAAACATTCGTTTGAAAGAAACGTCTAAATAAGGTGTTCTGGTGCAATAACGCCAGGTGAGGTAATAACGCCAAGTGATAATATTATGCATAATAATGAAATAATCCGGGAAATGGCACTTGTGGGGTCTGCGCAAAAGGGCTCTGTGTCATATAAAACACTAATAACTGCTTAAAGTTAATTTGTTCCATTTGGAGGTCTTATCGCTTTTAGAAGCAACTAAAATTGATACTTGATCTAAAACTTGTGTGGTAAGTTCTGTGATTTGAAGACTATCTATTTACCAGGAAATATTTTGTTTACTATTTAAATTTGCAGTGCTTTTCATGTACTTTCAAAATGTTGTAGAAGATTTTGGATATGTTCGCGAGATATTTTGTATTTTAATATGAACTGCGCAATAAGCATATCGGGGTAATAACGCCATTCCTTGGCGTGAATATCCCGTTGATTCCTTACAGTGGCATAACTACATTCGAAGGAAGTTTATTTTTTACTTTTCATGTAAGACAGCATTATTGTTATTGTTGAAATGGTTAGATTAAAAGGGGGAGGGTATCGGATACCCATAGCTGATCTTTCTTTTTTAATACTAATGTAAAAACTATTTTAAACTCTTATAAATAAAACGATATCAAAATGTTTCGATATTCTAATTCATACATTTTCAAAATCAGGTTTCTAGTAAATTCCCACTTGATTGCTCAACTGAATTCTAAGTGTTAATTCTCCGCCTTCTCAGCGTTCTGTTTTTCGAAATTTTCAAAATTTAACCTGTAACAGATGTGATATAAATTGTAACATAAATAATGTGAAGGGGTCTGTGAGACCGTAAGATTAAAAGATGAATAAAAGACATGATTAACTCATAGAATGGTATTTTGTACTAAATGTTTTGTATAAGACGATTATAATTAATAATTATCTATTTAAAAGTGTCTGGTAATTGTGCTAAAGTTCCAAATGAAACAAAATTTTGGTAGTGTTTGTAGTTAAACTGAAAATTACAAGTTAAACTATAAAAATAAAAAAAAAAGAAATGGTCTGTGAGACCGGTAACATTAGATAAAGGTTAAAACGCGATTTTTGTCTAAAACTCATAGAGTACTATTTCTGCTCTAAACTTTTTGTACAGCATTAAGTCTAATTAAATTTAATGTATTTAGATATTTCTAACAATAGTAAGAGGACTTCCAACGAAAGACAATTTCAGTTGTATCTATAGTTAAATTGAAAACTACAAGTTAAAATCTGAAATTTGACCCCCCCCCCAAAAAAAAAAAAAAATCAACGTTTATTAAGATTGCTAATGGCAGTTAAAGATTAATTTTGTTACGTATATAGAGATAATGAAATACAACCATATGAATCATGCGTAAAATTTAATAAGGGATCTCACAGGAATATTGATAATAGGGTAATCTTATTTACTTAAAAATACAAATTTATTCAAGAATGTTTAATATAACGCCGACATTTTAAGTTTGAGCTAACTTAAGGGGCTACCTTTATGGGTTAAAAAGTATTTAAAAGACTTCTATAACAGTGTTAATAAAAATATTTATTGCACATAACTCTAGTTATTATAAAATTTCACATGAGAAAAAATATTACATTATGATTACAAATAAAGTTAAAACCGTGCAATGTTTTCTATAATTATATTTAAGCGGGACTTTTTAAGTAAACCGAAGTTCAGGGTGTTATATACTGTAGATGCTGCCCAATCTCTTTTTCCTTTGACTTTCACAAAAAATTAAATATTTTCTATGGCATAGAATGCGTATATGGGAACATAAATACTGATTTAGTTAAAACTGTGCAATGTTTCCGATAACTTTTATCTAAGCGGTCCTTTGTAAGTAAAAAGAAGCTCAGGGTTTGATATTCTTTTGCCTCCCCCTTCTTTTTCTTGCACTTTCACAAAAAAATTAAACATTTTCTATCGCCTAGAAAACTTTTTGTCAACAATTTGTCAATTTATAGGGCTGTGGAGTTTGTATTTTTAGAAATGGGCAATCTACATGGGATAATTAGATTTTATTTTATAGATTTGTTTGCATGGCGTTATTACCCACATAGGTGGGTAATAACGCCAAATAGCATTAGTCAAGAAATCACGCCATTACTTTTTATGAATAAATATCCGTTAAAATATTTTTTTGGATAGATAGAAACTGAGTTGCTGTATGAACGCCTATATTTGTTTGAGATATATAATCAAAAATTAAGCCGTGAAAATTGGTAGAACCTTAACGTGACGCTATTACCCTAGGATACCTTACCATTTTTTGGAATTATTGAATAGGATTAATTTTTACTTTAAATTAAACTTTGCTGAATATTGTGGCTTAATTTCAGTGACCCATTTATGATTTGTAAATAATTTTCGAGCATGAAAGTGTTTAAATACCTAACTCAATAGGGCACATTTGTTTTTATACTGATGTAAAATTACAAGTCACAGAGTCACTACAGTATTCAATCGAATGCTCAAAGAAAATTAACCCTTTCGGGTCCAAATATCTTTCGATTTTGAGAACAAAATTCTATTTTTTTTAATAACATTAATCGTAGCTTTCCAAATATACTTACTGAAGTTTAAAGATTATCTCATTGTCTTAAATGTAACGAATGTACTTATTTTGTGTACTATTCAATACATATTTATATGATAATATGCTAAGAAAGAGTTTTTCAAGACGTTTGGATATTGAAGCGTTACAACATGATTTGAGAGAGTATTACAACTTTCTAATTTTTTTTTCGTTTTGTCACACATGATTGGTTCAGAAAAGTAACTTACATTTTAAATTTAAAGACTCAAATATATGCAAAAAATAAAGGAATCGCAAACGATGCAAAGAGAATTAAGAAAACTTTATTATCGTTATTATTACCAAATGCCAAAATATAAATAAAATAATAATAAGAAAGGCATAGCCAAATACTATGTGTAGAAAATAACTAATTGTTAAGATAAAATAACACTCGATGAAAAAACATGTACTATTAGTAATACACTAGACCGGTAAGTATTTAAAAGAAAAAAATAGTTTAAGCATAGCATTCGATTTATCATATAATACCACAGTTCGGCGTTAAATTAAAATTTGTCAATAAAAGAAAAAAAATTCTGTCGAGCATAATAATAATATAAAGTTACGATAAATTTATTAAAATATACCTTCATCGAAATACTCTCGGAATTGTATTTTAATTACATGTTTTCATGTAGATTTTTCAACAGTCTCAAACTGTTGCAACAGCGCGCAGTTTTTCAGGAAAATTTATCAGTGTTTCTTTCACGAATTCCACATGCAACAGAGAGAACTTAAAACTAAAAACATAATAACACAAACCACAATTCACAACGTCAATTGAAACATCAATTGACGCTATTTGTGAAAAGCAGTATTATGCTGTTCTTTAAGACTCCGTTTCTAGTTTTGGAGCTGATAAAATAGAAATAACGCTATGTTGACGCGATATTTAAAATAAATGCTTTCCGGAAAACAAAAAATAAACATCACTTTTACCTGATAAATCATTACAGTTTTATCAGCTTTGTGTAACATTTTTGCAGCTATCGTTTAAATAATAATATATATGAAGTCGTGAGTTTATTTAATATATATATATATATATACATATATATATATACATAACTGTATAAACTCATTGCAAATAAGGGGCAATAATTTTCCATCTAAATAAAAGGATTAGAAACTTTTCTCCTCCGCTGAATGATAAATTAAAAAATACAGCATTGTAACTCTATATATATGTAATTTTCAACAGACTGTTTTGGTGCTAGAGAATCAAAAAATGATTTGTGAATTTTTGACTGTATGAAATTATCTTTTTATACTTCAGTAATTGTGAAAACTATAATTTAATCTTTATTTTTTAATTTCTTCACCTGTTTAAATGTAATCTGATTTTTCTTGTCAAGCTTAATAAGAAAACGACATCGATACAATATGTATTGTCTTCTTTTATCAGTGTTTCATCGTTTTTATTTTTATCAACAACAATAATAATGTCGGCACTATTATAAACATTTCATAAATAAATTTTTAAAAAATAATATGTCTACAAATAATTTCAATTTCAAAATTCCAAGTTTTATTATCACATACTCGGATAAATACGGGTACCATAAGTTCCTTCCTTGGCAACACCTTACATATTCTCGGGAGAGTAGTTGAGAAGTATAATAATCAGACAAGATCTTAATAGAATAGATGCTTAGGCTTCGAATATGATACGACTAAATGATTAAATGACACTGAAATGTCAAGAAGAGAGAACGGTTCTCTGTTAATTTTGAATAGAACCAAAATTAAAGAGTGAATTAAATTGGAGTATAACTTTCGATTATATTTCAAATGATGCAAAATAAACTTTAGAAAAATAAAAATAAATTAAAAAACCACCAGGGAAACATTAAATAAAGGTATTTTACAAAGTCTCGAGTTGTTTTAATAATAATGTTTAAAGCAGTTTAATTAATAATGTTTCAAACGAAAATTTGTGATGAAATCTATTCAGAAAGAAAATGAATCATTTTAAACAACTTGGTGTCGGAAAATTTAATGTTGGAAATGTTTTTCAAATGCTGCAAAATAACCTTTAGGAAAGAAAAGAAAATCATCAAAGAAACTTTAAATAAAGGTATTTTACAAAATCTTGAATCGTTTAAATAATAATGTTTAGAACCGTTAAATTAATAATGTTTAAATCGAGAATCTGTGAAGAATAGAAAAAAAATTACGTTATTTAGAATGAAAATGAATCATTTTAAACAACTTGCTGTTGATAAGTTTACCACAAGTTAATTTCGAATGGGAGATTACAACAAAATTTGCTGGTGCTGGAGGGAAAAAACTGATTCGTGAATTTTGACTGCATGAAAATATCTTTTCATAACTTCAGTAACTATGGAAACTAATTTCTACACATATTCAAATTTCTCCCACTGATTTTGCTTGTCAAATTTAATAAGAAAACGACATCGACGAAATGGACCCATATTCTTTCCTCTTTTTTTTTTCTTATCAAAACAAAAGAAAAATTTTATTGGCACTATTTGAAACATTTAATAAATAATTATAAAAAATAATAGCTCTACAAATAGATTCGATCTCCATATTCGAATTTTTCTTATAACATTCTTGGATAAATACGAGTACCAGAAGTTTGTTCCATAGCTACACTTTACACATTCTGGAGAGAGTAGTTGTGAAATATAATAAGTAAACAAGATCTTAATTGAATAGATGCTTTGGATTTGAAAATGATACGACTTAATTATTAAATGACGCTGAAATGTAAGTTAGATGTCTAGAAAAGAGAATGGTTTTCTGTTAATTTTGAATAGAGCCGAATTTAAAGAGCGAATTAAATTGGAGCATTACTTTCGATTATATTTCAAATGATGTAAAATAACCTTTAGGAAAAGGAAAATATTTTTTTTTAAAAAATCCCCAAGAAAACTTTAAATAAAGGTATTTTACAAAGCCTTAAGTCGTTTAAATAATAAAGTTTTAAAGTGTATAATTAATAATGTTTCTATCAAAAATCTGAGGTGAAATTTATTTAGAAAGAAAATGAATAATTTTAAATAAGATGCTGTGGGAAAGGTTACCACAAGTTAATTACGAATGGAAGATTACAACAAACGTTTTCTGTGCTGTAGGGAAAAAAACTGATTCATGAATTTTGACTGCATGAAAATATCTTTTTATAACTTCCTTAATTAAGAAACCTAATTTCTCCACATCTTTTAATTTGTCCCCATATTCAAATTTAAACTGATTTTTCTTGTCAAATTAATAAGAAAACGACATCGATAAAATGTATCCCTATTCTTTCCTCGTTTTTATTCCTTATTAAAACAAAGGTGCAATTTTGTCGACACTATTAAAAACATTCAATAAAAAAATAGAAAAAAAAACTTTACAAATGATTTCAATTTCAATTTCAATATTCTAAGTTTCATTATAACATCCTCGGATAAATATGAGTACCAGAATTTCGTTCCATTCCAACACTTTACACATTCTCGGGAGAGTAATTGTGAAATAAAATAAACAGACAAGATGTTTTAAGAATAGATGCTTTTGCTTCGAAAATTATACGACTTAATGGTTAAATGAAGCTGAATTGTAAGTTAGATGTCCAGAAAAGAGAACGGTTTTCTGTTAATTTTGAATAGCAACAAAATTAAAGAGCGAATTAAATCGGAGCTAATTTTCTATTATTTTTCAAATGATGCAAATTAACATTTAGGAAAATAAAAATAACTTTAAAAATACACAAGGAAAATTTGAATAAAGGTATTTTACAAAGTCTTGAACCGTTTAAAAAGTAATGTTTAAAACTGTTTAATTAATAATTTTTAAATTGAAAGTCTATGAAGAGATATATTTAGAAAGAAAATAAATCTTTTTAAACAACTTAGTGTAAGAAAATTTAATGTTGGAAATGTTTATCAAATGTTGCAAAATAACCTTTAGGAAAAAATAAATAAATAAAAAAATTTATCAAGGGAACTTTAAATAAAAGTATTTTACAATGTCTTCAATTGTTTCAATATATAATAATGTTTAGAACTGTTTAATTAATAATATTTCAATCGGAAATGTGTGAGGAAATACATTTCGAAAGCAAATGAATTATCTTAAACAACTTGGTGTAGGAAAATTTACCACAAGTTAATTACGAATGGGATATTACAACTGCCTATGCTTTCAATCAAGACATGGTTTGACATTGATGCTTTAACTTCCACAAAGTTTTGGCTTATTGATTACACAAGGACTCTCCAAGCCGCCCGCGAAACACCAGAGAAATCATACAGAAATATTTCTCTAACTTAATTTCTCTACATCTCCAATTGACTAATTTAGTGATTTCTGTAATATTTTCTGGTATTATTCAGGCGACAGATTGGACATGCTTGGATTATATTAAGCTGAAAAATAATGTAAATGACTGAAGAAAGAATTTGTTAGTTTAATTAAAAAAGATCGTAAATATCATTCTGCAATTTAATTTCTGTGCCTGTAAATTGTACTTTAGTCGACAATTACTATTATTTCAAATGAACTCCTAGGGTAAATTTTATCATGTCATAGGTGGCTCCTTAAAATATTGATAGATTATTTTTAAATTAGAAATTGATATGTAATGAAGAATTAATGCATTTTACATAGGCTATTTTTATTGTACACTTATCAGTATCATGTATTAATAATGTTACCTTTTAAATTCGAGATAATAAATAATCATACATCAAAAGTGTACTTTTTGGTTAATGGATATTCACCTTGAAATTTTTCGGTTTTTTTTAATGTAACTAAATAAAAGAAAGATAGAATTATACAGAACTACAAATTTCTCATCCTATTAAAATGGTGTATAATAAAGTAATTTTTAGGTAGGTACTAAAGAATATATTAAGTAAAAGTATATAGTTCATATACAAATTGTTCATAATAGTGGTTTTAACGCATCTTTTTGCAAGATTTTTCGTACATTGTATTAACAGGTTTTTGAAATTTTTGACCTATGCATTTTGGAGTCCATATTCTGGAAAATCCAACTCATTCTCATGGGAAATTTAGAAAGGGATTTCAAATAACCTAAAACTGGATCATTTTATTCAGCTTGTTTGGCTTTAAAAAAAGAAAAAAAAACGGAAATCAAATTATAAATGAGTGGTAAAGTAGCATTATCCTCTACGTTTTTAAATACCTGAATGGAAACACTTTGAACGGAAATAGATAGTTTGACTTCGAAAAGTATTTTATTCTTCGAAATATATAAAAAAAATCTAAAATTCGTGCTTGGAATAATTAAATTAAAAACGATGATATATTTAAAATAAACTAAACAAAAATGAAACACTCTGTTATGTTTTAATGACGGTATATAGTCATTCCTAGTAAAAAAATGATTAGAAAAAAGATAAAATGCAATAATATGATTCTGTGTTTATGCAAAAAAAATAACATAAATATTGTTAAAAATTATCAAAAGTAGATATGTTATTTTAAATTTCTTAAAAGCAAGGTAAAAAATGAAAAGAATTTTGCTTTTTATAATCAGGAATTTAACAGGCTTAAGAAAAAGCCAAATTGTTTCTATGAGAATATAAAATAGTCCGTTCGTCTTTTAACAAGTGTCCGAATGAAAAAAAAATATTTTTTACTAAATGGGAAAGCAATGTTAAGACAAATTCATTTAATTATGTATGAACCTTAACAAGTTCATGCATGAAAGCATGTATCAAAATTGAAAATAAACGTTCCCAATGCTAGAGAAGGACTGTTATAAATATTAAAAATGTATAAGGTATATTGTTGTAGCTAAAGATCATTGTTACATTGCAGAGATTTTGTTGCAGAATATTTTTATTCGTATTTTATTAATTTCCAGAAAACATGGCTTTATAAATATTTTGTAAATCTTAATCATTAAATATTTTAATTATTTTTAATGGAACATCAGAAATAGAGTATTATCTTAACACTTTCAGTGGCAAGTAATTCCCTTTCTATAATCTTATTTTCTCACCAGAATTTTTGACAAAAATTAATTTAAAATAATGAAAAGCAATTATGCAACTGTTTTCCACCGAAGTTATAAAAGTAGAATTTAATTAAAAATTAGGTGTTACATAATATATCCCAAAGTCCCTCCCGGAATTTAGATTGGGCAATCTTGGCTTATGAAAATATACATTACGTTAACTTCTATTAATATTTAAAATTACTATGAAAACATTCTAAAAAATTTCGCTTTTCTCTCAAGAAAATTAAAACGATTACTAAATTTCTGACTATGTGATAATAATTTTTAAACAATCGCAAACTTATAAAAACATTTCAAACATGTATAAAACGTAAAAAGAATACACATTTTATCCCACAACAATCTAATTTTATTTTTACAAATATTTCCTTTTTAAACAACCGTTACAAATATAAATCATTCATTATTAGCGATAATAAATATCCTAAATCAGTTTGAAACTTTTAACAGAAATAACTTTTCACATATTTTAAGAAAAGAAATTTTTTATTTAACGTTTCTTTCTCTGAAAGATAGAATCTGAACAGAATCTTAAAAAGGATGAAATTGGCTAGCAGCCATTGTATATCTAGACTTCATCTCTTTTTAATGTTGATGTGAACAACCCAAAAAGGATGTCACATTGGTCACACTTATTGCGATAGCTGGGAATATTTCTTGAGTGGGACTAGAAGAGACATCCAGAGTAGTCATTTCTTTGATTGTTTTAGTTTTGCCCCGAATATACTGAGACAAACGCGGTCTAAAAGATTTCTCACATGACACAACAAGGTTAGGTTAACAATTTCATATTGTAACATTTATATTATAACATTATTGTAATTGTTCGGTTATACGGTGAAAACGTTACATTTTGGTTTGCGGCGGTTTATTTTTGACAAATTCTTAGTTTCAAGTACGATTTAGAAATTTTATATGGAATAATACACCATGACGCAAAAGTTTAGACAATGACGTCATTCAGCTTTAAAATGTATAATTATGACGTCAGAATTACAAAAACCTGTAAATATATTCAAAAACTGATTTAAAATGCTATGTACAAAAGCTTTGCTTGTCGCAAAAGTTTAGACACTATTCTAAATTTCTTTCAATATTCGCTGGCATATGCAAATTTAGAATCGATGATGTCACAAATTTGGAGTACTTAAGTTCTGCAAACGATTGCGCTTCATAGTCGACATGCCGAGAGCTAACGAAATTCAAGTGAATGAGGTTTCAAGGATTTGGCAGTTGAAAGGTGAAGAGAAGAGCGTTTCTGAAATTTCTGCTATTCTTAATAGGTAGAAAAAATCTATTTATCGAGTTTTATTGAGTGGTTCCGAATATAAAGCAAAATGTCGGTCTGGGAGGCCACGTGTGACAAATGTATGAGAGGATCGCCTGATACAAAGACTAGCGAGTACTCAACAAATGAGCTTACGTGGAGTTCAAAGCTCATCGGGACTCTCTGTATCAAAGGATACGATTCGTAGACGAATTTTGGAAAAAGGAACAATCGTTTATAGCAAAATGCAGAAGAAACCAGCTCTGAAGCCACATCATAAGTTACAAAGAATGATGTGGGCTCGAAAGCATATGTCATATGGAGAGAAATGACAGTCAGTCATATTTAGCGATGAAAAAAAGTGGAATCTGGATGGTCCAGATGGTTGTTATCGTATTGGCATGACTTGCGGAAGGAACCTCGACGTTTTTTTAGTCGCAGACAAGGAGGGGGCTCGGTGATGGTTTGGGCAGCCTTTTGCTATAATGGACAAGTATCTCTGACCTTCACCAGTGGTCGTCAAATTTCACAGCATTATACACAGACATTAGAAGAAAACCTACTGCCATTTGCTGAGCTTCTAGAGGGTCCTCAGTGGAAATTTCAGCAAGACAATGCTTCAATTCACACTGCAAAACATTCAAAATCTTGGTTTAATTCCCATAATATAAGAGTTCTCGACTGGCCAGCATGTAGCCCAGATCTTAACCCTATAGAAAACCTTTGGAGCATCATGTGTCGCAAAGTTTATAGCAACACTAGACAATACTCTTCTGTACTCGAACTTAAGACATCTATTGAGGATGCATGGTACGATATCGATCCACAAACTATGCAAGATTTAGTTTCTTCGATGCAATCTGGTATATTTGACGTAATACAGAAGCATGGATGCGCAACCAAATTTTAAAAATTGTTTATTTCGATTTTATTTGATTTGTGTCTAAACTTTTGAGACAGCAGTTTATTTTTGTTACCATTTAATTTATTGCAATATGCACAATTCCACTTTTCTTTGTTATAAATATTGTTTATATGTACAGCACATTAATTTCAAGCAGTGATTTGAAAATTGAATAAATATTTTTCAAAGTATGTAAGAATTTCTTCATTGTCTAAACTTTTGCGTCATGGTGTACATTAGAAATATACAAGTTTTTCGCAAATGAAAATAGAGCTTCTTATTCTCTGGAAAATGTACTTAACCCTTTAACGCACAATGATCCGACAGCCGACACCAAGTTTGCAAATGACAACAAGGATTTTGTAATAAAATTTTTGTTTTGTAAGGAAAGTATAAAATAACAGGTTTTTAATTGTTATGAAGTTCATTTGTAAATTTTGGCGTTACTGAATCCTTTAACATTTTACGAACAGATTTTTTCTGTACTTTAAACGATTAAAACAATTTCGTATTTTACGTACCATGAGACCTAAGAAACGTTAAAGTTTGTAACTGCAATGGTAGATATCGCTGAGTATCTCCTACGATGAGAAATATCATTAAGTTCGGAAAGTAATAGAAATGGCTACGGCATTGGATAAAGCATTTATTTTTTTTAATTTAAAAATTTAAAAATATTAGCGATTGAAAAATATTTTTTCTTATGTGTTTCACTTTGATACAGATTCCCGAGTATTCTTTTATTCTTATCTTAAAAAATATTCCATATCTTAAAAAATGGCTAAGTTATAGTACTTTGAATTTCTAGTATGGCTGACATTTTAAAGCGATATCTTTATCAAGAGACGATATGCCTATTTATGAACTGATTTGGATGTTACTTCGTGTGTAAATAGAAC
Source organism: Maratus speculifer (assembly GCA_964019185.1). Taxonomy (NCBI): domain Eukaryota; kingdom Metazoa; phylum Arthropoda; class Arachnida; order Araneae; family Salticidae; genus Maratus; species Maratus speculifer. Next base: position 30,012,126 of record OZ025299.1, on the reverse strand, counting down.
ATACTGTAACGTTCTGAATTTCCTCATTAGCACACTGTCAATAAAGGCAGATGTTAGCACGTGTAAATACCCTCTGATAAGTACGATACATTTGTGTATAATAAAACTTCAACTTTCCAATTATCTAAGCAATAAATTCCATTTGAAACCTCTCCAACTGACGTTATAAAAATCGTATTTCAGACCAAGAATTTAACGTTAGACAGTTTGAATATAATAAATCTACACTACTTGAGCTGTCTGATTTACTCTCTTAATGATCGGCGATTATCAAAGAAAACTGCTTTATATATATGCCATTTCAAAGAGGTTCAAGAGAGGATTTTTGGTTTTGACTCTGAAGTGAGTCGACCTAGCTCGCCAGCCGGGGCGCATTTTTGCCCCGTAAAAAAGTGAAGTCCGTCACGGACATCGTCTGATTGTTATAACTCTGAAAAGGCCAAAAACCCACGCACAACTGTGGAAACAGCTGCGGACAGAGTACATAGTGTGCTCTTATTTGAATCTTACTTCTATATATTTTTTCCAATTCTAATTTTCTTCTGTTTTGCTGTGCTGTGTGTTGCTGTAAATAAAGCTTTGCCAAAAGTCATCCTGGATTTATTTCAATACGTCACAATACCAACGTCTGGACCGAGTTCGTTTGCCAACTCATTCGCCAACGAAAATGAGAAACGAAAATGAGAAACCATTTAACATTTAAAAAAATTAAAATAAGATATAACAGAATTAGAATTTGAAATAGATTTTTTTAATGTGTTTGACCTTCATACAAAGATTTCGGATCATTATTTGTTTCGTCTATATCTTAAAAAATGGCTGAGTTTCTAGTTGAATTTCTAGTGTGGCTAACATTTTAAAACGATATGAAATTTGGCATGTGATGATACGCTTATTTATGAACCAATTTGGATAAAACTTTGGGTATACGTAGTACATACCATAAATACTAATGTCTCGATCGAGTTGTTTGGCCAGCTTTATCCACCAATCAGTTTTAAAATGGCGGTCATTTAAAATATTTAAAAAAATGAAATTTAAAATGAGGTACAAAAAATTAGAAAATGAAAAGAATTTTTTGCGTGTGTTTTACCTTCTTACAAAAGTTTCGGATCATTTTTTTTCGTCTATATCTTAAAAAATGACTGAGAACTTGACTTTGAATCTTTAGTGTGGCGACATTTGAAACGATTCGATATTTTGCCACGCGATAACACGCATATTTATTAACCTATTTGGTTGTTACAAGTCATGAGCAATGTCTTGTCCAAGCTGTTTGGCCAGCTTCATCCGCCATCTTGTTTCTTAGTGGCGCCGATTTAAATTTAAAAATGAATCATAAAATGACATACAAAAGAATAGAAAATTTAAAAAGTTTCATTTTAAAGTGTATGTTCTAGATACAGGGATTTCGGGGCATTTTTATTTTATCTTTACCTTAAATAACAGCTCAGATATAACAGTTTAAATTTCTAATGTGGGTGACATTTTTTAAAATCTGATTTTTTTTGACTGAATTAGTACTTGAATATATGAACCGGTTTTGTTACAAGTGAGCATGTGCCCAATAATTAGTAAGGTTTCGTCGGCCATGTTCACTGGTTAGCTCACACAATATGTTGTTTTAAAATGGCGGCACCTTAAAATATTGTCGAATTTGGTGGCCAAATATAAATCACTTAAACAAAACCAGCTTTGATAAACCTGACTAATTTCGTGAAATTTTCATTCATATACAGTATTAACAAAAACTAACATTGAATCTCCTTCAATCGGGTCCTAGTAGTTTGAGCTCCATGTTTTGAATAATACGAGCTGGCATTTTAAAAATAAGGAATGTGGAAGCTACCTCTTCCACCCGGCAATGGATGGCAGGGCTTTTTATATTTCATTCGTGGACTTCTTGTATATTTTATAAAGATAGAAGACGTTACTTCTTTTCACTTAGTTTGAATATATGGAGTCGTACATACAGGGGTTGGACAAAAATATGGAAACACCTTAAAAAAAACACGTTTCCTTGCCTAGTATTGTGTACGGTACCCGTTGTTATTCAAAACAACTTGCAGTCTTCTCGGAATGGATAAATACAGTTTCTGTATGTTTGCCAAGGGAATATTGTACCATTATTCCTGCAAAACGGTGGCAAGTTCAGATAACGATGTTGGTGGTGGATAGCGAGAACGCACTTTCCGCTCCAATGTAGACCACAAAGGTTCGATAATGTTCAAGTCTGATGACTTTGGTGGCCTGGAGAGATGCGAAAATTCATCCTCGTGTTCAGAAAACCAGTCCTGGACAATGTGAGCTGTGTGGGACGTTGTCGTCTTGGGAGATACCATAATCATTGGGGAACAAAGCTTGTACCATTGGATGAACTTGATCGGCCAAAATGTTCACATAAGTCTGAGCAGTAATACGCCCTTACAGAGTTATCATGGGGCCAGAAGAGAACCACGATATAGCTGCCCAAACCATCACTGAACCCCCGCCATGTTTCACTCTTGGCAACAAGCAGTCTGTATTATAGGCTTGAGATGGCGTTCTCCAGACGTAAACTCGGCCAGAAGTGGGGAACAATGTGAAAGAAGGCTCGTCAGACCATATCACGCTCTTCCACTGCTCTATAGTCCAGGCTTTATGACTTAAACACCACTTTTTCCTGTTACAGGCATTAGCATTACTGATGGATGGCTTTTCAATTGCAACACGGCCAGCAATTCCCTATTTATGAAGTTCCCTTCTAGTTGTTTTGGTACTCACAGGATTTGGTAACACGACATTCATTTCAGTAGTAACTTTTGCAGCTGTTGTCTGCTTATTTTTCGCGATAATCCTCCTTAATGATCGTCTGTCACGATCTCAGCACACACTTTCGTCCGCGCTGTGATTTAGCGGATGATGTTTTTTCCGCATCTCAAATATGCGGAATAAATCTTCGACACAGTACCTCTTGAAACACTAAAAACCTCGGTTACCTTGCTTACGGAAGCACCCACCATACACGCGCCAACAATTTGTCCACGTTCGAAGTCTGTTAACTCTGACATAATGCAATGATAATCTCACATAACAGTGCTCCAACAACGACTGAACGGTGCAGCGATTTTACGAAGTTGTATAGGTAGCGTCAGTAGACGAAAACTCCAGTGCCATCAACATAGTTCATTATAATCAATCTTTCTTTTGAAACATGCATTTCAAAAGGTGTTTCCATATTTTTGTCCAACCCCTGTATATACCTCCATTAGTAACAATTCTCATCATTTATTAGAATTTTCAGTTATTTTACAAATGTAATAGATATGTTACTTTTTTTCTGTAAAAATTCCTCTGTATGAAAATTATGTATATATATATATATATATATATATTATGGTTAGTATTATATAGTAGTTATTGGTTAGTATTATATACAAACCAAGACATAATATATATATATATATATATATATATATATATATATATATTATGTCTCGAATTAGTGTCACAAATCATTATCGTATTTTATTTTGCAATAAAATCCGTGCAATAATTTGGAAAATTTGGTAGCAATCCTCGGCTTTTAAATGAAATGCTGACATGTGAAAAAAAGAATGACATATACAAATAATGGTAAATTTCAGAAAATTTAACTATGATAATCTATACAAATCGTATAAAAGTAAAAAGATTAATGGTGAATAGTAAAATAAATATTTCATTTAAATATTGTTATTGACAATGTACGATTAAAAATATTTTTCCACTGAATGGCCCTGTTATATGGTTGTAGTTGGTCTTCTGTCTTATTACAAGTTAGGCGAATTTGGTTTTTCTGAGAAAATAATACTTGTAAAGAAAAAAAAAACCCTTCGTGCTTATTTTCAGGAAATCTATTAAAATTTCCCGCCATAAAAAATGTATTTTTTTTTCTTTCGACAGGAATGGGATTGATTTTTTTTTTCTTTTGCGGAAATCGATAACAGAAATGAAGCAGGAATTTTGAACTGGAGGAAAAATATATTAGATATATTTTAGATGATAAACTAATATAAATCGGAAATTTCTATTTCTAGAAGTTCTACTATAGTATTTAAATTAGTTATAATGACATTTCTACCATATATTATGTAAATATATGTATATAAACTTTTTTGAGCGGTTTTCAATGAATTTTTGAGACAGAAAATATTTTTAGCAATGATGATTAATTTAAGGAAATATTTTAAATTTATGTATTCTCGCACATACAAAATAAATTGAATATGACTGTCAATATTTGTGCTGAAATTATTAATGTAGCTAATAAATTTAATATACATAATACTATTCAAGTATGCACAATATACAAAAGAACATGTCACAACACACAACCTTCAAAAAGGAAAATTTCTAGTATCTATGAGGATAAAATCTAGAAAAATTATAAAGTAACCCCTTTCCAGTTACCTGCGATTCTGAAAAACTTTCGTTATTTTTAAAAATCATCAACACTAATATATTTTTGAGATTTCAATTTCTTTACCTGCAACTGATTTTTGGAAATATTCCCGGGTAGATTTTATAGAGCAATAAGTTTGCTCAAATCAAAATATCAATTTAGAAGATACTGTCGGTTCTTTATAAACATTCGAATTGAATTTATAGATGCGAGAGTAATATGAAGATTATAGTAATAATTTTTATGTCATTGGTAATGAATTAAATTTATCTCGTTTGTATGTAGAATATGTTTGTTGAATATGAAATATATCGCATCCGAAAAACGTATATTAATTATTAATTTTCTAATTAATAATATAAATAACTGATTAATACACTATAAAATCTGTTCGGAAAAAAGTTATAAACAATAGTTGGTAGCACTAAAGTTGCTATGATTGTTCCTTTCAAAGAAATAGGCAATAAGTACTAGATTTTCGTTTGTACTCTATGTAATTTAAATTTGCCTCTCAAGAACATATAATCTTCCTACTTCATCTCTTCGTTGTCATTGGCATTAGAAGACGCAATGCACTGTTTTTTCTTTCCGATATAATTGATCAAAGTACAATACTTTCTACTGATTTCGAGTGATAATAAAGAGCGGCCAGTCAACCAAATTGCAGCTTTGTTATAGTTTGTGACCAAAAATAAAAACCGAAAACTGACTTTGTCAAGCCAATTGAAATTACATAAATTATTGTGAGGTTCAGACCCCAGTACGAACGGTCAGATCGATCGAAATACCGCTTTATTTGTAAAGGAAGTTCTAAACACAAGACATACCGAAATCTCAGTGATTTAAATACGCATATTTCGAATTTGGAGAAATTTTCTGATTGACAATAAATATCTCCAATTTTTCATGCAACTTCATATCATGTTCGATATTGAATCAAGAAGAAAAGATTTTAAAAGTTAAGAAGAACGTTATTCTAGTTTTTTAAATTACACCATTGAACAGTTGACTTAACTCTGAATTAAAAATTTCAGTATATGACAATTGTTATGATATTCGTTTTGACAATTCTCAGATAATGCATATTTCTTTATCAAGACATTTTGATTAATACACGTAAAATTTTGTTTCGATATGGCGTATTATTGGCATTACGAAATAGTTGGATAGTTTCTCTCTTTAAAGTAAACATTCGAAATTGTGTCAAAAATATTTACCACATGGATTCCACATTCGTTGAATTTTTCTTATTATACCACATTTCATTATCAATGTTTTCTTACCTGGAAGAAAATGGATTGAAATCAATATCTTGAAAAATATTTATATCTATTTAAAATATCAGAAAGCATTGGTATTTCAACAAAGAAGTAAATAATTAATGGGAATTAATCAAATCGATTTCGTTTAATAAAACTTCTTTTGAAACATTTGAAAACAAAATGCATTATTAAATATTATTATCACACAAGCATAAAATTTCATATATAATTTATTCTTATCTTTTGCATGTTTTGAAGTAAAAAAATTAAAAATATTTTTCTTAAATTAATCATACTTCATGGAAAAAAATTTCTGTAAAAAACATTCATTTTGAAAATATGCAAAATGTTTTATGTGTATTTGTTTATACATTTGTTAATGACATCTGTTAATTCTGCTAGCAAATGTCTAATTGAAAGAAAATTTTAGAAGGTGATTCCAGAGGTAGATGTAAATATGTTTTTTTAATGGGATTTTGACAGATTAAGTTGCAATTAATTTGATTTACATTTGACTGCAGATTAATTTGATTAACATGCAACATTTATCAAATTTACCAAAAGACGTGATTATTATTAATAATTACCGAATTTATCTAATTAACCCTAACAGTTGCATGCATATATGCTAAAAAATTACTACAAAGTACTATAATTACTACAAAGTACAATAATTTAAAATTAGTATTTTAAATTATTTAAGTACAATTAATAAAAATAGTCAATAAATATATTTCAATAAAATAGGAAAAAAATACTTAAAATTATTGATTTCCTGTTCTTTTGTATTTTTATGCATATTTGAATAGTATTATATATATTACATTTTATTACCGTATTTACTCCTGTATAGGGCGCACGTGTGTATAAGGCGCACCCCTATTTTACAAGTAAAAATGGCGATATCTTAAAATCTCGTATATAACGCGCACCTTAAATTTGATACGCTAATGAAGAATGACCAAATGAATTTCAGTAAAAAAAATCGAAAAAACATTACACCAGACCAGAAAACAAGACGAAAATACATTTTTAGACTTCGTGTTGTAAGAGATCGACGGGAAATAAGAATGAGTGACGGTAAAGATAATTGCTAATTAGCGTTTAGATAATGTCACTAGCTCTGTTGTATAAAAAAACTGAAAGGAATGAAATAAATATGCAGTAATATTTCAATTAAGTCATATTTTCCGAGTTTTAATATCTTTGACTAATTTCTTGTTTCATATGCATATCGTTTGACTGCATCCAATAGTAAAAAAATATTCCGTGTATAAGGCGCACCTAGGAGTTTTGCCCTAATTTTTTGGAAAAAAGTGCGCCTTATACACGAGTAAATGCGGTATCTACATATCTACATTGATAATTTCAGTACAAATATCGACAGTCATATTCAATTTATTCTTCCCTTTTGTATGTGCGGGAATAAGTAATTTAAAATATTACCTTAAATTAATCATTATTCATGAAAAATATTTTTCTGTTTCCAAAATTCATCGGAAACCGCTCAAAAGAGTTTTATTATGCAAATATCAAACTCCAGTGCAGTTCTCTTTATCAATAGTTTCTGCTCCTGCTTCTTATGATGTTGTGCTACGAAATTTAATAAATTACATATTTCCTTCCTTTATACATTTTTTATAAGGGTCGTTTGATCGTTTTAATTTCCATGAAAGAAAATTATAACTGTTATTTTTATGATGAAAAATGATCTTTCGTAAAATAACTTTTATTCTATTTTTAAATTTAACATCAATTAAAAAGATTCTACCTTTACATTCACTATTTACATATTTTTGAATATTCGTATGAAATAGCTTACAGTTGGAAAATGAATTATTATACTTTATTTCATAACTACACAATTATTCAGCAGAAATTTACAAGAGTTTATTATTTTTTTTTATGTGGGGTATTTAATTTTTATTAAAGCTTAAGATTAATTTTTTTTCAAAACATAATATAAATTTTTTGTAAATGAAAGTTTTATCATGAATTAAGTTTGTCAGATTAAAGCTCCGGTTTCTCTTAAAAAATAATATTTTTGTCAACGTGATATCTCCCAAAGTATCTTTATACAGTGATCACTCACTTATGCGTACTCTCTTCCATGCGCGCTTTTCCTCTGCGACTGTTAACATATTTTTTTTTTTTTTTTATTAGATTAACAGTTATGATAGTGCACATTTTTGTAAAGTATATAATCGTTATGAAGATTAATTAATCATACTGACCGAAATTAATCGGTAATTATTAATAATAATATGGATATTTGATTATTATGCAACACTTATTAAATTTACCAAAAGACACTATTATTATAAATAATTACAGAATTTATCTAATTAACCGTAAAATTTGCATACATATATGTATCTATGTATGCTAAAAACATACTACAAATTAATTACTTTAAAATATTTAAGTACAAATCAAAAACAGGCACTATATGTATATTAATGAAACATGAAGTAATTACTTATAATTATTCATTTCCTGTTCTTTTGTATTTTTGTGCATATTTGAATAGTATTATGTATATTAAATTTATTAGCTACATTAATAATTTCAGCGTAAATATTGACAGTCATATTCAATTTATTTTGTATTTGCGAGAATACATAAATTTAAAATATTTCCTTAAATTAATCATCATTGCTAAAAATATTTTCTGTCTCAAAAATTCATTCAAAACCGCTCAAAAAATTTATTATGCAAATATCAAACTCTAGTGCGGTTCTCTTTACCAATAGTTTCTGCTCCTGTATTTTATGGTGTTGTGCTACGAAATTTAATAATTTATATATTTCCTTCGTTATTTTTTTTTTTAAGTTTTGTTTGATTGTTTTAATTTTTATGAAAATTTTTTTATTTTTTTATGACGAAAAATTATCTTTCTTAAAAGAACTTTTATTTTATTTTTAAATTTAACATCCATTTAAAAGTTTCTACCATTACATTGAAAACATTCAATAATTTAAATATATGTATGAAAAAAGTTTAAGTTCACAAACTGAATTATAATGCTTTATTGCATAACTATGTATTCCGCAAAATGTACAAGGGTGTATTTTTATTTTTATTCTTTTTATTTATTTACTTATTTATTTTATGTGCGAGAATTAAATTTTTAGTAACGCTTAAGATTATTTTTATTTCAAAACGTAATATAAAATATATGTATAAAACACCAAAAAGTTTATCATGGGAGTAAAGCTTCGGTTTTTCATCAAAAATCACATTTTTGTCAACGTGATGTCTCCCAAAGTATCTTTATACAGTGATCGCTTACTTATGCGTGCTCACTCTTATGCGCCCTTTTCCTTTTCGCCCTTTTTTTTTTTTTTTTTTGTAATTAGATTATCACTTATGATAGTACATACTTTTGTAAAGTATATATTCGTGACAAAGCTCAATTGATCACATTGACCGAACTTCATCGGTAATTGTTAATAATAATCTGGAAATTTGATTAATATGGAACATTTTTCAAAATCTTCCAAAAGACGTGCGTATTATTAATAATTGCAGAATTTATTTTATTAACCGTAACATTTGCATGCATATATGCATGTATGTATGCTAAAAAATTACTAAAAAATTAGTACTTTAAAATATTTAAGTACAATTAATACAAATAGTCACTATATGCATTTCAATAAAATATGAAATAAATATTTAAAATTATTCGTTTCCTGTTCTTTTGTATTTTTGTGCATATTTGAATAGTATTGTATATATTAAATTTTATTACCTAAATTAATAATTTCAGTACAAATATTGACAGTCATATTCAATTTATTCTTCTCTTTTGTATGTGCGAGAATACATAAATTTATCATATTTCCTTAAATTAATCATCATTCATGAAAAATATCTTCTGTTTCAAAAATTCATCGAAAACTGCTCAAAAAAGTTTTATTATGCAAATATTAAACTGCAGTCATTTCTCTTTATCAATAATTTCTGCTTCTGTTTTTTTTTTTTTTTTTGTGCTACGAAATTTAAGAAATTTTATATTTTCTTCTTTGTTTTATTTTTTAAAAGGTTTGTTTAATCGTTTTAATTTCCATGAAAAAAATTTATAACTGTTAATTTTTTTATGATGAGAAATGATCTTTCGTAAAAGAACTTTTATTTTATTTTTAAATTTAACATCCATTAAAAAGCCTCTAACTTTACATTCACAACTTACTTAGTTTGGAATATTCGTATTTAAAAGTTCTACAGTTACAAATTAAATTATTATGCTTTATTTCCTAACTACACAATTTTTCAAAAATGTACAAGGGTGTATTTCTATATTTATTTATTTATTTATTTATTTATATTGTTTAAGGCGCGAGAATTAATTTTTTGAAAGCTTAAGATTATTTTTATTTCAAAACGTAATATAAAATACATTTAAAAATACATAAAAAAGTTTATAATGGGAGTAAAGCTCCAATTTCTCATAAAATTATACTTTTGTCTACGTGATATTTCCCAAAGTATCATTATACAGTGATCACTCACTTATGCACGCTCTCTCGCTTATGCGCGTTTTCGCTCTTCGCCTCTTAACAGTTATTTTTCAAATTAGATACAAACAGTTATGATAGTACATATTTTTGTAAGGTATATATTCGTAACTAACCTTAATTAATCATATTGACCTATCGGTCTTTATTAATGATAACTGATAAAATTGGTTTATATTCAATATTTATTAAAAAAAATAGCAAAAGGCGTGATTATTATTATAATTACACATTTTATCAAATTAACAGCATCATATACATGCGTTTGTGCATTCATGTATGCTAGAAAAAAAAATTCTACAAATTAAGCACTTTATAATATTTGACTACAATGAACAAAAACTAGGCACTATATGTATTTCAATAAAATATGAAATAAATATTTAAAATTATTCATTTCCTGTACTCCCCTTCTATTTTTTTCATATTTGAATAGTATTATATATATTAAATTTTATTATCTACATTAATAATTTCAATGTAAATATTGACAGTCATATTCAATTTATTCTTCTCTTTTGTAAGTTCAAGAACACATAAATTTAAAATAGGGTAATAACCCCAGTAATTGGCACTTTAAGAATTTGTCTTTAAACTTATTTCAATTTTCATTACAAAAAAGTAAGATATTTACTTGGAAATATTTTTTAAATCAATGAATGCATATCTGTGTATCTATTTTGCCCACTAAAAGCAAAAAAAATTGAAAAAGTATTTTTATAAAAATATATTTATAAAAAGTTTCTGAAATCGCAAGTAATTGGCACCTAGAGCACCAATGTATGACACCTTGTGAACCAGTAATTGGCACAAGTTTAAATTTAAAAAAAACTTTACATTTTGCATTCTGTTTAATCGCTTTAAATGAATTTACTGTAGATGAAGATGCCATATTTTAGGTTTTTGAGAGTAAGAAATCAGCATATTAGTCTGAAATGTGAAGATTTTAAAACAATACAATATACTTGTATTAATACCCAGTAATTGTCATGCTGTCCCCAGTAATTGTCATATGAAGTTTTAATGGATTCCAATTACTGATAATATTTCATATTTTCAAATAAAAACAAATGATAAACAAAATTAGTCTATAAATTTAAAAGTGCTTCCAAAATAAGTGGTTTAATCTCAAATTCCTTGCGAATTCCTTGTAATTGGAATAGGTGCCAATTACTTGGAACTAGCAAAATTGAAGCACCATTAATTGGCATCTATCATTGATTCAGAAATCCAAATATATGTGTCGAAAATGCTTTTACACAATTAAAGTAACCCTTTTTAACTAAAAAAAACTGTTGTCAATTAAAATTTAAAATATATAATAAATCATATAATAATGAATTTAAAAGCAGGCATTCCTTAAACTAAAGAAGAAGCATTTGCAACAAAAATGATTAGTTTCATACAAGCCATAATTGTTTCTCTTCCTAGGCACAATTGTCATCTAGTAGTATAAATCAAAGTTATAATCTTTAACGTAAATGAGCATATAACTAATATATGGTCTTGCATTTTTAAAAGACTGGATATAAATCTTACTTTCGGACATATTTGTAGGATGTGCCAATCACTGGTGCATGCCAATTACTGGGTATGTTACCCTATTTACTTAAATTAATCATCATTCATGAAAAATATTTTCTGTTTCAAAAATTCATCGAAAACCGCTTAAAAAAGCTTTATTATACAAATATTAAACTCCAGTGCTGTTCTCTTTATCAATAGTTTCTGCTCCTGTTTTTTATGGTGTTGTGCTATGAAATTTAATAAATTATATATTTCCTTCCTTTTTTCATTTTTTAAAAGGTTTGTTTGATCGTTTTAATTTCCATGAAAATTTTTATAACTGTTATTATTTATGATGAAAAATGATCTTTCCTAAAAGAAGTTTTATTTTATTTTTAAATTTAATATCAATTAAAAAGTCTCTGCCTTTACGTTCACAGTTTACATATTTTTGAATATTCGTTTGAAAAACGCTTACGGTTACAAATTGAATTATTAGGCTTTATTTCATAACTACGTAAATATTCCACAAAAATGTATAAGGGTGTATTTTTATCTTTATTTTTATTTATTTATTCATTTATTTATTTTAGGTGCGAGAATTATTTTTATTAAAGTTTTAGATTATTTTTATTTCAAAAAATAATGAATGCGTGTAAAAAAATACCAAAAAGTTTATCATGGGAGTAAAGCTACGGTTTCTCATCAAAAATCATATTTTTGTCGACGTGGTATCTCCCAAGGTATCTTTATACAGTGATCACTCACTTAGCTTCCTCTCTCTTATGCGCGCTTTTCCTCTTCAACTCTTAACATTTTTTTTTTTTTTTTGTTATTAGATTAACAGTTATGATAGTACATAATTTTGTAAAGTATGTATTCGTTACTGAGCTTAATTAATCATACTGACCGAAATTCATCGGTAATTATTAATAATAATCTGGAAATTTCATTAATATGCAACATTTATTAATTTACCAAAAGACGTTGTTATTATTAATAATTACCGAAGTTATCTAATTAACCGTAACATTTGCATGCATATATGTATGTATGTAGGCTAAAAAATTACTATAAATTAAGTACTTTAAAATATTTAAGTACAAATAAAAAAACAGGCACTATATATATTTCAATAAAACATGAAACACTTATTTAAAATTATTCATTTCCTGTTCTTTTGCATTTTTTGTGCCTATTTGAATAGTATTATATATATATATTTTTTATCTACATTAATAATTTCAGTACAAATATTGACAGCCATATTCAATTTATTCTTTTCTTTTGTATGTGCGAGAATACATAAATTTAAAATATTTCCTTAAATTAATCATCATTCATGAAATTTTTTTTTCTATTTCCAAAATTCATCGGAAACCGCTCAATAAAGTTTTACTATGCAAATATTAAACTCCAATGCAGTTCTCTTTATTAATAGTTTATGCTCCTGCTTTTTATGGCGTTGTTCTACGAAATTTAATAAATTATATATTTCCTTTCTTTATTCATTTTAAAAAGGTTTGTTTGATCGTTTTAATTTCAAATAAAAAAAATTATAACTCTTATTTTTTATGAAAAAAAGTTCTTTCGAAAAAGAACTTTTTTTTTACTTTTACATTTAACATCCATTAAAAAGTCTCTACCTTTACATTCACTACATTCTTTAATTTAAATATTTGTATGAAAAGAGCTTACGGTTACGAAATGAATTATTATGCTTTGTTTCATAACTATGCAATTATTCTGCAAAAATGGACAAGAGCATATTTTTTTAGTGCGAGAATTTAATTTTTATTAAAATTAAAGATTGTTTTTCTTTCACAATATAAAATATAACATGAGTAAAAAAAAGACATCAAAAATTTATCATGGCAATAAAGTTCATGTTTCTTATCAAAAATCATATTTTTATCAACATGATATCTCCCAAAGTATCTTTATACAGTGGTCAACCACTTATACGTACTCTCTCTTATACGCGCTTTTCCTCTTCACCTCTTAAAATATTTTTTTTATTAGATTAACAGTTATGATGGTACATATTTTTGTAAAGTATATATTCGTTACTAAGCTTAATTAATCATATTGACCGAACAACAAATATGGGTAATTATTACTAATAATCTGGAAGTTTGATTAATATGCAACATTTATCAAATTCACCAAAAGACATGGTTATTATTAGCAATTACCGAATTTATCGAAATAACTGTAACATTTGCATGCATATATATATATATATATATATATATATATATATATATATATATATATATATATATATATATATATATATATGTATACACATATATATATATACACATATATATGTATGTATGTATGCTAAAAATAATTGCTAAAATTAATTACTTTAAAATATTTAAGTACAAATAAAAAACAGGCACTATATTTATTTTTATAAAACATGAAATAATTATTTAAAATGATTTATTTCCTGTTCTTTTGTAGTATTGTGCCTGTATGAATGGTATTATGCATAATAAATTTTATTACCAACATTAATAATTCCAGTACAAATATTGATAGTCATATTCAATTGATTCTTCTCTTTTGTATGTTCGGAAAATACATAAATTTAAAATATTTCCTTAAATTAATCATCATTCATGGAAAATATTTTCTGTTTTTAAAAATTCATCGAAAATCGCTCAAAAAAGTTTTATTATTAAAATATTAAACTCCAGTGCAGTTCTCTTTATCAATAGTTTCTGCTCCTGCTTTTGTGGTGTTATGCTACGAAATTTAATAAATTATATGTTTCCTTCCTTTTTTCATTTTTTAAAAGATTTGTTTTATCTTTTTAATTTCTATGAAAAAATGTTATAACTGTTATTTTTTTATGATGAAAAATGATCTTTCTTAAAAGAACTTTTATTTTAATTTTAAATTTACCACCATTAAAAAGCCTCTAGCTTTACATTCACAACTTACATATTTTTGAATAATCGCATGAAAAAAGCTTACGGTTACATATTGAATTAGTATGCTTTATTTTATAACTACGTAATTATTCCGCAAAAATGTACTAGAGTGTATTTTTATTTTTATTTTATTTATTTATATTTTTAGGTAAGAGAATAAAATTTTTATTAAAGCTTAAGATTATTTTTATTTCAAAACGTAATATAAAATATATGTAAAAAACACCAAAAAGTTAAACATGGGAGTAAAGCTCCGGTTTCTCATCAAAAATCATATTTTTGTCAACGTGATAACTACCAAATTACCTTTATACTGTGATCCCTCACTTATGCATGCTCTCTCTTATTTGCGCTTTTCCTCTTCGCCTCTTAATTTTTTTTTTTTTTTTTTTATAAAATTAACAGTTATGATAGTACATATTTTTGTAAAGTATATATTTTTTACTAAGTTTAATTTATCATATTGACAGAACTTTACCGGTAATTATTAATAATAAACTGGAAGTTTGATTAACATGCAACATTTATCAAATTTACCAAAAGACGTAGTTATTATTAATAATTACCGAATTTATCTAATTAACCGCAGCATATACATGCGTATATGCATGCATGTATGTTAGAAAAATGTACTACAAAAGAAGTACTTTATTTCATAAAATAGTTACGTATAATAGTTAAAAAATTATTTCACAAACTCGTAGCTTAAAATTGTTTAAGAAGAATTAGAAGAAAAAAGGCTTTATATTAATTTCAATAAAACATGAAATAATTATTTAAAATTATTCATCTCCTGTACTTTTGTATTTTTTGTACCAATTTGAATATTATTATGTATATAATATTTTATTACCTACATTAATAATTTCAGTGTAAATATTTAGAGTCATATTCAATTTATTCTTCTCTTTTGTATGTGAGGGGATACATAGATTTAAAATATTTCTTGAAATTAATCCTCACTCGTGAAAAATATTTTCTGTTTCTAATAGAAAATTGCTCAAAAAAGTTTTATTATGCAAATATGAAACTCCAGTGCATTTCTCTTTATCAATAGTTTCTGCTCCTACTTTTTATGGTGTTCTGCTAAGAAATTTAATAAATTATATATTTCCTTCCATCTTTTATTTTTTAAAAGGTTTGTTTGATCGTTTTAATATCCATGAAAAATCTTTATAACTGTTATTTTTTCATGATGAAAAGTGATGTTTAGTAAAAATACTTTTATTTTATTTTTAAGTTTAACATCCATTAAAAAGTCTCTACCTTTACATTTACAACTTACATATTTTTGAATATTTGTATGAAAAAAGCTTACGGTTATGCTTTATTTCATAACGACGTAATTATTCCTCAAAAATGTACAAGGGTGTATTTTTATTTTTAATTTTATTTTATTTTATTATTATTTTTTTTTTTTTTGGTGCGAGAATTAAAGTTTTATAAAAACTTAAGATTATTTTTATTTTAAAAAATAGTATAAAATACGTGTAAAAATGCCAAAAAGTGTATCATGGGAGTAAAGCTAAGGTTTCTCATCAAAAACCCTATTTTTGTTAGCGTTATATTTCCCAAACTATCTATATACTGTGATAACTCACTTATGCGTGCTCTCTGTTATGCGCGCTTTCCTGTTGATCTCTTAACATATTTTTTGTTATTAGATTAACAGTTATGATAGTATGTGTTTTTGTAAAGTATATACATTTGTTACTAAGCTTAATTAATTATATTGACCGAACTTCATCGGTAATTATGAATAATAATCTGGAAATTTTATTAATATGCAACATTTATCAAATTTACCAAAAGACGTGAATATTATTAATAATTACCAAATTAATATAATTAACCGTGACATTTGCATGCACATATGCATGAATGAATGTTAAAAAAAATACTACAAATTAAGTACTTTAAAATATTTAAGTACAATTTTAAAACAGGCTCTATATGTATTTCAATAAAACATGAAATAATTATTTAAAAATATTCATATCCTATTCTTTTATATTTTTGTGCCCATTTCAATAATTTTATATATATTAAATTTTATTATCTACATTAATAATGTCAGTATAAATATTGACAGTCATACTCAATTTAATCTTCTCTTATGTATGTTCGAGAACACATAAATTTAAAATATTTCCTTAAATGAATCATCATTCATGAAAAATATTTTCTGTTTCAAAAATTCATCGAAAACCGTTTAAAAAAGTTTTTTTTATGCAAATATTTAACTCCAATGCAGTTCTATTTATCAATAGTTTCTGCTTTTGCTTTTTACGGCGTTGTGCTACGAAATTTAATAAATTATGTATTTCCTACCTTTTTCCTTTTTTTAAAAGGTCTGTGTAATCGTTTTAATTTCCATGAAAAAATTTTATAACTGTTATTTTTTATGATGAAAAATGACCTTTCATAAAAGAACGTTTATTTTTTTAATTTAAAATCCATTTAAAAGTTTCTACTTTTACATTCAAAACATTCCATATATTAAATATTTGTATGAAAAAAGTTTACGGTTACAAATTGAATTATTATTCTTTATTTCATAACGACGTAATTATTCCTCAAAAATGTACAAGGGTGTATTTTTATTTTTATTTGTATTTACTTATTTATTTTAGGTGCGACAATTACATTTTTATTTAAGCTTAAAATTATTTTTATTTCAAAACGTATTATAAAATATATGTAAAAAAACAACAAAAAGTTTATCATGGAGTAAAGCTCCGGTTTCTATTCAAAAATCATATTTTTGTCAACGTGATATCTCCCAAAGTATGTTTATACAATGATCATTCAATTATGCGTGCTCTGTCTTTGCCCATTTTCCAACTTCGCCTTTTAATAATGATTTTTGTTATTAGATTGAAACAGTTATAATAGTACATATTTTTGTAAAGTATATATTCTTTATTAAGCTTAATTAATCATACTGACCGAACTTCATTGGTAATTATTAATGATAATCTGGAAATTTTATTAATATGTAACATTTATCAAATTTAACAAAAGACTTGGTTATTATTAATAATTACCGAATTTATCTAATTAACCGTAACATTTACATACATGCATGTATCTACGCTAAAAAATATTTCTACTAATTTCTACTTTAAAATATTTAAATACAAATAAAAAAAACAGGCACTATATGTATTTCAATAACATGTGAAATAATTATTTTAAAATTATTCAATTCCTGTTTTTTTTTATTTTTGTGCCTATTTAATAGTATTATATATATTAAATTTTATTATCTACATTAATAATTTCAGTACAAATATTGACAGTCATATTCAATTTATTCTTCTCAGTTGTGTGTGCCGGAATGCATAAATTAATCATCATTCATGAAAAAAATTTTCTATTTCAAAAATTCATCGGAAACCACTCAAAAAAGTTTTATCATGCAAATATGAAACTCTAGTGCTGTTCTCCTTATCAATAGTTTCTGCTCCTGCTTTTTATGGTGTTGTCCTACGAAATTTAATAAATTATATATTTCCTTCCTTTTTTTCATTTTTAAAAGGTTTGTTTCATCGTTTTAATTTCCATAAAAAAAACTTATAACTCTTTTTTATGATGAAAAATTATCTTTCATAAAAGAACTTTTATTTTCTTTTTAAATTTGACATCCATTAAATGGTCTCTACCTTTACATTCATAACATATATATTTTAATATTCGTATGGAAAAAGCCTCAAAGTTTGCCAATCGTATGGATATAATACGAAAGTATTTTTTTCTTAATTGTGCTAATTTTTGTAGTTATTTTAAAGAGAAAATACGCAAATACTCCGTTTGCAATATAATATGCTTGACCTTTAACCAGATGTATTATTTGGTCTAATTTCACTTTTGTCACTTGGGTGCTTCAACAATCTTATATGCTCTCTCAATTAATAATAATAATATGACGATGCTTTTATACGGAATTTATAATATTTCCCCTGCCCTACAACAAATTCTATGCACATTATTGGTCATTCTAAAGCATTGAAACAGAGCATTATACTCATGAATATCGAAATATCAAGTTCTCTGCTAAACAGAAATTCTACGGGTTTATCAGAGGGAAATCCAATTACTTAATCAATTACAGATAATCCATATATATTAATCCTGGCACCTAATGCCTAATCTATATTTTAAATTAAGCTAGGAGATGGCACAGGAATCCGTTAGAGTCTTAACTCCTATTTGCAGTACAACTATTGATACTGATGATGGAACTCAGCATTCAGATTTCTAACTTCTAATCGAAACACATACTATTTTTTTTTAAGTCGTTACCGTTTCCTACAGTGTACATTTTCAGCAATTTTTGGTCGTAATACACTGTTAAAAATTTGCTGACTGGTTACTTTTGATTCAAATTTTTAGCTGTGTAGAATTAGTGCGAATGCAAGCGTCTGCAAAGACGCAAATCCAACTATATTAATCCCAGTACCTAATGTCCTAATCTATCTGTTATATTAAGATAGAATCTGTGAAGGGGGTGATACTGCTTTCTGTAAGAGCATTAGTTCCTACTTGCAGGACAATTATTAATATTGACGGTAGAACACGGCATTTAGATTTGTAACTTCTAATAGTAACACATTCTATTGTTTTTTTTTTTTTTTTTTTTTTTTTTTTTATGACAAGCCGTTACCGTTTCCTGCAGTGTACATCTTATTGACATTTTTAATAATTTTCGGTTGTAATACACTATTAAAAATTTACAGCTAATTGTCCAACTGTTCAACGGTTTTTATGGAAAACAGTTACATAACCATAATTTAACGCTATTCTGTATTATTGCTCATATTATAGCCAGAATAAAATTAAACTACGACAATTTAGCCCAAAAAGCCGGTCGAATGACTAGACAGTACTTTGTATTATGTGAACTCTGTAACGTGTTAGTTTTTATCTTCTAATGTTTCCCTGATGATGAACAAGTTTTATTGTTCGAAACTGTAGGAAATCAATTCTACTTTAGTTGTAAGTAGTATATGAATTTTAATTAAAAAATTTAACATCTAGTATACACTGATGAGCTGAATTTATTATTTGTTATATTATCAAACAGTGTAATTGGTCCTCCTATATTAAATGACTAGACAGTTTTGTTCAAATTTTTAACTGTATAGAATTAGTGCTATTGCAAACGTCTACATAGAGTCAAGAGCTATTACCTAGGAGTCATTAGGTGGATTTTTAGATTAATTATGTCTACAGAACATGCACTGTAAAAAAAATTCAGTAAACAGTCCAGTCAATTGACTGTTTCAATATATTACTGATGGTAAACCGTTATGTTTACTATCCTCACTAAAAGGAAGTCTTCTTAAAATGGTGTAGTAACAGTTATTTATAAAGATGGTTAAATGACTGTGCAATTTGTTGCAAGATTTTTACAGTGTGTATATATATATATATATATATATATATATATATTATATATATATATATATATTAAGTGTCTTGACCACATGCCTCCAACAATTTCATGAATCATCGGAATTGATCAATTGATCGGAAATGCAGTTTCATCTACTCAAACTGTGAAATATCAGCACATTTTGGTGTATGCCTGTGTGCATAAGATGTAAAATTACCGCATTGATTTAAGACTGTAAAATTGAAAATTGAAAATTTAATTAAATCTCTGCTCTTACCACTTCCCATTAAGAATTCCAGAAATACTTTTGAAGATCTGAATTATAAATTACAAAAATCGATAATTTTTGGAACATGAAAGAATTCGATGATATTTTCAGAACCTATTTCTTTATGAAAATGGAAAGTTATTCTGGTGAGAATTTTCTATCTCATTGAAATGCAAATACACTCACTTTAAGAGAAACAGAAAGCAAAACGCAACATCATATTCTTTTGCGAATGAAAAGCGATTTTTGGCCAAACAATGCAACATGGCGGATGATAGTGCAAAAGTTTTTCATGCAATTTTTCTTCCTTTTATACGTATTCTGCTTTTTCTACATCAACACGTGTAAAAGAAATATTTTTATATTTTACATTCTCATTTTTGTTTTTCGTATTCGGTATCTACCGCACATAAACGTGATTGTAGTAGGACAATATTATTTGGTAGACTTTCTAGTACAATATATAACAATGGTACATTTTTTACGTTTGACTATTGATGCAGGTTTAGTTAGATTGTTGTAATTAGCTTTTATATAATTACCAAAAAATTATATTGTTATGTGACATAAATACTTTCATGTGTTAGAGTTTAAGTCTCTTTTGAGAATTGTTTCAATTCTTAATTTTAAAGAATGATTAGATTGTGTTTCTTATTTAGTAAGGTGTTATGGTGTAATAACGCTAAGCGGGTTAATAACGCTAAGTGGTACTATTATGCATAATTATGAAATAATCTGGTAAATGACACCTATGTGCTCTGCGCAGAAAGGTTTTGAGTCATATAAATCGCAAAAAACAGCTTAAAGTTGATTTGTTCCATTTGTAGGTCTTATTGCTTTTTCAAGCAATTACAATTAACGCTTGATCTAAAATTTGCGAGATAAGTTTTGTGAGGTGAAGACTATATTTTGTATCCAGAAATACTTTGTTTATTGCATAATTTTCTAGTGCATTTCATATATTTTCAAAATGTTGTAGAAGATTTTGGATATCTTCTCGAGCTAATTTGTAGTTTAAAATCTACTGCGCTATAAGTATACCGGGGTAATAACGCCAATCCTTGGCGTTATTTTTTATTAAAAATTATTTTTATTATTATCTGCATATAATTAGTATATGTCTGTATATTAACAATTGTCACTTAATTTATGATTCAGCACTTAGTATTAAAACATTCATGCCATTGATGTATGTTAATGATCCTTATTTTGGTATGTTCGGTATGGAGTATAAAGTGTATATTTGTTCATCTGCAGGAGCGTTGAAAAAATTCCGTTATATTGTGATCAACTGGTAAAATAGTTTGCAGCGAATTTTAATGATGTTACGCTATTTTAGATGCATCAAAATTTCGATAAATAACTAATTTTTATTAGAAGATGATTACTATGGAATTGGGTATTCATAGCATTGAAAATATTCATAGCAAATGAATTCACATATTATTCTTATTATAATAAGAAACTGATGAAAGGGAATTTTCAACTGAGGGAGGTATTTCCTAAAAGAATTTTTTTTCATGCAAATAGTGTATTGATACAAATCGATATAACATATACAGTGCTGATCGAATTTTTTTTATTATTTACCAAACATACATGGGCGATGAGGATTGGTGAAATTGAGTTTTTAAATGTGTTATGAGTTTCCAACTGTTCCAATTAGATATCATACTCAAGCTTATTATAAATTGTTACATTAAGTTTTGTTACATTATTTTGAATGTGTTGAAAAGTGCTTCATAATCTATGCGTGATACATATTTTTTTTTCATTTTTGTTTAAACCTAAAAGTAAAATTTCCCCCAAAACAAGAGCAAACTTCAACACAGCATGTTTATGCTTTAGTTCCTTTTACGATGAATATAAAACACATATAAGTAACGCACCGATATACATGATAATTTCTTCTTCATAAAACAAAAGATTTGTCTGTTGCATCGATATTGAATAGGCTAAACATTCAGAGTAAAATACTAAATCAAAGAATTAATTTGTCAGAGCCTTTCACACATTAAAATTTGAAATCTAATTCAATATCGGGGTGCTATAAATAACTGATTTTATAGGCAAAGACAGAAAACAATGTCCAAATAAAAATACTTACACTTATCAAGTTTTGGCAATGCACCAATAAGAAGTTTGACTAGAAAATATATGGGACAATTTTTCCATGTTTAAAATACACAATTTAAGTCTAAATTCTGAAGCAAGCATTTTATTTCCCTTTAAAAGTAGCATGAATTCGATGTGTCTTAATAATTTTTTTTTAGACTTTTATAAAATGATTTCTTTTTGTAGATATTCCTTCAGGAGCAATGAATACATAAATATTTAATCAATCTGAATTTTTATTAAAACTATATAACAAAGGTTTTTAAATAAACATGACGAAAAACAAAACATCGTGTTAAGTGCGGGTTATGAAACATATTCCAGTACACAGAAATCTTCACCATTGAAAAAAATGAGAGATCATTTTTAGATAAAAATAAATTTTTAAAATGATTAGATTTTTCAAAAAAAGAAAACGTTATTCGATTTCCTTTTCACTGCATTTTAACAGTTGTCTTTTGAATGCATCTTTTTATAAAAATGACTAAGTAAAAGGATCGCAAATAAGAGTGTTTAGATATGGGTTTGAGGCACAGATTTAAGTCGATATAGAACTTGTTGAATACCTGATGGCAAGTATTGATAAGCAGACCGCGTACACACTTGCGTCCACTGATTTCTTAACTAGAGTACAGGAAGTCTTTATAAATTTATAATGGAGTGCCATAAATTATTATAATTATCATTATAAATATTTATATATAACTTTATAGTCGTCTATAAATTTATATGCGTAAGAACTTTGTCTTCATTCACAATGTGTTATTTTTGAATGTAAAATAGATATATTTCACCATTAATGCAGTCGTTTCTTACAAAATCTCCTATCAAAAAGATTTTCAAGAATCAGACAGGAAGGTTTCCTTATTTACATTTCCATATAATTTTTTTTTTAAATATATACCTATATTATTTAATGCATCCAATAAAAGAAAATCGAAATAAATATGTGAAATTTAGAAGATTGTACAAAAACTAATCACCACTGCCTTATAGACTTGAACAACGTAATTTATTGACCCATACATTATTTTACAATAGCTAAACATGTTGTTTCATTTCAGTCGTTTTTATATTTGCATTACTAACATTTAAAATTGTTATAGATCAATCCGACATATAACTTTAAAGAAGGTAGTTTCATTGAAATAACATGTCAAACAGAAATGTCAATTAGATAAGCTTTTAATCCTTTATCGTGTTTTGTATCGTAGAGTGCAAAATTACTTTCCTTAACAATGTGTAATCGAAAACTTTAGTAACTTCATTATCGATAGATGACTGTAAATGTCATTGGTCAATAAAGTGTATAAAACAAAAGAATTTATGCGTCTTCCCTTGTCAATAATGCTTAAAAAGTACTTAATATTAACTAGATATTTAATGGAATTCGATAATGTGAATAAAATGAGTATGAAAAGGAATTTAAATTTTGAAGTGAAGTCTTGTATTTTAAATTTTCCCTTTTGGAAGGCAATCACTAACAGTTTGATAACAAAATCAAAAACAATATAGTGTAAGCGATTATGTAATATAATAAATGCATAGTAAATGCAGCTATTTAAATTGATGAGTAATCGATAATTCTACCTTAAAATTATTGTATAACTATATAGTAAAAGGGCAATGCACTGTTAAAAATTTGCAATATTCTGTTTAGTCATTCGACCGTTTTTCATCAAAAATGGTTACACGACTGTCATTTTACACTATTCTATTCATATTATTGTTCATTTTTAGGTTAGAATATAGT
Organism: Maratus speculifer; assembly: GCA_964019185.1. Taxonomy (NCBI): domain Eukaryota; kingdom Metazoa; phylum Arthropoda; class Arachnida; order Araneae; family Salticidae; genus Maratus; species Maratus speculifer. Next base: position 29,987,936 of record OZ025299.1, on the reverse strand, counting down.
TAAATTACGATTATGTAACCGTTTTTTCATAAAAACTGTCAAATACCTCGGCCAGAATGTTGCAAATTTTTAACAGTGTAGAAAATAATTACTTCAACTATCACTCCAAAATACAAACGAATCAGAATAACAGGAAAAAATCTCAGACTGCGTTATCTTAATACACCTTTTATAATTGGTGAATGTCTAAATTAATTTCAATGAAAATTTCAAAACTAGTAATAAAAAAATGACATTCTAAAAAATGAAGTCCTATATGTTCTTTGAACGTCCCTTATTATTTTCTTATTAATGTAACAGTGTAGTAATTGGAAAAATAAAATGTAAGAAAACTCAATTTAATGACAGAAAATTGATGATGTGAACGTTGCCTCTAAATTAATCTTAGCTACAGTTACAATAAAAGATAAAAGTTGAAAATCATGACTCTTCATCTTTTTAATGGAAACAAATATCATTTCAGGCAATGATATTTTAAGAGCACTCTCAAGATGTGTGAAATTGTTTTTATTTTCATTTGCTTATTTTGTTTTATTTTATTTTATTTTATTTTATTTTATTTTATCGCTTAAAGGATAAAACTTCATTTTTAATTTTCTAAAACTTCATTTATAAATTATGTTATCATTTTTGTAGATTATCCCATGTATTGAATTATAACAATTTACTCTACCATCGACCCCTCTAAAAAAGGTAACCAAAAACGTTTTGGTAAATTTTTGAATTTTATATTTACAAGGTAGAACCCGTCAAATTTGACGAAAGAAAATGTTTAAGAAGGAATTGTTTCATTAACTTATAATAAACATATAATATTAGTTAATAAAATAAAAAGTTAAAATTAGTTTTAAAATAAAAAAAAATCATTTGATATTGGTAACGCTAACTCTTAAACAAACAATATTTAAAGTTAAATTAACAAAATACTATTTCTATAAAACTCAGTTGTAGAAATCGTTAAAATTAAACTTTAGTCGTACATGTAAGAAGCAAAAAATAATAAAGATCTGTTATTATGATAAAGTTATCAATTAAGATTCTTATGCTAGTAATACAAAATGAAAAAAAGCACAATTTATTCAACTTTGATTCAATTACAGAATTTTTTCCCCATGTAATCAAAATCCGGCATCATTTTCCCATATCAAAATTTTCAAATGCACATTTCGTATCTGTATTCACCTTTTAAAAAAATCGGCATTTTAATTTGATCATTTTGATTCAAAACTTGAAGTCTCAAAGCTATTAGCTGAAACAGATATTAAACTGTTGAAATTCTTTTATGTGTAAATCAAATTTTGTAAATTAAACCAAAATTCACCGAGTTTTATAACAGACGATATTTAAATTTAAATTTTTTTCTCTTTTAATGAGAAAATAGCAACATAAAGATAGAGTAATCATTTTTTTCTCTTTTCCCCCTTTGCTTTTAATAAAAATGGAGTATTCCTGTTGCCACGATTAGAAAAGCGCTATTAAAAACTACAAAAAAATTAATAATTCAAAAACAAATTAAGATAAAGTTTTCAAACAAATTTCATTCAAAAGTGTATTTTTTTCCCTACACGATGGTGTAATTAATAATTCAAAAACAAATTAAGATACAGTTTTCAAACAAATTTCATTCAAAAGTGCATTTTTTCCCTACACGATGGTCTAAAAATTGTAAATGTACTATATTCAGAAGTTTAAACATTTGTAGTAGCAAAAACTGCAATTCCGAAATTTCACTTAAAATTTGAAAGCGTTGCCATTCGCAAAATGACGTATGCGTTACGCACAGATACGTTTGGCCTTTATAATATAGATATTTGCATTTTCATTAGTCTGCAATATCATTTTTCACAAATATTAAATATTTTATGTAGGGTAAAATTTATGATAATTCCTTTCATTTACATTTTTGAGTAAATTAAGTGCGTCGCTTCAGGGATTAAATAATGAGCCAAGAATTAAAGAATATCTTGTCTTAAATACAATTAAAATCTTTTACTCAAGTGCACTGTAAAGATAAAATTTTGTTTTAAAAAAAATCTGGTACTAATTTGCTGTTGTGATTAAAATGAAGTGGATATTTTCCACTGTTTTAGAAAGGGTTAAAACATACATTAACCGAGCCATGTTCTGTGAACCTAAAGACTGTTCTCAAATTGTCTGTTCAACAAGCAGAACATGTTTTGACACATTTACAAATTAATTTTTTAACGGAAAGGTATAAAATTGGAAAGCCCAGCTATGGAAGCGATTTGGAATCGAACTGAATTTTCCATTTTTATCAATAAATTACCAATTGAGTTTTAAGTGATGTCGATCACGTGACAAACACTTTTTTCAACACCGTATGAGTGGTTATTCTTCCTTCGATTAGAAATTTTATCCAAAATGTCCACTTTGACACTCATTTCTCTAAAATCAATTGTTTTTCAAAAAATGGGAAAATGAATGCTATAAGGTAGTTTCTGAATAGCAACATCTGCTAGTTTCACGCATTTTTTGAAAAAAAAAATTAAAACTTATCTCATAAAGGTGCAGTTATTGAGTTAATAACAACCTTAATTTAACAGTTAAGTCATTAAAAGGGTTAAAATGACAAAACTCAGGGTAAATAACGACAGTTATTGGATTAGTTTCGTTTTGTGAAATGCTACAATATAATTCTAATCACAAATTCCTTGTCCGAGAAAATTCTAGTAAAAGGGAAGAAATGAAGAGCGAGATCATCCATCTCTCCAGAGTTAAGTGAAAATGAAGGTAATTTGAAAGAAAGCCGCACAAATACTATCTCATGACTGAAATAAGTTTAAGATTAATTATACGCATTTCTTTAGAGAGGCAGTTCCCGTGAGCCGGGATTATCTTTTTTTTCAACCCTTCGATTTTTAAAGCGTTTCAAAAAACAATTAAAGCATTCAAGTTTAGATAGGTGAAGATAAAGGTGCTCAATTACAGGATAGAAAACAATTTCAGAGCAAAAGAATGTAAAAGCAGACAAATTTTTCAAAATTCTTCTATTATAATGTGAACTGAAAATAAAAGCTTTAATTTTCACTCTATATTAAATTTATAAAACGAACAAAAACTTCTTTTTTATACATATATTATTAAATGTTTCGTGCACGTGTTGCATAAAATAATTGATAAATAAATTTTCAGTTGTTATTCAAAGTTAACTGTAAAATGATAACACAGATACTATACCTTTTTGAACGTAATGATAAACAAAAGGCTATTAAAAACAAATTTCGCTGTTAAACTAATGCATTTTTATGAAATTGCTTTTTATGGGACTCCTAACACGGTAAGAAAAGAAAATCAATCCATTATTTAAGAAGTATTATGCCTGTCCGTGAAGAAAATACAAATCACATTTCCGACTGATTAAGCCGACGCTGTGTGTGACACATTAAAACCAGTGCCATTAGTTTAAATAATATATGCTATTTAAAGTAGAAAAAGGTAGAAATACATTTAAAATATCGTCATATTTATACAAAATAGGTGGATATCTAAATCGCTCTATGTTTATCATATACAGTGTATTTCTGAAGTGTATGCCACATTTCAGAAAAGGTTAAAACACACTTTTAAAAAAACCTGTTCTTTGAAGCTTAAATTTAATAGTTAAGTACCTAAAAGGGTTGAAATAGCATAACTCGGGGTAAATAACAACAGTCATTGGATATGTTTAATTTTGTGAAAATTTACAATGTAATTTTAGTCACAAATTCTTTTCTGAGAAAATTCTAGTAAAAGTGCAGAAGTGAAGAGTGAGATATCCATCTATCCAGAAATAAGTACTAATGAAGATAATTTGAAAGAAAACCCCACAAATACTAGCTCATGACTGAAATAAGGGTAAGATTAATTATCCGCATTTCTTTATAGACGCTGCTCCCATGCGCCGGCGATATTTTTTTTTCTACACATCGATTTTTAAAGCGTTTCAGAAAGAAAAAATCCAACATTCTAGATAGGTGAAAATAAATGCAATCAATTACAAGTTAGAAAACAATTTCAGAGCAAAAGAATGTAAAAGCAGACAAAGTTTTTCAAATTCTTCCTTTATAATGTGAAATGAAGAAAAACCTTTAATTTTCCCTCAATATTAAATTTATAAAATGAACAAAAATTCCTTATTTTTATACATATATTATTAAATGTTTCTTAAATAGTTGATAAATAAATTTGCAGTTGTTATTCAAAGTTAACTGTAAAATGATAACACACATACTATCACTTTTTTAATCGTAATGTTAAAAAAAGTCTATTAAAAAGAAATTTCACTGTTAAATTAATGCATTTTTACGAAATTGCTTTTTACGGGACTCTTAACACGGTAAGAAAAAAAAAAAGCAATCCATTATTTAAGAAGCATTATGCCTGTCCGTGAAGAAAATTCAAATCACATTTCCGATTGATTAAGCTGACGTTGTGTGTGACATATTAAAATCAGTGTTATCTGTTTAAAGAATTTAAAATAGAAAACGGTAAAAATAAATTAAAAAAATTCCTGGTATTTCAACAAAATAGGTCGATATCTAAATAACTGTATACATATACAGCATCTGTACGCATGATTACATTTGAATAATACCATTTTCAAAAACATTTTTAAGAATTATTATGCGTGACTGTGAAAAAAAAATCTAAATCCCATTTCCGGTTGATTAAACCGACGTTGTGTGGGATATATTGTAATTACTATTTTTAGTCTGATTAATATGCGTCATTAAAAAATAGAAAAAGGTAAAAAAAAAAATTAAATATATATTAGTAATTATATAAAAATGCGACAATGTATTAATCACTATCTACATCTATAGTCTCTGTATGTGTGCTTAAATTTACATACTACTCTTCTTAGTCTTATTTAATTGCAATATATGTGGTTAAATAAGATGAAAATTACTTTTTGTCAGTAGAGGTATTTAATCGTTTGCAACGGTACGAGCCTTGATTACTACAAATGGCCAAAAGTGACCGGACACTTGCGATTTTACGCATTTTATTAAGGTGTGTAAACAAAACAGTACAGGTAATATTTTTCTGAGATTTTTTTCAGAAACCTCGCAGGAGGCCGTCAACAAATTGAAACAGGACGAATATTTTTCGGATAAACCTGTCAAAACTAATATAGTAAAAGTATTCAAACTGTAGAATATGATCAAGTGACTTACTGTCATAAAACGTGTTTATTTATGTGATAGCATCTATTCACATATGAAATTAAGGTTTTCATAAAAACTGTCCCGAAGTTTCTAAATTGTTTGCATTTAATCTAAAATATCTCACTATAAAAAAATATTCTTTTCAGAAAATATGACAAAATACATTGTACATAATTCCCTGTAATCAGAAAAAAAAATAAAAATTATATGAAAAATGAGCAGGTTTCCTGAGTAATATTTCAACGCGCATGAGTGAATGCTATGAGGATATAATGTGCATAATGTGTTAGCTAAAAGTAAAGAGCAACTTTTGTAAAAGTCACAAAAACATAGCTTGAAAATTCTGAAAATAATCGTCGATAGAATAATCTGAAACTCCGTTGTCCTCAAAGTGAAGCAAAAAGATAAGGGGCTTTATCCAAATATAGTAGTATATGCAATGTTGTGTTTTCTATATTGATACTAACCAAAGGAATGGCACCAGAATATAAGAATACATTTATTTTAAATAAATATTTTTTTAATCAGGTAAAAAATAGAAAAATAAAACTGTATTACGAAATTCTGGTGTAATGTCATTTTAAGTGGTTTGCTATATGTATACCATATGTATGGTGGTGTACTGGAGGTATACTATATGTATACCACCTCATTTCAAACAGTTAATGGCAGATATTCCTTAATTAAAATTTTTGAGAATATTATTTGGAAATTCAGGTAGACATTTTAACTTAAAATGCTTTTAATTTGCAGCACTTATTAGAATTTCCTTACTTTATATTTTTCTTTATATTCTGTACCAAAAATTAACTTTCAAAATATTTTTATATTAGTTTTAAATTCAGAATAATCGTGACGGAAAAAGTTGGTTCAAAATTTTAGAATGTTTTGATAATACTTCTAAATTTAAGTCACGGTTCTGCTGAAGAAGCATAGTTTTTTATCTTTAAAAAATCATATTTTCTTCGAATGCATATTTAAGTTTAAAGAAAAGTAGAGAATCCGTGAATCCGTCAATGCGACATATTTCAAATGACGAAATATGTTCCGAATCAGTAAAATACAAAGTGTCCCGGTTCATCAAACATTTTATTTCATTTGAATCGCCTTTTTTTATTTTCTAACTTTTCTATTTGATTACATTTCTAAAGCCATTATTTCTTTGGCACTTATGAACGCACATATCGTCTTTAGGGGACATTATATCTGAATCTAATAAAACATCTTTTTTTCTTAACAAAAAAATATTATCTTTTTCAGTAAAAACTAAGAAATGTCTATGTCTTTGTAATATGCATATGTCTGCTATGTAGTCCGAAATCATGTCCTACTGATTGGGGATAAATTTATAGCCAACGTTAAAAATTCATTAGTGTTAATATTCAAATTCTGATATTTGACATTTTATAGAAAATTTTCCATCCTTTATGCATGTTGTAACGTCATAACTGAATCTGATAAAACATAAGTTTTTAAAGTTTTTATCATAATCAAAATTGTATAGGGGATATTATGCCTGAATCTGATAAAACATAAGTTTTCACACGCACAAAGTTTTGATGTAAAAACATACTGTTGCGAAATATACACTGCTAAAATTTTCAGCAAGCTGACGAGTTATTCGATGGTTTTTAGGAAAAACGGTTACATAACCGTAGTTTAACTCTATTTTGATCATACTATGGACAATAATATAGTCCGGATGCACTTAAATTAGAGTTATGCAAACATTTTTCTAGAAAACTATCCAATGACTGGAGAGTGTTGCAAGTTTTGAACAGTGTAGTGTCTATTAACATTTAATTCAACTCATGCAATTATCCTCCTTAAATGGCGGTTGTCAATTCAATAAGTAGACCTGTTCTTGACGAATCAAATGTGATTACACTTTTGGCCTATAAATAAGAGCTTTTTTTTAAAAAATAAAAACCAGTTTTAATAGAAGCATTTGACATTTAACTAATCGCCAAAATTATTACAGGAAGCTACGATAACGATAGGCTGTTATATATTTTATATGTATTTGTTATATATATTTTAATATGTGTAACTCCCAGTTTCTCTTTTACTTTTTTTTTCGTTATCGCACTTTGCGATTCAATAATATTTGCGTCATCTTTTGATTTCCGAAGAAATATTTTTATATTCGCTACTTTTCTTTTGTTTTTTATTTAGTTTTTGAGCTTTGCAATATACTAATAGTGTCATCTCATTAAGTTTGTCATTACACTTTTGGTCTATAAATAAGAGTCTATTTTTTAATAAATGCCAGTTTTAATATAAGCCTTTGCCTTTATCCACTTCATCTAAATTGTTACTGAAAGCAGTGATATTAATAGGCTGGATGTTATATTTGTTTAGTTTGTTATGGAACTTCTTCTAATACTTTTACTGTTCATTCGTTTTCGCCCTTTGCGATTCGTTAATATTTATATCATCTTTTGATTTCCAAACTGATATTTTTGTATTCCCTACCGTCACATGATTCTCTTACATTTTCACATACACAAGCTTCTCATAAAGGTTATGTTTTAAAATTAAATAATGATTTAACTGTAAGTAATATAAATATGAAATTAGTAACATACTAGGGAGCTCATAAAAGTTTTATACAAATCTTTCAAATGTAGTTTAAAATTTCGTCAGTAGATGACGCTGTGTTATCTCAAATTGTATGGATGTCCAAGTTTTATTACAGTTACCTTTCTTTTTGCTATGAATTCAATTAAATTATTGAATGGAAGGTTTGTATTTTAAATTTTGAAATTAATTTTAACCCCTTAATTCATAACGGCCTCATATGAGGACACATAAGATTTGTTTTATAAAGAAAAAAATACTTCCTGCATTCATTTATGGAGGCGTGATTTCTGGACAGACAATAGCTAACATGCAGCACAATATTAAAATTATTTTATTAAGGCTTATCATTTGCCACAAAATTTTTTTATAATAATAAATAATAATGGAAAATAATTTATTCGTGAAATATTTAATTTTATTTGAATTTAAGAGTGTCATCAGCTTACAGACATGCAAACTAATTTTAAACATTTCGTATACAAAGCTCCTTGAAGTTCTGTATGAAACATCATGTAAGTCTAAAAAATATTTTGTGAATAATTTTCAAACAAGAATTATTAATAATAATATTATTATTAATTTGCTTATGCTAATTTACTTCTAAAAAAACCTAACGAAAACGTAGACTACATTATTAAGTAATCAAATTCTTAGTCACACATTTAAATCCCAATTTTTTGGAAATATATCAATGTTACTAATATAATTGGGTTAATCTTGTAATAATCACGATTGACATTTACATTTTTTGACATTTTAAGTATTATGCTACTTTTTAAAGCATAAGTTAACAGATTTATTAATGAATAAGAAAAATTCTTCTTATTTTTTATAATCCGGAGGAAATAATTTTAAACACGTATCTGTCTTTTAGAATAAGTTACATGGCTCGATTTATCGCTTATATTAGAAACATTTTTGAAAGAGTAAGAAAATTGCATTTACGATAAGATCCTTATTCTTTTAGCCTGATCATCGTTCTTTAATATTTCATCGTGAGCAGAAGGTAATTGGAAGCACTTACAAACGCGATTTTAGATTGAATAATAAATGAAGCTTATATCAAATTTACATGAATTAAAGTGATTTTTTCTTAAATTCTCATTTGACATGAACATATGATATGGATATATATTACTTATACATTCAAGTGAAATTAATTTGCAAGTTTGTTATTTTACCCTTTAAACTTTATTAATAATAGGAAACTGACGTAGCTATAATAAGGAGCATGGTACTGAATTGAGAAAAAGAATTTGGATTAAAGGTCTTCTGTTTTAAAGATATATTAAAAATAGCGTTTAGTAGGAAATACTTAATTTATACAGAGCGATTCAGAAAGATGGAACCAATGATCTAGTTCCTTTAATATTGCCTCTAGACATATACTTTTAATTACGAAGTTTCATAAATAATATGCAAAGTATATGACATAAGTTGCAAACCACCAAAAAGTCTGCTGGAAAAAATACACAATCTAAATATTTTTCTTGGTCTGGAGGGCAAAATTTCAATTAGAAAATTTCTCCTTATTCATTGCTGAATTAAACACATAAAAAATGCATTGTTCTATCTGCAAATTCCAAAAAAACATTTAGCCTCAAAATGAGACGCCTACATTTTTCGTGCTGGTAGCGAGTGGGCAAAAATTTTTTACATCATCTCTGTAAGTACATATTAAACATTCATAATAAATATTGTTCTACAAGTGGAGTTATTTAGAATGAGTTCGTGCGTGACTTTTGCCCCAATAGTTATTTGGATATTTTTAGAGAAACTTTTACACCATCTTCTAATAGTTCTAACATATTCTATCATATTGCACTTCAAAGGATTCCGCATGAAGTGATTTTAGCTGCTGTATTATAAAATTTAAATGATTTATAATACTCCTTTCCAAACAGATATTCTTTCAAGTCTTTGTAGAATGTGCATTAAAGTAAGAGATAGGAGGTCCATATTAGCCATTTTCTTTTTCACAGATTCCATTTTTTTTTTTTTTTTTTTTTTTTTTTTTTTTTTTACTTTATGACTCAGCTCAATGTTGAATGCCATTCATCATTGGTTATCTCATGCTCTATTAAATCTTCTTTCTGAATGGTCGCCATCACTTGATATCAAAATTCTGTGCCCACGTCCAAAAAACAATAATATATTATGTAGATTTTTTAATGATAAAAATATGCTCTTGAAGATTTATTTTTTTAAAATATTTTAGGCAGAATAATTTGTTTACTACGTAAAAATATTTTTTTATATATTTATGATCCGCTTAGGAAAAGTGGTGGTCTCTTTGACATTTGAAAAATTTCGTTATCGTTAATATTGCAGTTTAAAAAACTGGAATCATTTTTTAGAAAGTTTTATTCATCCTTTCTTAAAAAGATTTTATCTTATTTTTAGTATCTTTTTATATTTTAAGTACAAAATGTGTCTTTGAATTTTCTATTTATTTAGTATTATTATTCTTTTTTCTTTTACTGTTATTAGACAGTATGTTTAATTATCTGCATTGATACGAAATGAATTTTATATTTATTAATATTTAATTGAATAATAATTTTATCTTCGCAATTTTTACTCTCATAATCATACATTTATTATGACTTTATGATGCAGTAAAAAAAAAAAAAAGCCGATCAAGCCATTCAATTGAAAGAATGAAAGAAATTTTTCGCTTTTATTTATACTTTTTATTGATATAGTGATTATCCATATCGTTTTTCTTTCATATTTAATGTCGCTGTTTTACGTTTTCTTTATTAAGATTAATATAAATATGTTCCATTGGATGCTTACCATCATAAAACTCCATCGATCTCTCCATCTCTCCAAATGCATAAAACGCCTATTCAGCCTAAATAAATGTATCCTGTTTCCATTTATAATAAAATAACTTCAAAAAACACGTACTCTGCAAGAAATGTCAGTAAAATCAATATGAATTCCCATCGAATTTTCCATCTTGAATAAAAATATTGCGTGCAACGGAAAAAGGAAAATTAAAATATCTGCTTAATATGTTTTTCTTTTATTTCAATTATCTTCTTTTAAAAAAAAATCAGTTTAATATATGTCAAATTATTTATTTTCTTTACCAATTTTTTCGTAATAACTATACATCGTCTATTTTCGCTTACCTTTGCTAAATAATGCATGAAGTAATCAATTGGTTTCGAAGAAAGATAGAATTTCTTAAATGATGTTTCTTAAACTGATTCTCCATACATAGAAAATTTCATTTTTATTGAAATTTTGCTGCACAGAAGAAAAAAAAAGAGTGTATCTGAATTGTAGGAATTTATTTATATATTTTCATCGGTGAAGAATAGATTAAAAAAAAACATATCTATATTTCTGCATATGGATTAGTTTTTTTCTATTATCAAGTGAATGTGTGCAAGAAACAGAATGGAAAATTCAATAAGTAAATTTGAATGTAAAACAGAAAAACATTGCGAAAAAAGTTTGCGTGTCTGAAACAACATTAGGACGTCAGGAAAATATACTAAAGATAATTTATTTTCTTATTTTCATGAAAGAGTTACATTGATTTTGGAGGTTTAAAAGAAGTATATATAATAAATGATGTATATATATATAATAATTGAATAATAATGTATAATAAATGAATTTATTCAAACGCTTAAGCATATAGAAAAGCGGCATGTAACTTATAATTTCATTAAAAAACTTAGCGAATTCAGCCGATGGGACGTTATAAAAAGGTCATTGTGTTGTGTATAACTTCTTGTACCTTTATCTGAAAATTAAAGAAAAAAGAAAAGAAAAATCTCTGTTAGTAGATAATTATAGCTTGTGATTGATAGGGGGATTTAAATAAAAGTTAAAATTAAAATTTTTGACTGAGTTGTAAGCAAAATAGTACATTTTTTACATTTTGTTATATCCTAATCATCTTGTTTGCTTGAAAATTAGTAACTTTTAAAATGTTAACTTAAAACAAGAAAGAAAAATTGCGCGTCACGCATAGAGTATGAAACACTTTTCAAAACTTTCAAAATACTTTAACGAAACATGCATTTTTAGTAAGGTAAAAGAAGATATCCAAATAAGCATTTTTATAAACGCATAAAACTTGAGCAAATAATTTCAGCAATTAGCATCTGCAGTCGAAAAGGTATTCGAATTTTCTTGAGCAGCCATGTATATGATCTACACATTTGTATTTAACGTAAAACAGATTCGAAATTTTATTTTTATCTCATATTTTCATAGAACGCGCGGTCCCATTTTCAAAGAAAAATTAGTCCACGGAAGAACGAAAGACATAAAACTATTTTTATCAGATTACGGAAATTTCTTCAATTATAGCATCGAAATTATCGAAAGTATCGAAATTATCCTTGGCTGCAAGGATAATTTAGTGAACTGAATAAAGTATTTCGAAAATTTTCTGTTCTAAAACGGGAAAAACGAATGGACGTTTCTTCAATTCTCGGATATATACCGGTAGCAGAGCTGCCAGGAATATACCCGTGAATGAAAGAGTGTATTTTTGATATTATAATGCTGTTTACACTTGAATTTTATTCATTTCCTTTATATCTATTAATTGGATAAGAACAAAATATACATCATTTACGAATAATAATAAAAAATGGAAAAAAAACTTGTATCTACCTCATACAGTTTTAAATCTAGTGAGGCAAATCCAAACATGCATTACAAAATGCACTAGGCATCGTAAAGATAAATCCGTAATATGCATTTGAAACTTTTCCAATGTTTGTATAGCAGCTTAAAGTTCGACTACCAATGAAATAAAAATGAAACCTGTATACTTTATTGCAGGTTTACAACGTAATTGTTCAAGATAAAAAAACTTCATCATAGATAAAAAACTTCATTTTTTATTCCATAGCTATCACTTTTTTCATCGAGTGTCATTTTCCTCATAGGGTAAAAACACCTACAAAACGTTAACATCAAAAATATTACGGATGAGTAAAGTTGTGTTATAAGTGACAAGAATAATCCTATTCATACAACAATCGTAGCCAGATCAACGAACTTCTAAAGAACGTTTTAAAATTTGTTGCTACAAAAAAAAGGAAGAAAAAAACCTGCTATGCTATAAGACTAACTTTGCTGTTTGCATACTGTTCTTCAAGCATTAATATAGTATTTAAAATTTGTTTTCATAATTGCTACTTTTTATTTTATTTAATTTTATTAATTTTCTTAGTTAATTTTAAAGGTAAATATTAAGTGATTTATTGATTCAATACTATTTCGTTTCACACCGAAATATAATAATTTGGCATAAGACACCGTAGACAATTTGTATCATTTAACCACTCCATTGAAGAAAATGACGCACATATGGGAATATAAACGGTTTTAGCAAAATATCGCATTATTAAAGTGACCGTATTCGAAAAATTTATAAGAAAATGAAAACGTCCCTATTTTGGCACGTCTTCATTCGAGACAAAATGGCATAATTTTAGTTTACCGTAAAATACCGTTAATCCGCCCCCCCAAACGAAAAGAAAAATCGTATAATAGTTAGGGGAGGGCGCTTACACGGGATTTTTTCGCGATCGTTCAAAAAAATTTACAGGAATGAATCATCATGAAATGAATGATTCGTTGAATGAATCATCATTTGTGATACTTGAAAAAATTTGTTTTTTTTTAATTTAAAAACGTAAATTCTGTCGAAAAAACGCAGAATAAAGGAGAAATTAGTAAAAAAAAGCCAAAACAAGCAAGAAATAAATTAAAAAATCTTGAAAAAACGCACATTTCATCAAAGATTCATGATTCATTCATTTCAAAATGATTGATCTCGCTCTCAATCGCCTTTGAGAATCGGGAGGGAGGGCGCTTTCTCGGGATTTTTTGAAAATTTCAAATTCTTTATAAAGTGGGGAGGGGGCGTTTGATCGGGAAGGGCGGATTAACGGTATTTTACGGTATCTTTTTTTTTAACTTCATGTTAATATTACACAAATGTATGAGTATCATTTAACTGAAGATAAATAAAGTTACTGATACATTTTGCTTGAAACTTTCCAAGATAAAAAAAATATATCAGGAGCCTCGGTTTCATTAATAGAAAATTACATGGAATTGCAATAAATATATACAAAGGGTTGCACAATCTATTTCTCTACAATTGCCTCGTTTCCTTTCCACTGTTCCATCTTTAGGGGACAACATGTTTCTTAGAATTATGATTTTGGGGTATTACTATTACCGGATATTAATCATCTTCTTATAATCGTAGAATTTCTTTCGTTAACCCGGGAGGATGCGCGCCGGGCCTAATAGACCCAGAGAGCGTAAGGTTTTTGCAGTTGTCACCATTATTTTTTTAAGTTTATCTTTAACTTATTTTATCACCGAATTTTAAAAAATTGTCCCCGACTAAAAAAATTGACGATTCTTATTTGTTTTTACTGGGGACAAATTAAAAAGCGTTCGTACATTAAATACGCGCGCGTTCTCCCGGATTAAATAAACAGAATATATCTCTCCAAAAGTAGTACAACTCAAAAAATCGTAAAGTTAGGGCGCAATGAATAAACAACAGGACTTGTATTGTAGACGACAGAAATAGGGGATAGGTAAATAACACAAACAGCTGATTATATATCATAAATTAGCGAAATGGCCTATGGTGGCAAAGTGGATATTTGAGTTTAATTTATGTATAGTGTCCCCAAAGCAGGAACTGCGCGAAACGATCGTCAAATATGCTGAGGATATTGTCTGCCACTTTGAATTAGGCTACATTTTTCTGGTTCTGAACTTATCTAATTGTTTTTCATATTTTTTTTTTTATTTTAGGCAAGTGTGGTACAATTTCTTGATTGCAGCTATTACTGTTTTTACTTTTACTGCCCGAGAGAGACTGATCAGACTAACAAGTCTGTGGAGCATGAATGTCACTCCCGGTACCTTTTTATTAAGGTCTAATAAAATACATATTTCAGCGGAAGCTGAGACTGCCAAAATATGCGACAGAGGGCGGAATGATATGCACAGGCTATAAGTAAATATTACATTCGTAATTTTATAAAATAACAATATTAACAAAGCTGCTGTGAACCGACAATGAGATGTAGTGTCAGAATTATTTTCTATTGTGCTGTTTGATAAATATAAAATAAATTTTTATTTGATGTATGTTTCATAATGCTTAGTCACGTAGCTTAGATTCTAGACCACAGCTTTTGTAATGACGTCATTACACACTTTTTTTTAGTAAAATCAATATTTTAAACCATATATTTTTCTATCTATAAGATACATTTCTAAATAAAATTTCAATAACGAAAAAAAAATTCCTTTAAGATAGTCCGGCAGTTTTGGAAACTTATGTAATATTTTCTCCTATCTATTTTCGGGATTTTTTCTCTTTTTTGCATTGGTTCATAACCTTATACATGTTTTTATTAACGAATAAATTTCTTTTAGGGAATGCCATCAGTTTTAGAAACTTGCGTATTGTTTTTTATTATTTGATTTCAAAATATCCGTTGTTTCTTTCTTTTTTGTATTGTTCTGTAACCTTATATGTTTTTTCGACATTTCTTAAGCTATTTGTATACATATGTCTATATATACAAATTTTGGATGTAATTTTTTTTTTTATCCATCTGCTGTAATAAATCATATTGCACATACTCCGGAGTAATTCTCAAAATTAATTGGATCAACTGAAGAACAAATGATACTTTTCAATTTCAGAGGGGCGTCGTCTACTAAGCAGATATTTAACCGCTTAAGAGTATTTTAATTTCTCATAAAAGCTTGAAGAATATTGGATAAAATAAAGCAATG